>OX359284.1:30302046-30902046 GCA_947179155.2 Hedera helix
ATGGATACTTTTGGGGAGGGCTGAAGTTCTTTTAGTTATGACAGTTATTAGTATTTTGAATTTGATAAGACTTTTGTACAAGAGAGTTGTATCTCCAAATTTATGTTTTCAGTTTTTAGTTATTGAACCTTGGTGTAATTTTGATAATGAAAGATGATTTCATTATTGTGTTTCTGTTTGGGCTGCGCTATTGATATTGTTGTCTTGCGAGCCTTCGGGCTTGCGGCGTGTGTCACTTCGGACATGTAGCGGGTTCGGGGTGTAACAATTATTATTATTAGTATTACAATTATTATTATTATTACTACTACTATTACTATTATTATTGTTGTTGTTGTTGTTATTGTTGTTGTTATTATTATTATTATTATTATTATTATTACAATTATTATAATTATTATTGTTATTATTATTATAATTATTATTGTTATTGTAATTATTATTGTTATTATTATTATTATTATTATTATTATTATTATTATTATTATTATTATTATTATTATTATTATTATTATTATTATAGTGTAGTGGTGAATTTGACTTTGGAGGAAAATGTGAGTGAGTAGATTTTTGAAAAAAAAATGTTGAATTTGGGGAGGAAATAAGTGATAGATTAGTGATCGTTAGATGTTGAAACCCTAAATGATTTTAGAATGTTGGATGTTAAAGTCTAAATTAATTTGAGCTTGTTGGATGTTGAAACTTTGAGATTTGAACCGCTCTATTTTATTATATTGATATAATTAAGTGGGTCCCAATTAGAATCATTGTAATTCATGAGAAAAAAGTATTATTAAAGTTTGCACCAAAAAATGACCAGATGTACAAATCAATTATATAATTAAAAGTATAAATTTAGTCAAACAAATTTTTAATTCAGCTTTATTCTTTTTTATTCAAATTTGTACAACTACTATTTAAATTTGTAATGTCTACAGAAAAAACCCAACTTAGGAAAAGGAAAAGGAAAAATATTTTTTTGTTTTATAGCTTTAAAATAGGAAAAGTACCTTGTAAAAAAATTATTTTTGGTTCTACAAAACTTGTTTTGATTTTTTACCACAAACTTATGTAAGATAATATATATGAACAAATTTTTGTAGGATAATTTTACTATTACAATTTTATTAAGATATTAAAATATAAAGATATCGAAAATATTTCTTAAAATATCACTTTAATAATATAAATATTAGTCATAAATTTTATTATTAAATTAATGTCCTAACTAAATTAAATTCATTAAAATTTAAAATTATATCAAATAATTTTATTAAGAATATATGTGAATTTTTTTGAAACATAGTAACTGTAAAGTTAGTTCAAAAATTATAGTAGATTCAATACTAACTAATTGTCTTTACGAAGTTAAAATTTATTAAAACTTAAGTTTCGTAGTTTTATTTATATTAGAATTTCAAGTAAAATTTTCAAATATAAACAATAATTTAGAATTTCATTACAAATTTAAATAAAATTAAAATAATTAACTTTTTGTAATCATAACTAAATATATCTACACTCCATCCAAATGTTTAGCTTCATGATTGATAGAAGGAATCTATAATATGTAATTCAATAATTTATTATTTGAATAAATATTTAATAATTACAACTATCTTATTAAAATTTTAATTAAATATTTATCCTACATTTAATTGATTCTTAACTGTTGATATAATAAATCATCAATGAGTTGGTGAGCTTGTTAAGATATATACTCCACCAACAACACACACTTCACACGTGTAAGTTCTGCAAATAAGAATTCCTCCTCTCATAAAATTTGAGAATTGATATTTGTACAAGAAAAATTGATATTTCTATAAGACTTTACTCACATGAATATTAAGTATAATTCACTTTCATGTGAGTAGAGTATTACAAAAATATTAATTTTTTTTTATAAAAATATCAATTTCCTAAAATTAGCTCCCAACAGACAATGGGACAACAAGAAAAGTGAATAGCTCGCCAAATACAACGAATACTTAACATAAAAATCTTTTCATTCTTTATTTTCACTTTTTCTTGCGACTACAAAACTAAGAGATCCATTTCTTTCCTTGAGAACTAAATAATCCTTGCATCTTGATCCACCACTCATGGGTAATGGCAGTTATCATGAGCTGCAACAACACAAAAATATTATCACCAATAAGACGCAAATTTTTGCGCATCATGAGTCCAATATGACGCGCAATTAAACAAGTTCTTTAACTATAACAAAAAATTAAAATAAATTAATATTTTTCTGTATGAAAAAAAACTTACAAGGGTTGACGGTAGTCTGACAGCCGAGATCGGGGTTGCATTCACTATTGATCCTAAAATAGAGATTAAGAGCATAAGAAGCATGGTCTCGCAAAGTGGCCGGGGCGTAACAAGAGCCACCGGGATTTATTTCAGCACAACTTAATTTTGAGCAAGAATAATCTAAAAATCCCTGAAGTTTTGCATCTGGGGTAGATTCCAAAGCCACACACCATGTTTTTTCCTGCATAAAAATGAATTAGAGAATTCAATTTAATCCAATATTTCAGTTTCACTCGAAAATCAAACGAAAAAAAAAAATCCATTAGTTTTATTTGTGTTTGGTTTGTATTGAAAATGATACAAAAATGACAATGAAAATACAGGAAAAACTAGACTGACTTGCTTTTGCCCAGTCCATAAGGAGCCTTCACAACTAGAATAAGCAAATATGATGCAAAGGAGAAAACCAAGAAAGCACAAACAAGAATTTGCCCTTGCCATGGAATTGTCCTCTGGTTTATTTTGTTTGATCAACTTTATTGACAATTGAGGTACAAAAATTGTCACTCATTTGGCCTTAAATAATGTTGTGGCATTGTTAAAATTAGGGAAATTTTAATGGTAATTTAAAATTAAATATACCAATTGTCATGAAAGATTAAAATATTTTATATTGGATATGTGCTCGTAATTTTAAAATCACTACGAGTTTTGACTTTTGAGACAAATTAAAACATATTATTGTCCATATCAGTAATTACTACATTTATTATTATATGTTCTTTTATATTTATTGTATTTATTATTGACGAGTTTATATGTAGACGTCTGCATAGATGTCAACTCATGTAATCAAATTTTAAATATTTTTTACAATTATTTGAAAGTTCAAACAATTTTGGTATAAAAAATAACTTGTATATTTATTTTTTGATAGCTTGATAAGAAATTTTTTGGTATCCATCCATTTCAGAAAAAAGGTATAAAAAGAAAATATTTACCAATTAAAAGTTAACATGAATTTATTTAATTTAGTAAAAACAATCATGATATTTTAAACTAGTACATTTGTATACAAACTTTGTTGTTTTCCAAATTTAATATAATTCACTCCACTTTATAGTTGTTGACACTAAATATTTTGAGCAACATTTATTGCAATTAATAACAATGTCAATTTTACTTTGACATTATGAGCCAACCACTTTAATCAAAGACTTTTGTGAATTAATTTTTTAAAGTCAAAATGGTCTTTTGTTAAACCAATTGCATATGTAATTAATTTCCATTACATCCTATTCAATTTTTACTTTAATAGATGCATTCACTCACACAAACACGAACACAATCACACATATATATTACAATGAACTAGTAGTCACTAACCTAATAATTAAGGTATGAACCAAATAAATTACCTGATGTATACATTAATTAATTATTAGAAAATTAGGATCATGAACAAAAAAACTCAACACTTAGACACGAGTATTCTCTATTCTTAGCTTGTTTATTGTCTCCCAACACACAAGATTCGCTAAGAATTGCGGGCAACATATCTCCACTTATATGTTCGAGCCTGTGAAAAAAATTGAACGGTCTTTAATGGTTCACAGAAGTATCGAGGAAAACTGCTTTGTAATAGTTTTGTATTATCAGAAAGCTCAAGAAGAAGTTAGAGTATAATTTGTTGGAGTTGTGTTTTTTCTTTTAGAAATGGCAACCAAAATGATACGATGGAAAATAAAGAGAAAGATTCGAATTTTCATATATTTTATTCTTTATGAATTTTTTGTTTATTTGATATATTTTTATTTATTATAAAAAATTTAGTAGTTTAATTTATATTTGTCCCGTTTATGTTTTGGCTTTAGTTTTAATAATTTTATTTAGTTTAGCATTTAATATTTTTTTTCCAATTAATCATAGAAAAATAGCTTAATATTATAAATATGTTATCTTAGGGTTTTTTTTGGTATACAATCTTTGACAAATTTATGAATTTCTCTTTGAGAGTTTTTATCTTCCTTGTAAATTCAAAGTTTTTATTGTGTTGATGTAATCAGTACAATAACTAATTATTCACGTTTGCGTTAGAATGTTACAATCTAATTATATTATACTGCGTCAATTTGCATAATAATTGTATCCGAATAAGGTGGTAGTTGATTGTACCTTGTGCGTTATCACTACATTTTTTTAATTTTTAGTGAAAATTGAATCCTAGAACTGAAAATTGCGCAACTCTTGTATTAAGATTGAGCATAATTTTTGTTTATAAAAAAAAAAAAAAAACGCGTTGTTAGTCTAACAATTGAAAAACTTACGTGGTCGAACATTCATAACGAAACTTGTTGGTAAATTTTGGCAAACAACTTGGTACCTCTTAGTTATTCTCTTTAACCCTTAAGTTTTAAATATTTGCATACCATGCCCCTAATATTTTATATATACTGAAAATGCACTCCAAAATTGTATTGTTGGGTGAATTATAATATCCTTGCCATGGCAGAAAAAGTTTTTATTCTTAAAGTACTTCGACATAATGACTTCTGACCTGAATCTACTTTTTAAACATATGTTCATTGCAAGTTAAATATATGTAAACTTATTCTTAACAAATAAAGTGATTTTAATATAGTTTTGCCCAAACTTATGAAAGAATTAAATCTCCAGTTCAAACAAATTCTTTATCCTTTTGAGATTCCTTGACTCAATAATTCCTCAATCACAATATCGCATTAGTGTCTTGTTCAAATTAAATTTAAAAGGTATACAGTTGAGTTGGTTTGTTATGTTTTTCTTATGGACGTTGGACATATCATGTTAGGTTGGTTATTGTTGCATGATTTTCCTAGAGAACATTTTAACTCTGAAAATGTCTATAACTTTTCTTGTGGAAAGAATAGAATTTATTTGCTTCATTACCAATCAAACATGCATGCCACTTCAAGGTCTTCAAAACTAAAATTTGAATTGGATGAGTACGAGATTGATGATCGTGAACAAGTAGAGTACTTGGTTACGTATTATAAGTTTTAAAAGTCTATTACACTATAAAAAAATAAAATAAAAAAGACTAGCCTTATTCCATCGAACTTGGACTATTTTCGACGTAATATTTTGTCGCCAATTCGGTTTGAAATAAGCACATCGGGATTTTTGCCGGTGGTAATTAGGTCGAAAATAGTTATTGTCGACGGAATATCTTGCGCCGAAAATTCCGTCAAAGCTGGTTGTAATTCCGTCGGAATAAATCCCGACGAAATGAATGTTTTGTAGATTATAAGTCCCTTAATTCCGACGGAGTTTCCATCGAAAATATGTTATTCCGTCAGAATTTTGTAATTTTTAAACGTACACCCCCCCCCCCCCCCCCCCCCCAAGTATAATGCCTTTAATTTCAACGGAATTTCTGTCGAAACTATGTTATTTCGTCGAAAATGAGTGATTTTTTTAAAAATCTTTTTTTTTTCAGTACCTAATTTTAAAACCTTGCTTTTGTACCTGTAAGCCTGATTTATCCCAATAACACAACAACAATCAATTTCTTATGTTCATGCACAACATAACAACACATTTGAATTATCTAAGCAACAATAATAAATATAAATTACGACACATTATAAGTTGTACAAAACAGTTCTACAAATCATCATTTAAAAGTACAATACTTATCAAAACTCAACTAAATTACAATGAATTACAATCAATTAAGCTAAATTAAAGTAAATACAACTAAATTATTCACAAATAATCTACAAAAACTAAATGAAACTAGTAGTACCAGCGGTCTAAAGAGAATCATCGGGCGGGGATCGATGATACTACTGTGGTGTATAAAAATCATCGTCATCACCCCCCTGTGCTTGCGATCGACATTGCCAGTCGAGCCCTGCACGGCATCGCTACCCTATTAATATAATTACAAATACCAGTCATTAGTCCGTACTTGAGAATAAAAGTCACGGCTAAATAATAATTAAAAAGTATGCAAAATATACGACAACATAAAGTGAATAAAATACCTATGTAGTCGGGCGCTGACTCAACATCAGGCCAAAAGCCTCCAACAGTAGGGTACTCACCATCCGAATCACCTCATCGCATATCGCGGCGAACTACTCCGGAGAGATGGTTGTACTCTTTACGCTGGCTCCTGCTGTAACGCCCTGAGCAAGCTGGTGAAGAAGAGCACTGGTAGATAGGCTTTACCTACGGAATATCGGATTCGTATGAAACATCTCCGACACCGCCGCAATAACTCACTAGAACAACGTGTCGTCCAAACTAGCACCTTATGAGATGGTCCAACAGGTGCTCTCGAAAGTTGGCGCTAGCTAGAACCTACAAAATTAAATATAACATCAAAAAAATTATTAAGCAATCTAAATTTTAAATTAAAGAACAACATACTAAACTAAATACCTTCGATCAGTGTATAGGTCGGTACCCTTGGCAGCCCCAACACTCGATACCTGCTGGTAATACTATTAGGGGGATCCTGAGACGCTTCCCAAATAGCCATCTCCTCATCCCTAGATAAGCTAATATTGGATAGAGGGATGGTGGAATCTGACGGCTCAAAATCTCCCCTAGTAGCCTGCAACTCAGCTACACGCTGGTCCCAAAGGCTCTGAAATCGATCTTGCAATTTATTATGTATATGGTAGTTTATTGAATCATTTTATTAAGTACATGATATTAATAATTACATAAATTGATAACAACTCTTACCCGTATAGCTAAAGCTGCCTGAGACATAGTACAATTATTTGGCGCGTGGGCTCTATCCCAGAACTTGACCATGGTGGGAGGTCGTCCCAACTCACCGCTCATGATCTAACAAATAAATTAATAAAACATTTATTTAGTTCATATATTTATGACAATATTAAAGTAAATAACTAAATACATACATACTGACTTCACTACCTCAAATGACATTGAACCCGTAGTATGTACTACTCGGAGCTGGCTATGATTTTTCTTCATTTGTTCTAATTTCTTCTTGAAGTTATCAACATCCTAGTGAGTACACATAACCCCCCATGTTGCATCTAAGACAATATCGGATTGTTGGTCTCGAATAGTAGTCCCGGGTTAGTCTACAACTGCCTGAACGGCCCTCTATCTCATCTCGTACAACCAGTCAGCGTAGTTCTTTGTGACATGTGTAATAATAACACCGTTGCCGGCAATCTGAGAGATGCTCTCCTCATATCCAAAATAAATCTAAAAAAAAGAACTAACTTATAAAAAAAACCTGAATGTATAACTAGTATTTATGTATACAGTATAAATTATGTAAACTAACTTACGTGAAAGTCGCGTAACATGGTATCCATGAAGGAGACATCATGCTACGCGTACTGCGTGAATCGCATGCAGCCAATGGGGTGGTGTGTCAGACAAATGACATGTAAAGTGGCCTTAGCCACATGATCCATAATACTATAATACAAATCAAACAACGACGTGTTATGTTTATTGTCTTATAAAATAATTTAATTTAATTTAACATAATGCTATTTGACATTTACTGCACATAGTCAACATTTACACGAACTATCTGCGAAACAGCCGGCGAATGACCAAATAACTCGATGTTCGTCCATCGATGATCGGTGAGCAGTATCTGTAAGTATAATTGAAATATTAAAGTAAATAAATATTGCTAGGGACACAACCTCCAAATAGTAAATAAAATAAATTAATTATTAAGAAAACTTATTAGATGATGATAATGACCCGCCCTGATTACGTCATCGGATCCTACAGGACCACCACCGCTATGACCGCCACCATTATTCCTAGCCATAAATATACTACTGAAATACAAAAAAAAGGCAATTAATATGCTGTTAATTAATTTAATTAAATAAATATACTTCTTAAGTTTAGATTTATTACGTTGTCAAACCTATCAGAATCATTTTCATTGTCATCCTCGGATTCTGATATGACTTCTTCATTATCAGTTTTGTAATGGTTATTCTCTTGTATAAAGACATATTCATTGCCAACCACGACTTCCTCGACTTCCTCATTATCGGGTACGTCAATGACATCTACCAGTACATCGTCATTATTTAGCACTACCTGGCTGGGTTTGCTAACATCATCTTGCAATGGGTCACCTGTCCCAGTCAGATTAGTACCATCAAATGGTCGAGTCTTTGTTGTGACAACTGTATACCAGGGGCTTTTACAGTTTACGACATTAGATGCATAGTACACTTGAGTCGCTTGACTGGCTAATACGAATACATCATCATACTTTAGCTTTAACTTTATAATTACTGTGACGATTCTGTTACGATCAATTTTAACACAATTTTCAGTACTAGCGACATTTAAATGTAACTACTTTTTTACCCCCCAGGATAATTGAGCACAATTACTTCCTCTAAACGTCCATAATAATTGGACTCCGAATCTTGCACATTTAACTGAGCAAAAGGATGTATCAAATTAACCAGAGTGATTAGCGTGTGTGGTGTATACATGATTCCTGCATATCTTCAACTTCCAGGTACAGGGGTCACTCTTCTATCCCATTCCTAAATGTATCTCCTCACTTGTGCCAACATCTTGAGCACGTTTCATTTGTTTCAAGAAAATTTCAACAGCACATCCACATAGTCTTCAAGTACACGAAATAGACCACATCAACGTAGTCTAAGTATACACTCAAAGAACATGTAGAGATATCGACCGAAAAGTCCCCAAAACAAATAAAATGTACTCAAGTTATTGACACGTGCCTAAGTGAGAGACATAACATCTAGCAACAGTCACATACATGGGACTATTCGGCATTCACACCTAGTGAATGAATGCTAAACGGGTTTCTAAGCTCCTAACCAAAGTACATGCACAAGTGATTAAAAAGAATTGAATTAAGAGAGATAATTGGATTTATTAGACAATTTTTTATGTAAAGCGCAATTAAATCTCTAAAATCCTAATCAAACTGCATGTACAAGTGATTTGATTAAATTGTGACTATTCGATATCCACTCGTTACGAGTGAATATCAAACGAGTAACGTTACATGAAAAGTATTGCTAGTTAAGAGTGCAAATAAATAATTAAAGAGAAATTTGGTAAATTTAAATTAATTTAATTTGATTTGATTTAATTCAAATTAGTTTAACTTAATTATTTTAATTAAAATAAATTAAAATCAAATTAATTTAATTAAATTATATTAAAATTAAATTATATTAAATTAATTTTATTTTTTTTAATTATATTTAATTTAACTTAATTTAATTTAATTTAATTATATTAAATTAAATTAATTATATTTTATTTTATTTTACTTCATTTAATTTATTTTATTTTAATTTAACTTAATTTTATTTAATTTAATTATAATAAATTTATTTTATTTTATTTTATTTTACTTAATTTAATTTTTTATAATTATATTTAATTTTACTTAATTTCATTTCATTATCTTTAATTTAATTTATTTTTTGGAATTATATTTAATTAATGTTATTTATTTATATTTATTTTATTATATTAATAATTAGATAATTTTTATTATAGTATATTATATTATTTAATGTAATTTAATTATTATACTTTACTTTAATTATTTTATTTTATTTAACGTAATTCATTTTTTATCTTCTTTTTTTTATGTTAGTTCATTTCATTTTATTTTATTAGTAGAAAACTAAGTAAATACTACTTAGTTTATTTTAATATTGGAATTGAAGAATTATGACAAAAATTTCGTCAACAATTCCGTCGAAAATAGCAAATATATCAAGTTATTATGCAGTTCGTATCACAGCAAGATTCATAACTTAATATAACTGAGCAATTAAAATTAGTCTCTATTAGTCGCAAAACAAAAATTTAGTCTCAATTCATGAGTCGTTTAACATAAACAAAAATTAATCTCAATCATAAATTCATATATTGTTATTGAAGTCATAATCTCAATCACATTCAAAATAATTAGGGCTATTTCATAAACATACATTAACAAAATGACTAAGAAAAAAATTACAATGAGCTGCAGTTTCAGAAATTAATTGTACCAACACTAAAATTAATTAATTAATTAGTTAATTTATGCATTTTAGAAAAGAAAAAATAAAAGTGTAGCAATATTACTAGATAACCTTTACTGCAGTTGCTCTAAGCTGCCGTCAGAAGTGCAGCTCCAACTCCGGTCGCCACCAAGCTAGCCCAAACTCTGTCAGTCGCCTCCAAGCTAGCCCAAACTCTGTCGGTCGCTACCAAGCTACTGATGCCAAATACTTTTGATGTAGGTAAGAGGTGGAACAATGGCAGGGGATGGGAGAAGATGGGGTGGATCGGGAAACGGGAAGGTGGAGGGAACTGAGGGAAACGATCGGAGGTAAGGAACACTGGAGGGGGGGGGGGAGGTGGTGGGAACGGAGGGAGGCAATCGAAGGTGGGAGAGAAAGGATAGAGAGAGTGAGAGTTGAGAAAGAAAGAACTGGAGTGCGACGGGGGAAGGAAAATGAAATATTTTAGGGTATAACTTAAGTATTTTCGACGGAATTCCATTGGCATTACTTCCGTCGAGAATAATATCATTTCGACTGAAGTTCGGTCGGCCTTTGTTACTTTTTCGTCAAAATTAACTTTGGCGCTGACGGGAATGTTGGACCCAAAAAGGTAGAACTTATTTTCGACTAAATTCCGTCGATGTTAATATATTTTCGACAAAAATATTATCGACCAAATATTCCGTCGACAATACATTATTCTCGAGTGAATTAGTTCTATCGAAAATAATTCTATCAAGATTAGTTGTTTTTCTTGTAGTGTTGGTACGTCGCGGATTGAGGAATCACCATGTTTGGAAGTTCACAAGGGTATTGTTTTGAAAAAAAGTCAATCCGAGGTTGAAGGTAGTGTAGTTAAAAAATCTCTAGTTTCGAACGAGTTGCCCATTATTGAGGAAAGCATAAAAGATGTCCCAAAATATGAAGATCGACATACTATGCGTAGGGATATTACAGTGTTTGAGAACATTGAAATTTTTGATTTTGTTGTTCCCGAAAATTTCTTTGTCATGCAGGTAAATTGGAAGATATTGATTTTCTCTCATTTATTTTTAGGATTATTCTTTGAAAAGAATAGACATGGAGTTTTCTCTCAAATTCATTCTTGGTGCTAGATACTCGTTTGCTTTAAAATTCTAGGACGATTTTTTTTTAAGAAAAGGAATTTGATGTGGTAAAAAATAACGAAAAAGATTCAAATTTCTATATATTTTATTTTTTTATGGAGTTTTAGTTTATTTAATATATTTTTATTTATAATTTAAAAAACATAGTAGTTTAAGTTATATTTTGACATGTTTATGTTTTAGGCTTTAGTTTTAATAATTTTATTTAGTTTATGATTTAATTATTTTTCCTTTCCAATTAGTTATAGGAAAATAGTTTATTACGAACTATAAATGTGTTATCTTAGGCTTTTTTGAGATACAATCTTTGATAATTTTATGAATTTCTCTTTAAGAGTTTTTATCTTTTTTTGTGAATTCAAGGTTTTTATCTCATTGGTGCTAGTACAATAACTAACCATTCAAGTTTGTACTAGAACGTTACAGTCTAACCATATTCTGTTGCATCACAAAATATATCAATTTTCAATACTAGACTGATGGTTTAAACACATTTTCCTTATTATATATATTGAAAGTTTTGTAACTGCCCAATTTGAAGTTGAACCATTTTGTACAGACAGATTTGTCTCACAAAGATAAACTCTTGGTAGGGGGTGAGAATTTTGCACAACAGCGCACTTGTGCAAAATGCGCCAAAAATTGACCAAAAACTAATTTAAAAGGCTGTATTTCTAACGGATTTGGTTACTATAAAGTGAATTTTATGGTAAGTTCATTTTTAGACCAATAAAATACTAATACGCAGACGGAGAGAACATTTCTCATCCTTCGTGTCAGCACCTTATTAATTTAAAAATTAACTTACTATAAAGTTCACTTCATAGTAACAATATCCATTTCTAACAATAATACTCAACAACCGCACACACAACACTCATGCAATTTCTTTAAAAAACAAGTCCTCCTTAACAAACAAAGGTACGTTAATGAGAATAGTAAATAGCTCATCAATTAAATCACTATTTAACATTATGCTATTTTCTTTCTTTTCACTTTTTCTTACGGTTGCAAAATTAAGAAACATTTCGTTCCTTCAAAGCTTGACAAGTCGGAACTAGATAATCCTCCCATCTTGATCCACCACTTATAGGAAATGGCAATTATCATGAGCTGCATTCACACAAAAACAATATGACGCTCCATGAGTTCAATATGATGCGTAGTTCACTAGTTGTTCATCAGATAAACAATGTGACACGTAGTAAACAAGTTCATCAGATAACACAACATAAATAATTTCGAGAAACAATAACTAAAACAACAATACGTTTTTTCCAGTGGGTCAATTGGCTTCACAGTTCAATACGTGGATTCCTCCATGGCATCATATATTTAGCGCTCCATGAGTGTAGTAAACAAGTTGTTCAGCCGATAAAACAACATAAATAATTGCGAGAAACAATAACTTACAGGGGTCCACGTTAGTCTGAGTGCCGATGGCTGGGCTGCATTCACCTTTGGTCCTAAAATAGAGATTAAGAGCATAAGACGCATGAGCTTGTAAAGTGTTTGGGGCGTAACAGGTGCCACCGGGATTTATTTCAGCACAACTCAATTTTGAGCAGCAAAAATATAAAAATTCCTGCAGTTGAGCAATAGAGGCTTCTCCCCTAGCCACACACCAAGTCTTTTCCTGCATCGTACATTAACATATAATTAAAAAGGAAAATATTTCCATTATATATTGTACTAAAATTGAAATGATAAAGGCTATTTTATCTACTTTAAAATATTAACTCAAATTCAATAATATTTTAACTCTATTTAATTCGATAATATTTTAAAATAACTTTATCTTATATTTTAATTCCTGCAGTTGAGCGTTTCAAATTTTATCGATCTCATTTACTGTAAGATTAAAGTTGAGCAAATTTTATTTTACATTAGAGTAAAACTGGTCAAATTTGGAACGTGTTTAAATATATATTCACCAACCAAAAGACTTGAAGGGACAGGACTATTTGACTTACTTTCTGCCCTGTCCATATAGTGTTTTCACAGCTAGAGTAAGCGAACATGCACAGGAGAACCCCAAGAAAACACAAGGAAGAAGTTGCATTTGCCATGGAATTCTTCTATAATCTTTTCCTTTTTCAGCGGACTATATTGATACTTGGTAGTAAAGTGAATAAAAAGTTCTCGTTCCCCTTCACTTATATAGCTCTACTTCTGTCCTGAAAAAATTGACTTTAGTGAATTATTTTGTAAATTGAAAAAAGTCAACACTCGTTTTGTAACGGTTGGTCACAAAATTAAATATTTATCTATTTTAAAATATAAGATAAAATTTGACTTTTTAATATTTAAAATATAAAATTAATATGATCCATTTAACTTTTAAAAACAATAAAATTTTAATTAATAATATTATTTAGATAGTTTATAACTTTCATATGAGAATTGATATTTTTAAAAGTAAAAGTTGATATTTTCACAAACTTCATCTCATATAAGTGTATGGTCCATTTACTATTAATGAGAGAGAGCTTGTAGAACAATTATTTTTACTTGTGAAAATATCAATTCTCTTTTCATAATTGTACGGTTTAGAACTAAACGAATTTATATTAATTTTGAATTTAAAAATATATGAAATGTTCTTATTTTAAAAAGTCAATAATAATTCTATATTTTTGAACAGAAAAAGTACTCAAGTTAGAAGTAATATTTCTTGCTTGTAGTACCCATAGGAATATCTAATTATATTAATTAGATAATTTTCTTATATATGGAATATCCAATTTTTGTATTATAAATATATTTTTTATTTTGAAATTCACAGAGTATATATATATATATATATATATATTCATGTAATCAAATTTTATGATAATGGAAGAATGTGTATAAAATATATTTTTTAATGTTTTAAATAGCTTCATATATATCTATCATCATGATTTCTTTCACTCGAGGAAAATTAAGAATATATAGTTTCAAAAGTCGGATGTAACCTTAATAAAAAGAAGATATGTAACTATATATTCTTAATTTTTTTCAAGGGAAAGAAACCATGAAGATATATATATATATATATATATATATATATATATATATATATATATATATATATATACATATACATATATAATGTTATTAAAAACTTTCAAAAAATAGTTTATACACATTCTTCCGTCATCATAAAATTTGGTTACATGATTATATATTCTCCATGAGTTTCAAAATTAAAAATATATTTATAATTCAAAAAAATTTATGAATAATATTAATTTTCAAATATACATTTAATATTAGTTAAAAAATTAGTAGTATTGGTAAAAAAATAATAATGATAAATTAAAAATATCATATCACTTTATAATCTTATAATAAAAATATATTTACAATTATAAAATCGATTAAAAATAAAAATACATATCAACCACCAGTTTGGGTGCCAACTTGTAAGACGGGTCCCAATACAGGTATCAAAAGTTGATTTAATCCACGTAGTTTGCCTAGTCATCGCCATGCCATCATTTTCCCACTGACGTGTTAAAAATTTAAACGGAATCTTAATAATTAACAGTTTGTAAATTTTTTCAATTTGGGTTCCAACTTGTAAATCGGGTCTCAGTACAGGTACCAAAAATTGAATTTTTCCCAGCTTTTTCTATGTACTTTATTCACTATTTTTAGATTTTTTTTTCAATTTTGTGTTAAATTACAGTTGTGAAACATATCAATTTATAAAATTATAATATAATGTTACTTATTACATACCTCTTCAGATATCACTAACACTTATTTTAATAATTAAAATATTGACACAAACATTCATAATATATTATTTTTTATTTACTTATGTGCTCAATGTCAAACATAAGAAAAATGACGCATGATTTGTACGTACAAGACACGAATATCGCAAGGTGGTTTCGGAACAAAGTCACAATATATATATATTGCTAAATAGTCACAATATATATATAGCATTAGTCTATGTTATTTTAATTAATTGAGTTCGTTTACCTAAAACTTGAAAAGGTATTCTTATGTCCAAAATTACTCGTCTCTTTTTATTTTACGAAATTTTAAGAAATTGTGTAAGGACATTTATAAGTTCTAAACGGCGCTTAATGTAATAACGGGATTCAAACCGAGTCCTGAATAAAGTTTAATTATTGTGCCTGACCACGAGTTGGGTTACCACAAGTTATTAATACCATAGAGAGTACGTAGAGTTAAGACCTTATATAAACGGTTTAATTTGATCGCATATGTAGATATAACATACTATATAAAACGCTTTCCTATTTCAAGTCGGAACAAGTTGAGAGGATTTCCTTTTTTACATCCCCATGCTCTTGTGTGGCGACATGGGGCCGATAATATTTAAATGTACAAATCATACTCTAAATCTTAACTCAAACTTGAATTATTATTTTTAAGTATGTTAGTGGTTTAATGTATTGTTAATTACTCCACATAAATATAAATTATTGATAGCTGCATTTTGTGCATTTGAAATACTGTTCTATTATTGAACTGTAAATTATTTAAAATTCTTCATTACATGAACTGTTCAAGAAATAGTCTACACCATTTGTTCTAGCTAGATATATAAAGTTAATATTTTTAAAAACTATCCAAACTAGTAGTTGGTGCGAAAAACCTTGTACTGAGAGAACAAATCCTAAATAGAGGATTATAAGTGTCGTTTGTCTAATACGTTCAGAGTTTAATGGTATGCATACACATAGTGTACAAAAGGCTGATCCACTCGAGTACAAATTGAATTATAAAAGAGTCATTCAAATGATTGATTCCTTGTCAATATTCATGGTCGGTTGGACCACTTAGTAGTAAATAATCATTCTTCATTTCTTCGTTTGAATTTTGATTATTCTATCAGTAAATTCATCGACTACCTTCAATTGTTGAGTATTTCATTTCATTCGCAATTTATTCATGATATGTCTTTATTAATTATTATAAATTTGTTGAGCATAGTAGTTGCTCATTCTTGCTATATATATCATGAACTAATTACAATTAAGCCTGAGTATTTTAAGAAGGACAAAGGCACGGGCAAGCTTTAGGAATAGTTTGTTATTACTATTTTGTTTTGTAAATCATAATTCCTTTTGTATTAATAGGATAGTCGTGATGTATTTTGTTAAGATTGAGACCTTGTGACTGTAGTAAACCCTTTCGAAATGAACAATGTATATTTATTTTCGCAGTAGTAATATATATTGTTTAGTAGTGTTAGATGTGTTGGATCGTGAGCACTGAATATGAGGTTGAGATAACCCAGATTTAGGGGCATCACAGTCACAGTCACGGTCACAGCCAATGAAGTTAAAGGATATTCCTGAGCAAAGTTTTAGTGAGCTCCCTAATGACGTTAGCCATCTTTTAAGAGATTTTTCGAATGTGATACCCAGTGAGTTACCTGAAGGATTACCACCTCTCGGGGATATACAACATGCTCGGGGATATACAACATGCTCTTGATCTATTGTTGAGTTCTTTGTTACCTAATTTGCCACATTATAAGATGAACACCACAAAGCAAAAAGAGATGAGATGAGGGGTAGTCTGACAATCCAAATTGGTAGCCTGACAGCTGGGATTGGGGTTGCATTCACCATTAATCCTAAAATAGAGAGCATAAGAAGCATGGTCTTGCAAAGTTTTCTAACAAGAGCCACTGGGATTTATTTCAGGACAACTTAATTTTGAGCAATAAAAATCTAAAAATTTCTAAAGTTTTGCATCTAGGGTAGATTCTGAAGCCACAAACCAATTTTTCCCTGCCTTAAAATGTATAAGTAAACTCAGTTTAATCCAACATTTCAGTTGCATCCGAAAAACAAACCAAAATAAAATAAAATAATAAATAAATAAATACATACATAAAAAAATTCATTAATTTTATAGTAAAATATAATGACATCCCCTCTAGATAATTATAATGACACTCACCTCCCCTCTAAATTTTTAAGTAACAGTTAGTACCCTTACAAGTTTTTAAGGTTGACTAAATAAATAAAGTTACATATTTACCCTTGTATGTTATCAAATTTTAATTCATGAATAATATATATATATATATATATATATATATATATATTTAATTATCTTTTTTTAAAACAATATATATTAATTGTAGTTTTATTTGTAATTAAGATTATCTCATTCAAATTGTTTATAACTTATAAAAAAAACTAATTTAGTTTAATTAACACATATTTTTGGATAAATGACATAAATATTAAGAATTTTAAATTAAATTATTAATGAAGCTGTCCTAATTAGAGTGAGTGATTGAGTATGTTGATAGTTTAGTTTTGGTTGTTTAACAACAAAAATTATTATTTGAATTCTTAGTTTCATAATATGATTTTTATATGTCAAATTTTCTTGAGTATATGTCAAAATTTAAGATATTTATGATTTTAATTACATTTTTTAATATACAGTTGATGTTGTTTTTGTGCAATATTTAAAAAGAAAATATAATAATATTTATTATTAACTATATCTTGTAAAAAAAACTGTTAATATATTTTTTCTTTTTTTAAGTGACAACATTTGTCATTTTTACTGTAAATAATTATGATTAAGTGTGACTTATGTTTAAAAGTTTAATATTTGAGAAAAATAATTAACATTTTTTTAATACTAATTTTTTATATGAATAATAAGATTCGTTCTGTAATAATAAGTTTGTTTTACGAAAATTTTAGTATTTGAGGAAAAAAATTGCATTAATTTGTGCTTTTTATATGTATTAAATTTTTACTTTTAAATTACAAAAATATATATTTGAATGTGTATTACATAAATCTTAATCTTTGAGGAATTTAATTTGCAAAAAGTTTATTGACTTTATTATATAAAGAATATTTGTTATTTTTTGACATTTATGTTATTTATCGCACAAGTTCATAATTTAATTAATTAGATCAAATTAAGTGAAAATTATAATAAACAAATTTATATTTAGTGGATATATCAAATATTATAATTTGAAGGGTGTATTGGACATTATATTAAAAATAATTTTTGATATTAGTTGGTCAACCACATTAGGGGTAGTGAATGTTACATATTATAGACTAAAGGGTATTGACTATTTCTTAAAAAATTAGAGGGGTGGTTAATGTTATTATAATTATCTACAGGGGTGTCAGTGAATTTTACTCTTAATTTTATTTGTGTTTGTTTTGTATGAAAATGATACAAAATGAAAATTAAAGTAAATGGAAAACTAGACTGAGCTTTTGGCTAGTCCCCAAAAATCCGCACAGCTAGAATAAGCAAACATTATGCAGATCGAGGAGAAAACCCAGAAAGCACAAAGAAGAATTTGCCCTTGCCATGGAATTGTCCTCTAGTTTATTTTGTTTGACCAACTCATTGACCTTAAATAATGTTGGGGAATTACTAAAATTAAGGAAATTTTAATGGTAATTTAAAATTTAATATATTGGTTATCGTGAGAGATTAAAAAAAAAAGTTTTACTATATGTGATAATCCATGCAATGATGGGTATAGTGACCCAATGAAATAATAGTGGAACCCACTATTTTTACATTATAAGTTTCACTATTTTTACATTGGGTCGTTGTACTCATCATTACATGGGTCATTACTCATAGCAAAATTATAAAAAAAATTATACTTCATACTCGTAATTGTAATTTTGACTTTTTTTTAACAAACTAAAACATATTATTGTCCATTATTTATTGCATTTATTATTGACAAGTTCATATATAAACGTTTACACATACGTAGGGTGTAAACGGATATATTCGTATACGGATATAATAATATCTTTATCCGTATCTGAAAAATTAATATCCTATCCGTATTTGTATCCAGTATTCGGTGGATATTTAAAAAAAATATTTGTATTCGGTATTTGAAATTTTATCCGAATACGGATAATATCTGTAAGACCCCGAATTTTATGAAATACAAAATTAATTTTTCTTCATATATATTTTTCTTGAAACAGTAAGTGGTTAAATTGACAAAGTTAAAAGTTAAAGATGTTACGTGCAAATTTTATTATGTCGGAAAATATTCGTTTTGTCGAAAAATATTCGTTTTGTCGGGGAATATTCAGTCGTATAACGGCGCCGAAATAACTAATCATTGTTGAACCCCACAATGGAATATTTGTCGGATATAGAAAACGATAGAAGTAACATTTTTAAATAAAAATAGTCAATGGTGTTATCACTTTTAACTGTTAAAATATCGGTGATAAAAGAATAGTAGCATATGGTATTTTACTGTAGCACACGGTATTGCATAGTGTCTCATATTATTAATCTGATAACGTGGTCATTGCACAGTATTCATCAATAATTGTTGTTACACAGTATTTTGCATTATCGATTCAATAATTGTTATAACACTGTATTTCATATCATTGAGTCAATAATTGTGGGTGCACTGTATTTTAAAATTATTGAAACAAATAATTATCACAGTAGCAAATATATAGTAAATTATATTATTAAATTAATAATTATTAGTAAAATATTTCTTACATTATTGATGAATTATTGTTGTAGTATTATTTTATTATATGTTGGACCCACAGGAAGAAATAAAAAAAAATTATTATTATTTTGAATAGTAAACATGTGGGGCCCTCTGTGGGGGCCACATGAGAATTGGAATGGAAATTGAGTTGCTGGAGTTTGGTGAAAGCAACTAGGCTGCTGTTACTAAATTTGAATTTCAGGCTGGCGTGCAGCACGCCGGTTGCTCTCACCTACCGCATAGTGTTTTTTCTTATCCTATAAATCGGTTGCTTAGCTGAATAGAAAAATCACACCTAAAACATAAAAATTTTCTACAAGTATTTTGTGAGTTTTCTCTGATAATAGTAAGGTTATCTTGAGTGTTTGTAAACCAAGAGGAGTGCAAGAATTTTTCAAGTAAGTATTTTATTAAAGAGTAGTAATTGCACAAATACCTATTTCACACGGTATTCACAAATCTTCCTTTAGAAGACACTTCTTTGAGAAGATTTATTTTTAAAAACTTTCTTTTGAAGATTTATTTTGATATATTATTTCAAAATTTATTTTTGAAATTATTATTTTACATTATAAAAATTTATATTATATAAATAATTTTGATAGTTTATAATATATGAGTTATCATACACCTTGAAATTTATATGTGGTAATTACTAATTATATTATAAATATATAGGTTAATCAACCTCATTTTTATCAATATCCAGTCATGTGATAAGGTACGGGGTATCATTATTTTCATTATCATAAATGGATATTATTTTCCTTTCGTACTTGTAAGGGATATCATCTTTTTTATCTTTCATTATTCAAATTTACTACGGTAAGGGATATCATTTCTTTTATACTCTTAAACTTACTATGGTAAGTATTGTCCGGTAAACTTCTAAAATGATTATAATTTTTTTAATAGTTTGTGCTTCATTTAATATCATTTCAATTGCTCATTCCTATTTACGTGAACCTTTCTATTGAATTGTAATCGTTATTCTGAACTGTGAATCTTGAATATCATTTTTGAATTTCACTCCACATCCTGTTGACAATTTGAACATTATTTGAATCTGTACAAAGTAAAAATTGTAAACTTCCGATATTTATTATTTATCCTGTTTGTTCTGTTCATTATTAATATCTCTGTTATTATTCTAATAATCAAGAATCTAATTATTGTTGATATCTGTGGCCTGGGGCACAGATTGGATAAAGGTGTTGATAGGTTAAAGACGATATATTTGATGATGTGTCTTTTAAAGCATGTGATGAATGTTCTCTTTGGTCTAGGGCAAAAATGAACCGTTGTTTGGTATGATTATGACCAAAGGCTGTAGACTGGTATAATCATAACCGTTGATGCTATATTGAATATCTTTGCCCCGTAGTGCAAAGATGAATTGTTGACTTGCATGATTATGACCAGGAACTGTGAAATTGTATTATCATGGCCAGTGATGTTTCAGATGATAAAAATTGATGATGTTTTTCTTAAAAAGAGAAGCGAGTGGACATTATGGTCCAAATGATTTTTCTAATAGTTGTTATTCTGCTGTAGTTACTGATCTGAACTTTGTTTAAGAACTTAACTGCAGTTATTGAATTAAAACTTGCTGTTTAAATTATTCTATCAAAAACTCAATTGTTGAAGGCTAATGATAATTTATTTGTTATTATCTTAGTCATGATATTCTTTATTGAGCTATTTGAGATCACCATTTCCTTTTGTTCCATTTGTAGCTGGGTCTAGTTTGGGGATGAAGTGAATGTCCGATTTGTAGCTGTATTAGTCTTCATAAGTTGTAAAATAGCGTGACAATAATAATAAAGACTTAGTTGTGTATTATTTGAATATTGTATTGTGGTACATGATACATTGTATTGTAATAGTTGATGTGTATTTTGACAACTCAAGTTTGGGCTGTGTGAGCCCAGATTTGGGGGTGTCACAATATCCGTTTCGGTATTTATTCTAATAAACATATTATTCGAATAGTCGAATTCAGATATTAGTTACCTAATAAACAATTTATTTTTAGGAAAAAAATATTTAAATTATATACAAAAATAAAGGAAAATATTGAAAAATTACAACTATTTAAAGTTTTAACAACACATATTATCAAAGAGAGAAAAATGTCAAATACATCATCATGCATCCATAATTGATCATAAAAATTGATTAAAATTTAAACATCCTACAAAAAGTATCAAATTAACATAATTTTCAATTAAAAAAAACTAATTTACCCTCTACTCTTCTTCTCCTTTGCAATCAAGTTTCGTCAATTTGTATCTTTAACTCATTGCAGCTGCAAGAAAAAAATAAATATTATTAATATCTCGCAGCATCAATAAGTTTACAACACTTGATCAGATATATAATAATATTAATATAAATATATCATGATAAGGTTTGTCATCATGTAGTCTTTATCCTCGTTATATATTACATAGTTATAAAATATTTATTTTATTTTATTATATGTAACGTTTATAGAGATTTTGAGTTATAATATATGTAATATTCTGAACTTCCGAGATAGTTGTAATCTGAAATTATATGTATAAATAAATATTGTATTACATCTAATATGTGTTATGGAATTTTCATGTGTGTTTATTTTTTTGTTTCGTTTCAAGAATTCAACTTAAACAATTATTAGAAAAATAAAAGTAAAATTTTTGAAAACCTAAAACTAAGGTTTGGAGAAAACCTAAATCCTAATTTTAGAAACCCTAAGGTTCAAACCCTAAACTCTAGAAAGTACTATTCATAAATACGCGTATAAATACAAAAATTATACAGATAGAATACGAAAATAATACGATAATAACACGAAAATGACCATAATACCCTAGCTTTGCATGGCCTATAAATAGCAAGCATTGTGCACTTATTTCTTCATTCTTTTTCAAAGCACAAAATCTAGTATCAAAACTATACATATATTAAGAGAGAGTTCTTGTGAGTTATTACCTTGGAAATTGTAAAGAAATAGTTAAAGCTTGCAAATTCAAAAGGTACAATCTCTAAAAGTTATTATGTTCGATTTTTCTTTCGTCTTTAATTTTCAAAAGCTCAAGAACACAAGTCGTAGCCATGTACGATTGTCGTTCTCCGTGTTCTTCACGTGTTATTGAGATTTTCTTCATTTTATAGTAGTTATAATGTTCAATTTTCTTTTATTGACAAGTTCAAGAACATAAGTCATAGCCATGTACGATTTTTCGTTCTCCGTGTTCCTTATGACTTGAGCAAGTCGTTATGTCAATTTCATTTCATAGTATATAACTAAAGCTCAATGAACGCAAGTCGTAGCTATGTACAATTTTTTGTTCTCCGTGTTCTTCATGTATTCTTGAGCAATAGTTATAAACTTTTAAAATCAAGTAAACAAGCCGTTATAATGACCAAATTATTTCATATATAAATGTTATAATCACTTATACAAACAGTTATAATGCTCAAATTATTTCAAGTATGAAATCCAAAAGCTCAAGAACATAAGTTGTTACCATATACGGTTTTTTCGTTCTTCGTGTGTTCTTGAGCAAAAGTCATAAATCTCTCTATATAAGAAGGTTTATGATTTTCTTATTTTATGTTATAAAGTATTATTGATTGTTAGAACATGTTATCTTAGCAAATTAAAGCTTAAGGTATCATGTTTTATCAATTCAGTCAATGAAATATTGAAACAGTTTTTGGCAGTCCCCTTACTTGCAAAATTTGTGTAAATCAGTAAGGAATTTTGAACTTTGGTCTAAACATAAATTGTAGAGACGGAAGTTACGAACGCGTGAAATTTTGAACGACTCAAAAATATTTTAAAACGAAGAAGTTATGGCCGTTTAACTGAGCCAGGGTCTGACAGCCAATGTTGTTGTCCACTTTTTATAAAGTCACTTAAAAATGAGTTTTTGAGAATTTTTTCAACTAAAACCACCTATGAAAATAGTCTAAACAAGTTATAAAAATATTTATTAAGAAGTAAAATTCGATAAACTAACATTCGAGTGCGTGTAAACAATTATATAGACATTTAACGCTTTACCTAGAAAACCCTAAATTGCTTCAAGACAAGTTTTCTATCCTTAACCTTTGTTTACTTGTTTTCTATATGATTTATACATTTTGTAAAAACAACATGTTATAAATCTTTGATATGAGAGTTATTGCTTCTTGTTTCGGCATAACTTGCAAAATGAAATGCTTATTCGTGATATATTTCGAATCATGCTTTATTTTATCTAACCAAGTTGTCTTGGGGCGATCCTGACATGTGAAGTAAACTGAGATGAATGAATATGTATCATTGTTCATGATTAGTCCATTGCAATGTATGTTATGCATAACGTAGGATGTCGTTAGGTTGATCTCCTTTCTATATCCAATGTAAATGGTTCTAAGTCGAAAGACCAAGAACAGTTCTAGGTCTAACCACCACTCAGTCTTACTGTGTTAAAACATTTGTAATATCAATTGTTGTGTCATGAATCCTTAAAATCCATATCTGTGTGAGTTCACTTATATGTTATGTGTTAGACTTACTGAGCTTTTGTATGCTCACCCTTGCAAATAAACATAAATTGCAGACAAACCCGAGAGCTCCGGCTCTAAAAAGAATAAAGGAAAGAAGAAATGCATAGACTAGTTTACATGCTTTATTAAATTGATTGTCCTTTTGTTTTAAAGTCTTGATGACTTATGTAATATGAACAAGCAAATCGTGTAACCGACTCTATATTAATATATATTAAGTTTCATCACATATTCTTGTTACGTCTTTACTTTGGTTTAACTTAGAATTGTTAAAACTTAACACAGTATTGATAATGATCTATTTATTTGGATGAGGATCGGTAAATAACTTGTGAGTGTAGTACATCCAAGACATGACTAAGCGATGTTGACTGGTCAAATCCATCGTTAAGGTTCCGCGGACCTAGGTATAACTCGTTATTACTATTCTGAATGTCAGATAAATAGGATTATTGATATAAAGAGATATCACTATAACCAAATATGTTTCGAGTGAGGGTTTTAACTAGTTGGGTAATGTTTTGTACGGAAAGAGAATTTTGCACCGGACAAAGATATAACTATTTCTCACGGATAAAGATGCAAACATTTATCACGGGTGAAGATACAAACATTCACCGCGAGATTGTCTGTTCCCAAGAGTCGTCCTAATGATTTAATGACGTGGATATTGTAACATGTGAAGTTATAGAATATCTAAATCTTAATGATAAAATGTCATGATTGAGTATTAAGTCTCTTGAATCGATTATAAGGACTTGATATAAAATAATGAAAGATCTTTGGGAATTAAGATGTGAACTTTGTTTATAAATAAATGAAATCATCCATAAAACTAATGATTTAACATTTATAGTGAGCACCAAATCATTTATAGTAAGTATAGTGATTTAGGGGCGTCACAAAGCTTACTCGAGATGAAGGTGGCGAAAGAGTGAATTACACGATGTTCAAGCAATTAGTGGGCAGTATTATGTATCTCACAACAACTCGTCTCGACCTCATGTATAGTGTAAGTCTCAATAATCGCTTCTTGTCATGTCCCACTACCTTGCATTATGAAGCAGCAAAGAGAGCTATGAGGTACTTAAATGGAACAACTGATTATGAGATATTCTACAGAAGAGGAGGATCAAACGAGCTGCTTGCATAAATGGATAGTGATTATGCAAGTGACTGATCAGAAGACAGTAAGAGCACTTCAGGGTATGTTTTCACCATGGGAGATGGAGCTATTGCCTGGTCTTCAAAGAAGCAGCCAATTGTCACTTTGTCGACGACAGAAGCTGAGTTTGTAGCCGCAGTGGCCTGTGCATGCCAAGCTTTATGGATGAGAAGAGTATTGGAACAGTTGGGATGGTAACAATCTGAGGGGATCATCCTGATGTGTGACAATACATCAACCATCAAATTGTCAAGAAATCCAGTATTACATGGTAGATCAAAGCACATCAGAGTATGATTTCATTTCTTGAGGGACCTCACGAAAGAAGGAGTTGTCGAAATGCAGTATATTGGAACCAAAGATCAAGTGGTTGATCTTATGACCAAACCACTCAAATTGGAAGCCTTCCAACGTCACAGGGACAGTCTGGGAATGGTTACAGGTTCCCAATGTAAACTTGTCGAAACAAAGGGTCAAGTTCAAGGGAGGGATTGATGAGCTAAATGACGTTGACACGTGTTTGCAGCATTGACCGAGAATTAAGTATTTGTTATTAGCTTTCAGCGAAGTTTGTGTTTAAGTGGAGCTGGTCTTTCTCGGTCTGTTATTTTTGTAAGGCTATAAAGCCAAGAAGCAACATTTAATAAATATCATTTAATATATATATATATATATATATATATATATATATATATATATATATATATATATATATTATTCTTCATTTATTTGTGCGCTCAGTGTCAAACATAAGAAAAATGACTCATGATTTGTACGTACAAGACACTGAGACACTTATATCGCAAGGTGGTTTCGGAAGAAAGCCACAATTCATAGCATTACCCAATAATATCATATCAATTAATTAAGTTCATTTAAATAAAACTTAAAAGGTATTCTTATGTACATAATTACTTGTCTTTTTATTTCACATAGTTTTACGAAGTTTTAAGAAATTGTATTAGGGCATTTATAAGTTCTAAATTATTCTTAAATTTAATAACGCGATTCAAAAAGAATTAAAAATTACGATAATTTGTTGATACTCTGTATGATATATATATATATATATATATATATATATATATATATATATATAGAGAGAGAGAGAGAGAGAGAGAGAGAGAGAGAGAGAGAATATTTAGAGTTGAGACCTTATGAATGGTTCAATTTGATCGCACATATCTGACATGTAACACAATCTTCCACAGTCACTTAAACGTTCAAATATATTCAGAATTAATCACTAAGATACACAAATAATAAAATACTTGTAATTTCTTAAAAAGTAATCACTAATAACTTTTGAACGACTCTCCCATAACTTTTCTAACAAATGTGTACTAGTCTTGAACACACCAAGAATCATGGGGGTCTTCATGGGTATTTACAACTACCATAAGCTGCATCAAAAAAAAGAAAAGAAAAAAGTTTAGACAATATTAGATACACACATATATATAAACAAGAAAAATATGGTTATAATTATTAAATTTAATTGTGGCAATCATTGATTAAACTGTAACGAGTATAGTTAATTGTACCGAGCTATCACAACCATATCTAACAAGAGGTGATAAGTATAGGTAAAGTAATTATCTCGTGTATACACAAAAATATATATAAAAAAAATGAATAATATAGTAAATGTCGCAACTAGTTGCTTGTGGCAATCATTGAATTAATTCAGAAAAGTACGATTAATTATAATCTTTAAATGTGACGGCCAATGTTTAAAAAATTCCTACACGAACATAAACAGCGGAAAAGGTTTTTACTAGACATATCTATTATATATACTTGTCATACTGTAAAAAATATATAATAAATGTAGTTTTGTTTTAGAATTTCATGACGGTAGATGTCTAATTTCGCCACCTAACTAAATCAATCCCTCGCCTAGTGAGGCTAAGCGAAGCTGAACGCGGCAACCATACAGTGTATATAAAAAAGAAGAACTTACATGGATTGTTGGTAGTCAAGTTGCCAACGTCAGAGTTGCACTGACCAACATTCTTATAAAAGAGATCAAGAGCATAAGAAGCATGATTTCGCCATGTATTAGGCTCATGACACGATCCACCCAAGTTTATTTCACTACAATCCAGTTGTGCACAGGTAATCCATACAGATTCCTTCAATTTATTATCAGGAATTGACTCCTTCGCCACACACCAAGTAACTAATTGCTGCATGGATCATGCATCAACACATCAAGTTAAAAATTATTAGAAATCGGATAACCTTTATAACTTAAAAGAAGATAATTATAGGTACCATTTGTGTGTAGTCACACATTATAAGACTATTTTGAACACAACATTAAGCAACTTCTCATGATCACTGTGTTAATATTAATTAGTGGATACTTCTCATATATATAGACTTGTAAGTCAAGTTAAAAGTGATGCAAAGATTACATTAAAAAAAAAAACAAAAAAACAAAAAAAAAACAATGTATTAGTCTTACTTCCTCTGATCCAGTCGATAAGGAGTATTTACAACTACCATAAGCTGCGTCAAACAAAAAGACAGTATATTAAACAAAATGTTATATACACAAAAATATAAAATAGAAAATAAGCAAAACATGAACATGGTAAAGGTCACAACTAGTTGCTTGTGGCAATCGAAGAATTAATTGCGACAAGTACGACTACTTGTACTTAAATGTGACAATTAGTGTTCTAAAAATTAATTACTAAGCAAAACATTGGCCGCGAAAAATGTGTTTAGTGTCTAGGCGAACTAGACGTATCTATTATATAGAAGATAAAAATACATGACGGTAGATGTTTAATTTCGCCGCCCAACCAAATCAAGCAGGTAAAGGATGCTATATGGTGAATTTTTAAAACACTGCTAACAACCACAACTAACAAGTTGCGATAATTACACGGTGTATATAAAAAAGAAAAACTTACATGGATTCTTAGTAGCCAGGGTGCCGACGTCAGAATTGCACTGACCAACAGTCTTATAATAGAGATCAAGAGCATAAGAAGCATGATTTTGCCAAGTATTAGGTTCATAACATGATCCGCCCAACTCTATTTCACTACAATCCAGTTGTGCACAGATAATCCATACAGATTCCTTCAGTTTATTATCAGGAATAGACTCATTGGCCACACACCAAGTAACTAATTCCTGCATGGATCATGCATTAGCACATGAAGTTCAAATTTATTAATTAGTCAGTTTGATTAATTCCGGACGAAATGAATTTTCACCCAAAAACAATGTAAAGAAAAACAAAATAAAATTAGTCAGCTTTATTTTTACTAGGGGCCCACATACGCGTTGGATGTGTAATTCATATATTCATGTGTAATTAATTTTAATATTTTTAATTTAGAGGATATAATATGAATATTATTTAATTTTGAGAATAAATTATGAAATCTTTTAAACTTAAGGATTAAATTTTGGAAAAAAGTTTGGCCTGTCCAAAGAGACTAAATAGTGCTCCCGTTTATAGATGTAAGTTGAACCCTATTTTTCTTAAAAGCAGTTAAGTACCAATATATATACTATTCTTAAAAGCAGTTAAGTACCAATATATATATACTAGATATATAAATGTTTATAGGCCGGATCTGCATATTACCAACTAGGTATAGATAAAAAAAGGTAGAGATAAAAAAAATAAGAAAGAAGAAGAAGAATGAAAGTCTTTAAAACATAATGATATTTAAAAGTACCGATAGTCTGTTGTACTGGACACACATAATTATAACACTATTTTAGAACACAATATTAGGAACTTCTCAATTTGTTAATATGTGGGTGGGATCGATCCTTTTTCTATTTATATTAGAAGGATGTAGGAACTATCACTTTTATTTATGAAAATATTAATTTCCATAATTTAAGGAAGAGAATTGACTGAATGAAACAAAAAAGGATGCGAATTAAATCCATAAATATTGTTTTGTGCTCTTATATATATACTCCATTTGTCCAGCAAAAAGAGTCTCACTCTGAATCCTTAAAACAAATTTGTGAAATCCTAAATTTAGAATTGGTATAATTTCATTTGATTTTAATTTATGCAATCATAACAATTTAAAATTATCTAAATACACTACTAATTACAAATTGAAAACTTTAAAACCAGCATGACTTATTATACTTTTAAAATTTCAGGAGTTGACCGGATGATAGATTTCGAAAGGTCAAATTGAGACCTTTTTTAGGAACGGAGGTGTGTATATATATATACCAGTAGTTTAAAAGGGTCAATCGGACTTACTAGATTCTGCCCAGTCGATAAAGAGTCCTCACAGCTTGAGAAAGAGAACATGCAAAGGAAAAAACCAAGCAAAAACAAGAAAGATGAAGAAATTAGCTTCGCCATTGAATTCTTCCTTCTGTTTTTCCCCATCAGATTGTTGACACTGGATTGTCCAACAAAGTACTACATTCTAGTTGAGCTTATACATCTAGTACTATCTCCTTCCGCTTTACAAAAGAATTCCAATCTAGAAAATATTTGTTCCACACAAACAATTTTTTTAATTATTATTATTATTATTATTATTATTATAAATGACATATGCGTATACTTAAGTTTCTTATCGTAATTAAATTATCCAGTCATTACTACCAAATTTTACTTAATTATTTTATGAATAAATATGGGATAAAAATGAATCTTTAATGTACTAGTTTTTCAAATTAAACTCTTTTGTAGAAGAGTCCTGATACATATAAATATATGATGTTAAATTTATATCGATATTAAATGTTCATGTATATATTCATATCCATATCCACATCCACATGGAATAAGAACAAATTAAAAGGACTTACCCACACATTGTTAATCTTCATCGCTTAGTTACTTGTTAGTTGTAATTCAACTTACTCATGAGATTTCTTAACATATATCAATTTATTTTGTAAAATAAAAAATCTAAAATAAAATTTATAACTGTCTGCCCCCCCACACAACACATGCAATCAAGGGTGGGTGGATCTATTATATGACCAATGTACGCACCATTGTATTTTTGAAAATCTTTTTTTATGTTATTAATCTAGTTAATTTTGGTAAATATTAAAAGAATGATTGAGAGTAATTTTGGGAAATATTAAAAGGAAATATTAAGAAAGAATGAGAGTAATTTTTTGAAAGATTGAAAGTTGCACTGCTCAAAATAAAGATTGGAAGTAATTTGGAATATTGGTAGCAATTTTGGATAATAAGGGGAAAAAAATTCAAAAGTAAAGTACGGATAAGGGAAATAAGAAGTCATGATTTTGATATTTATTTGAACTTAATTGATGATGGTGATTTAAGGGATATGATTTGGAAAAAATCTTCAAAGTTTTTGAGAATGAGATAATAATTGACCAAAGATACATATATGATGGTTATTTATCCTAAAAATAAAAAATCTTCAAATTATGTGCATGTTTGGTTTGAAGTGTTTGATGTGCGTTTGTAGCATTTGAAATTTTTTAAAAAAAAAAAATATTCGTCTAGATATGACTTATTCGATTCAATGTAACTTAAAATCTATTAGGGAAAACTTTTTGGAGTGGATTAAAAATACTTTAAAATTAAATTAAAAATAATTTGGTATTTAGGTTAAAATGGAAGACTTTATGGTCAAACAATGTCACCATCCCAAACCAAGGCAAAACCTGCGCACTGAGTTAAAAGCCTTCACACTATGGCAAAAGAAACTGCACGTTTAGAGTTCTTACACTAATAAATGACATAATACTCATTCTTATCTACAGTTAGACGATGCTTAATAGAACAAACGAGTCGAACTTATCCAAATAGAGAATTCCTCGAATTGACTCTTAAGATTAAATTCTTACTTGAATATGATTCGGATTCAAATTATATTTAAAAAACTTTATTCAGATTCATTTCGACTCAAATTTTCTTTAATCAAATTCGATCTGACTCGAATAGAATCGAATTATATTCAAACTATTCGCGAGCTTTAAATTCAAGCTTGAATTCAAATCTTTATATAGTAACTACCTTTATAATACATATAATTATTAATTGAACTTATTATTTTACTTAAAAATGAGAAAATATAGTTACAATTACACTTTATAAATATAAAATAATAATTAAATTTATAAACAAAATAAAAAATGATAACTAGTTATTCTAATTTTGTTTAATTGTGTATCTATTATAAGATAATGTATCGAGTATCTATTCGAATATGTATCAATTGAATATGTATCGAACCATGATTAAGAATTCGAGTCTAGCACATGTCTAGCACACGCTGGCACACTCTAGGTATGAAAAGACTAAAATGCCCTTGGTCTTTTAAACTAATGATCAAACTACCCCGACCTTTGGTTTTCCTATAAATAGGAAGCTTAACTCATTCATTTCTTCAATAATCTTCAAAGCAAAATTCCTATAATCAAGATATTGCAAAGAAATAATTAAAGCTTGCAATAATAAAATGTACGATTCTTAATCGTTATTATGCTTAAAGTTTTATTTTATCGATGAGGCTCAAGAACATAAGTCGAAGCCATGTGCGATTGTCGTTCTCCGTGTTCTTCATATGTTCTTGAGCAATATTTATAAATTGTTATAATCAAGTAAACAAGTCATTATAATGACCAAATTTTGTCAATTATAAAGTGTTATAATCACATATGTAAGCAGTTATAATGCTCAAATTATTTCAAGTATGAAATTCAAAAGCTCAAGAACATAAGTCGTTACCATGTACGATTTTTTGTTCTTCGTGTGTTCTTGAGCAAAAGTCATAATTTCTTACATAAGTAAGTTTATGATTTTGTAATTTAGTGTTATGGACGATGAAACATGATGGCCTTGCTAAATAATGCTTGTGGCATCAAGTTTTAGTAGTCGAAATGAAGAACGATGAAACTTTGTTCTTCGTGTTCTTCAATTCGTTCTTCGTGTTCATGAGAAAAAATCATAAATCGTACATAAGTAGGTTTATGATTTTGTCTTTTTTATGTTATGAAGTGTTATTGAGTGTTAGAACATGTTATCTTAGCAAACTAATGCTTGAGGTATCATGTTTTACCAATCGGATCAAAGAAAGATAAGTCTAATATGCTAACAGACTTTTTGCCAAAATTCCAAAATTTTAAATTCCGAATCTGCCTTAGCAACCTAAATAAAAGTTGTAGATCATGAAATTCTAAACAATTTAGACTCAAGAATCACTCAAAAATATTTATGTATGATAAAATTATGGCAGTTATCGGAAAGGACGTTAAAGTTGAAAAATTAAGGGACCATTCGGGTGGAAGCACTTAAAATTAGGATTTTAAGTTTACCACTTAACGAAATGATTCCACCAATGAAAATAGTCTAATTAATTTATTCTAAGACTTATTCAAAAGAAAATTTTGATAAACTAACGTTCGGGGACGCGTAACCCTTTTTTGTAGGCGTTTAACGATTTTTCAGGAAATCCTAAATCAATTTCAAGGCAAGTTCTAAACCCTTATGTGTTATTTGTTATGTAATAGATGTTATGTGAAGTCTTTAACTGATGGTTGCAAGCCTTCTAAATGTTATGTGTTATGTTTACGAGTTATGAACATGATTTATATACTTTGTCTGTCAATGTGATATAAATTGTTGGAATGTGAGTTATATGTAATATTAAATGAATAATTATATTCAATCAAGACATGTTAAAGTTTATATGAAAGCATTAACTGCGTATGTGCTGTATGTTAGACTTGCTGAGCTGTCGTGCTCACTCTTGCGAATAAAACCTTATTTGTAGATTAAAGATGAACGTTAAGAAGATCATGAACGTAAAAATGAAGTGTATATTATGTTTTCATGTTTATTACTTGTATTTGTATAAGTCATAATGACTGTTGTAATACGAACAAACAAACATGTAACCGAATATTGAATGAATGATATAAATTATTATCATCAGAATGTTGTTATGTCTTTATTTTGATATAACCTAGAATTGTTAAAACTTAACATAGTATTGATAATGATTTATTTATCTGGATGATGATCGGTAAATAACTTGTGTGTGTTGTACATCCGAGACAGGACTAAGCGATGTTGACTGGTCAAATCCATCGTTAAGGTTCCTCGGACACAGGTATAACTCGTTATTACTATTCTGAATGTCAGATAAGTATGATTATTAATATGAAGATATATCACTATAAACAAATATGTTTCGAATGAGGGTTTTAACTAGTTGGGTAATGTTCTGTACGGAAAGAGAATTTTGCACCGGACAAAGATACAACTATTTGTCACGGATAAAGATGCAAACATTTATCACGGGTGAAGATACAAACATTCACCGCGAGATTCTCTGTTCCCAAGAGCCGTCCTAATGATTTAATGCCGTGGATATCGAAACATGTAAAGTTATAAAATATTTAAATCTTAAGGTTAAAATGAGACCGTTATATATGGTGTTATTCATTTATATGGATGAAATACAAGTTAATACTTGTATAAATAATGAGATCGAGATCAAGTTAAGATCCAGGGACAAAGTTAAGAGAAAATTTTAATGTATAGTTTAAAATAAGACTAATTCAACCAATATGATTACGGGATCACTGGTTAAGTCGATAGATGTTTAAAGTTTAACGCACCAGGTCCGCCGCAGCTAGAGTGCGGTGATTTTGGGGGCGTTATAGAACACCTAATGGAGTTTTACTTGTCTATCAATAGAAGTTCCTTATGTGATAGTCGTACAAGTGATCCTTGGACTTGAGATCATCATAGTATCTTGTGTGTACTAAGTTATACTTTGACATATTCCTTAAGGTTTGTTTGTTATATCAAAGAATATGCTTGGGTATAATAAGGTACACATGGAGATAGGTGAACGATCAACAAAAGATCTACCACTTTCAGTAAAGGGAGTGAATGTCCTATGCGATTCAATAAGTGACAACTCGAAAATCCCTAGCTAGGGTTGAATGGAATTAGAAAGGAGTTTTTAATTTACATTAACTAGAGTTGTGTATTTATGAATTGAAATGCATATGATCAAATCAAATAAGACTTGACAGAAATTCCGTGTTTTATATTTGATTGGGACATTGTATGGTAGAAAGATTGAATTGTACGGTAACTATTCATTGAAAAGTTCTTTTACGATCAAATGTCAAAATCTATATTATCTAGAATGTCGATTAATCGTTAAGGGGGCTTATCCTTATTGTGGAATAATTATTTATTCTGAATTAAAGAGTTAATTCGTAATAAATGAATTAGAATTGTTCTAATTTATTTATTATACAACCGGTTTAATATGAAGAACCTAAAGGGACACACCTCAAAAGAGTAATATTTATTCTAAAGGTGAATGACATAACCGTAATAATAAATTAAGTATATTTAATTTATACTATGGTAATAGAATAAATTAAATAGCTTAATATTTATAATTTAGTATTTTAAAAATACTGATTATAAATTAATAAGAGGAGTCTTGTTGTTGTTGTTGTTGTTGTTGTTATTATTATTATTATTATTATTATTATTATTATTATTATTATTATTTAGCTCCTAAATGGTTTAGGAATTAATTAATAAGTAGTAGTATTTTTGTAAATAATTAAGTTCCTGAATGGTTTAGAAATTGTAATTATAATAATTAATTAAGTTACTAAATAATGTAGTAATTAATGAATAAGAAGTACTCTTATTATTAAATAATTAAGTTCTTAAATAGTTTAAGAATTATAATTAATTACTTTAGTTTCTAATTAAATTGGGAATTAAATTAAAACTCTAATCCTAACTAGTTTAGGAAGGTTGACTATATCTATAAATAAGAGGAGTCTTATCATAGATTAAGGTTACACATTCTTTCACAAGAATAGAGAGAGTACTTCATAATTCTCTATATCTAAGGAGTTAACGAGAGAGAGAGAATTAGGACTAGCCACCAATGATTTGGAGAAACCAAAATTCACTTCTTTAATTCATAGATCTCTTGGTGGATTACCTCTAGAGGCTTCACACTTGGGGAGCTAACATTGATCCGTGGAATCTAATCGGTGAATTTGAAGAAGAACGTGAAGGATTAAAGGGAGTTGAACTTGTACCCGTGAAAACTTGGTTCTACAAAGGTATATATCTTTTATCATTCCTCAATTAATAATAATCGCATAAGAAAGATCATGGTTATTGGGTTGTAAAAAAGTTTTAAAATTTGATTTTTCTTGCTTCCGTTGCGCTTATATAATTTGATTATATGTATACCATATTTTTGCAAACCAACAGTGGCATCAAGAGCCAAACTTATGCAAATTATTAATTATTTTAATTTCATATGTATATGGGTATGTATTTAGAACAATTTATTGGGAATAATTTATTGTATAGACTCATGGGTATTGAAAATCAATTGCAAAAATCGTGTTTTGAAAAGTAGAGAAAAAAAAAGTTTTTTTTTTTAAATTCCCACGAACTGCTACCGTAACCGGGCGCACATTACGCGGATGCTGGACACGGCGCGCATTGCGTGGGGCTGGACAAGGCGTGCATTGTGCTGGACTGCGCATGGTGCGCAGACATTGGCGCGCATTGCGCGAACTTGGTTGCTGGGCGTGCATGGTGCAGGTCTGGACTGGCGCGCAATGCGCGTGACCGGAGGAAGCGTGCATGGCGCGGGGCACTAGGTGCGTTGACAATTCTGTAATTAAAAAATGCGGGGTGGCAATTTTGTAATTATGGAAAAATCGGTGGTAGTTTTGTAATTAATGTAATTTTGAGTTTTTCAATTGTTTTTTTTTTTTTGTATTTTTGAGCAAATTTTTAAATTAAAAAAATAAATAGTTTATTTTGGGTGATTTTAAAAATACAAAACAAAAATACAAAATATATTAAAAATAAATTGTTTATTTTTACATAATTTTATAATTAAAATAAATGGTTTATTTTAAATATGAAATTAAATTTCATGCAACTTTAATTGGCCATTAAATGATACCGATATATATATGGAATGATTTATTTAATTCATTTGATGAATATTATTTATTGATATATATATTTTGATATATATGATAATAAATGAGATTGATTATGGACAATTGACTAATATGATTAGATTTATTTTATGTGGATGCATTAAATAAATGAGTTTTAATAAATGGGGTCTACGTACCTCATTTCCCCCCCTCTAATTTTCTATTATAAATTCTATCTCTCTCCTATGTACTTTCCCTTGACTGTTGATTAAGGTTTCTATTTATTGAAAATAGTTTGTAATAGAATTAGTTAGAATTATTTTGAAGAATTAGAGCCAAAGAGCAAGAAACGCATGAAGACCCGATTGTAACGGAGCTAAGGTTAAATGTAACAGTTACATTTATGTATTTATTCTTGCATTCTATGTTTGACCAATTGATTTATTTGGTGGCTCGAATAAACCAAACTAGAATAAAAGTTTATAATCAATCCAAGTAGAATATAGTATTATATATATGCATGCTAATAATATTTATATCATATATTATCCAAACATGCTTCGCATGTTAAATAATATGACGCGTATTTTATATATATATATATATATATATATATATATATATATATATATATATATATATATATATATATATAGTCCCATTCTCCAGCGAACCTTAAAAAGCGAACCAAAGACGAACCGTTGTCTTTGGTATCTATGGCGACGGTTCGACCCGTCGCCATAGCCATGCACTCTATGACGACGGGTCGAACCGTCGTCATAGATATCAAAGACGACGGTTCGTCTTTAGTTCGCTTTTTAAAGTTCGCTTTTGAAAATTTTCCTATATATATATATATATATATATATGTATGCACGCTAAACAAAATGAGACAATTAATATTAACAAACCCCTTATGATGTAAAATAAATATTATTTATAAAATGAATTAAAATGTTTAATTCATGAATTAAATGAGGTTAATTCAGTTAAATAAAATCAGAATGGTTCTAATTTATTTATTCTATAACTCATAATATTAAGTTGTAATGTTCAAAGATATTTATTTAAAATATCGAACGTCACCTTTTAGCATGATAAAACAATAGAGTATCAAATAATAATTATAAATTTGTTATGTCACACAAGGCTTATATTAATTTTTTGAGATGTTGTTTTATCACATTTGATGTTTATAAAAGAATTGAACATTACTGTTTTGTTGTGTCACACAAGGACAATCTTTTTCTCTTCAAATATAAGAAAATGCTAGGTTGGACTTAACTTGAATAATTTTGATTTGGATGTGTCACACATGATCTTAATAATCCAAGAGACAAAATAAAAGGAGTTACATGTTGATGTAATTGACAAAGAGTTGTCTACCTATTTATTTATATATAGTTTGTTGTGTCACACAAGGTTATATACATTTGAAATAAGATCCTTATTCTTACTAGCAAATCTATAACTAGATTTGTCGAACTATATACAGAGGGTAATGTAGTTTTATGAAAATAGTAGGAGACACCATTTTACATAAAGACATAATTTATTTTGGTAATTAATAAAATGAATGCATGATAATGTTGTTATTAATTCACTTAAAGAATATTGCTATATTTAATTCACTAACACTGCATAGCATATTAGATGCTAACAATTAATCGAACTAAATTGTTCGGATTGATTAAACAAATTTGAGAATAGTTCTCAATGCTGAAAAGCTAGCAAATGTCCTTAATTTGCCTATTCCTGTAAACGTTGCAGACTAAGCCTTTAGGGAAGAGATTGCTATTTTAAATGGAAAAATAATGCAAAAGTGGCTCAAATGTATCATGCTCGCATCCATAAGTATCGAGTTACAGCATCAACACGAGAAAATGGATGCACCTACTATATTGCTGCACGTTCAATAGTTGTATGAAGAGCAAAGTAGGTTAACTAGATATAAGATATCTAAGGAGCTCTTCCGATCTATATATGACCAATGACACTACAGTAGAGACACATATCCTAAAGATGATCAATTCAATTGATCAATTAGGATAACAAGTTTTGTCAAAGATGGAGAGTTGAGTCAAGATTCGATCTTGCAGTCACTCACTGATTCATATTCACAATTAGTTGTGAACTTCAAACATTAATAAGCTAGACGTCAGTTTAACTGGTTCGCTTAAATATGTTGGAGACTGTTGAGAGTCATTTTCCTTCTTAGAAAAACCAAGTCTTACTCGTAGATGAATCTTCTAAGCGGAGGAATATGGCTAAAGGTATTTCTGAGGAGCAGAAAGAATAGAAGGCAAAAGAAAGACACTAATTGAAGGACATAAATAAAAGTGATCCTGAGGGCAAATGAGTTTGATTTCATTGCGATAAGTTGGGACACTGGAAGAACAACTGCAAGAGAGTTATAGTAATTAAGTAGAAGAAGTTTAATGAAGCTTCAGCTACAGATATAGATTTGCTCATAATAAAATAGAACTTTCTATAAGTCAAGTTTCTACTTAGGTATTAGATACCGGCTGGTGGTCTCACATATACAAGTCATTGCAGAGTCTAGGCAGAAGTAGAAGGCTAAACAAATGATAAGTAATCTTGTGCGTGGGGAATAAAGCAAACGTTGTTGCATTAACCATAGGAACTTACAGTTTAGTATGGCCTACGGGCAGGTCTATTAAGTTAGTAAGTTGTTACTTTGTCGATTACTTAATGGACTTTGTATACTTGACTTACATGAAAAATATTTCAATTTGAATAAACTAAAGGCAAAGAGATGATATGAATCTTACATTTATGCAATATTGTTAACTCGGTTATGTTAATGAAACAAAACTAAACAAGTTATATAAAGATAGGCTTTTAGAGCCTTTTGATTATGAATCAAATACAACTTGTGAATCTTGTATCATGTACGATATGACTAAATCTCCATTTAGTGGTCATGGAGAGCGAGTTGCAGAGTTGTTAGAGATGGCACACACAGTCGTGTGTGGGACCTATGACAACAATTGCAATGGGAGGGTATTCATTTATTACTTTCACTGATGATTCTAGATTTCGATATATGTATTTGATGAAATAAAAATCCAAATCGTTTGAAACGTTTAAAAAATTCAAAAGTGAAGTATAGAAACTAAATGCCAAAAGTATTAAAGTTCTTCGATTAGATCGAGAAGGGAATATTTAAGCAGTAAGTTTTTATATCATCTCAAGCGAAATGGTATTCTCACAGAATGGACATGGTGTTGATCCATAATGAGTATTACCGATCTTCCAGTATCCTTCCAGAGTTATGTCCTAGAAATGATCGCATACCTACTAAACAAGGTACATTCAAATTTCATCCATCATATTTCATATGAATTATGGATAGGGAGAAAATCAAGTCTTAAGTATGTTAAGATTTGGATTCTACAACTTATGTCAATAGGTTTGACATTGATAATCTTGTAACAAGATATGATAAGTGTAAACTTGTGGGATATCCTAAAGAAAGTTTAGGGTATCACTTCTATAATTCGACTAATTAAAAGGTGTTTGTTGAAACACGTTGCCTTATAGGAAAAGAAATTTTTTCTTAAAGGGTTAGTGAGTAAAATAGATCTTGAAGAAGTTTAAGAACCATAAAACACTACAGATCAAGTGAATGAATCTGTACAAGTAGATAAACCTATTGTACCATAACCAAGTTGTAAATCTGGTCTAGTACCGAAGATACTTGAAAGGTATGGATTCATCATAGATGATGATGATGAGGTATGCATTATAGTGGATGATGATCCAGTTACATACGATGGGATATGAGTATTAGATACTCAAGAGAAATGGCTGATGACCATAAAATTCAAAATGGATCTTTGGAGAAAGACTAAAGTAGATGGCAAGGTGGAGACCTATAAGACCTAACTAATGGTAAAAAAAATTCAAACAAGGTCAATGAGTTAACTATAATAAAACTTTTCACTAGTGAAAGTGCTTATATCCATTCAGATTTTACTTACAGTTGTGGCTTACTATACAAAAGGATGTATGTATGATACAACCAAAAGGATTTGTCTCTATAATGATGGAGTAAATCAAGTATGTAAGTTACAACGATCCAATTTTGGATTGAAACAAGTTTCTCGAAGATGGAACATCCGTTTTGATGAGGCAATCAAAAGAGTTTCATTTTATCAAATACGAGGATAAACCAAGTACGTATAAAGGTTAGTGGGAGCACTGTGACATTCTTAGTATTATATGTTGATATACTACTAATAAGGAATGACATACCGATGCTATAATTAATAAAGATGTGATTGTCTAAAAACTTCTCATTTAAGGACTTGGGAGAAGCATCTTAACATTCTATTCAGGATAAAGGTCTATAGACGTACATTGATTCGTTGATATGTACTAGACCTGATATTGTTTATGTATAATAAGCATATATCAGTTCAATTCTGGAGAAGAACATTACAAATGAGTTTCTAATGATGAGTCTGATATAAAACCAGAAGGCTTAACAGACTCAAGTTTGTTCAGACTAACCAAGATAACAACATATCCGTTTAAGGTAATATGATTACCTTGAACGGTGATGCAGTGAGTTGAAAAAGTTTCAAACAGCAAAGAGTTGATGATTTAGTGACAAAAGACATAGTAAATAACTATAAATGAAGCTGCAAATGTGATTGTTAGGTTCAACAAGTTCATTACAAAACTTATAATAGTTCCTAGCATTAAATGAGTTTAATTCGCCAAGGAACCTAAGTCTCACCTGAAATCCAAACATGTGTTGCAGCACTTTCATATGATTGGATGAATTATTAAAAAAGAGACGACACTATAAAGATGGTAGACTCTTAGTACAACATTACAGATCCATTAACTAAAGCATGTACTAAGCAATTTGTACCCCACTTATAGAAGAATGGTATGGGGATACCAAAAGGCGATTGACTTTAGTGCAAGTGGGAGATTGAAAGTAGTATGCCCTCAAGCCAATCACATTTGATGTGATAAGCATATATTTTGTAATCTTATTCGTTTATTAATAAAAGTATCAAGTAATTTCTTTAGTCATGATTAATTAGATAAATTAATTAAATGGATAAACCCATAGTTTTTGAGTAATACTTTTAGAACCATGATGAGGATCATGCTACTGAGATCTAAATTCAAGATAACTCAAAACAAAAATTGTTCCTAATCGTTGGATCACTAAAAAAGGGATTAGTAGATCTGGATAGATTGGTACATACTATGCTTGCTCTTATAAAGAAGATGATTGGTCTCATAATCATTTGTGTAGAGACACTAAAGTAAGTATGTAGGTGCTTATTAGAGAATAAGTTCACTAAACGTGACTCGTTCAAGGAACACCTAATGGAGTTTTACTTGTCTGTCAATAGGAGTTCCTTATGTGATAGTCGTACAAGTCATCCTTGGACTTGAGATCATCATAGTATCTTGCGTGTACTAAGATATGCTTTGACATATTCCTTAAGACTTGTTGATATATCAAATGATATGGTTGGGTATAATAAGGTACACATAGAGATAGGTGAAGGATTAAAGGGTGTTGAACTTGTACCTGTGGAAGCTTAGTTCTACAAGTATAAATCTTTTATCCTTCCTCAATTAATAATAGTCGCATAAGAAAGATCCTGGTTATTGGTTTGTAGAAAAGGTTTAAAATCTGATTTTTCTTGCTTCCGTTACACTTATATATAATTTGATTATATATATGCCATATATTTGCAAACCAACACTATTTATAGAGTACCCAGAACTTTTCTCTTCCAATTCAAAATAGAACACTTCCAAAATAATGCACCTACCAAAAATTGAGATTCCTTCTCATAAAAGGACTTCAACATATAATAAATATCCTATTAAAAATAAGACACTTTCCAAAACAATACTTTCATATTTTCAGTAGGATTCTTCCTTTTCATAATAGCATTTTTTCTAAATAGGATTCGAGGAGTATCCCAACAATTTCTCACTCAACTTAAATCTCCAAATACTTCAACTTCATGTCTAAATAGGATTTGAGAAGTATCTCAACAATTCTTCTCTCGACTCGAATTCTCAAATACTTCAACTTTATCGTTGTCACCGTTGTGGTAGTCACCACATCTATATCATCCGCGATATATGTACATTTGGATTATCTGTAACATCTACGTTATCCTTGTTATTCGCATCTTTCGCTCCATCTGCATAATCTGCATCATCTATATCATTCGCTTCATATCCACCGTCATCATCATCTTTAATACTGTCATCTTCTTCAATTGCACCATCATCAGTGTTATTGTCTTCATCTTCATCAGCATCTCCTTCTTCACTTCCATAATCTTTATCTTTATCACTCGTCAACTGCAACAGTGATCCTTCATAATCACAAAATCTCTTGTTCATCAACATCATGACAAACATCAATAACTCCTTCAATTTTTAATCTCTTTATTTATCATACTAGTGTGACTAGTTCTTCTCTACCTTGGATCCAATCAACCTAACTCTTGATATCACTTGTTGAGAATTAAGTCGTCATAAACCAAATAATAAAATAAATAGAGATAAATAACACAAGATTTAACGTAGAAAACCAAACAATAAAATAAAGAGAGATAAACAACACAAGATTTAACGTGAAAACCCTTAAAGGAAAAAACTATGGAGCAAACTATGAATCTCTGTTATATCAATGATAATGGGCTTACAATAATCCTTCTAATTATTAGCAACACAACTTTTTATATGTACTAAAAGCTGCAAAAATATTTTTTTTTTTTGCTAAATTAAAAATGTACAAAATCCTCATTCCCACGAAAGTACAACTTTTTTTGCACGGAATATAAAATCTACAAAAGCCCTCTCCCTTACACAAATACAAAATTCACTCACATCCTCTCTCAATTCTTTGGATACTAGATGACTTTCGATTGTGCTACATTCTAACAACTAAATATTATACTTTATTTATAGAGTACCTACAACTTTCATTTTTCTATTCAAAATAAGATACTTCTAAAATAATACTCTTACTAAAAATATGATTCCTTCTTATAATATGATTCTAACATTTAATAAATATTTTACTCATATTTTTAGTAGGATTCTTCTTTTTTCATAATAGTAACCTTTTTTAAAATAGGATTCGAAGAGTATCCCAACATGGGGCCACATGACGATGAACATAAACTTACTATAAAGTATCGAGCAGTCCAATAATCGTGACACTCCATCTAAATAGGTTACTTTCATAACATAAATCGGTAGAAAATTCATCCATAGGGTTTTTACAAAGATCTGCATGAAAAAACAATCGATCAACAACAAAGACCTCAAATCAAAAGAACAACCCTAAAATTCTTTGTGGAATAGGGTAAAAGCGTTGATGAGGAATAAAGATAGAGGAGAGACAAAGAAAGTTTTTTATAGGCTGATGACAAATTGGTAGCCGCTTCACTTTCCCTCTCTAGTTTTTCTCTACAAAACGGGTTGAGTTTTAAGGTGTATTTGATGGGGGAAAGAGGGGAACAAAGTGAATATATAATGACAGAGATAGTGGAAGTGGAAGAGGAAGAGGAAGGGGAAGAGAATGTGAAAATCTGAAGAGACATTGGGATAACCAACCAAGTCAACTCATAATAACTAACTGAGATAACTCATTGATGTTTCTAACTAGAAGGATCAACTTATGGATTTTATGTACTAGACTAGATTGGTAACCCATGTAAGGTACGAACTTTCATAAAATCGGTATTTTTTAAATTTATATATTATTTTGAAATACTTATATATGCATAGATAAACTGTAAAATAGTAGATAATATTTAATAGGTCCATTAGTTCTTACAAATAATTTTCAAATTATGTCGTACGCATGCATATATATCCAATCAATATATATTTTACAGAATACCAAGAGTTTATATATTGTATCAAAAAACGGGAAGTACTAAACGATTGACTCCATATTAAATCATAACCAACCAAAATGACTCAAAAAAATAATTAAATTATTGTGATATGATGCTTGTTATATATAGTTATTGATAGGGGTTGATTGTATTCTCTCGTTCCATTTCAATTGTCTCAATTGACTTTTTAAGGTCAAAGTGTATATTTTTAAAATTAATAATTATGTAAACATATTAAAATTTTGAAATTACAATCTTGATCTTAGTAGTAAATTAGTCTCATTTTGACCTTTTGAAATCAATTTTAAAATCTTAAATTGGTGTGATTCATATAGATTTTGAAAATAAAAAACCTTAACCGGTAATATTAATTTTTTTGGATAGTTAACAATAATTTTGGATATATAAACTAAAATCAAATGAATTCATACTGGTTTTGAATTTCAAAATTTTGCAAATTGATTTTTGAAAATTAAAATGAGACTGAAATATATTTTTGTGATAAAAATATGTTGATTTTTGTGTTGAGTAAACACATTATTAAAATGACCACGAAATTACATTTATTTACATGCTAGTCTTCGTATCTGCTCGTTACAAAAATCAGAATGTATTTTCCCAATATATTAGTTTTACTTGTGATTGTATTTAACTAAAAAGTATAATGTAATCAGACACTCCTCACAGATTACTCTCAATCTTTCTTTTAATAGTTCCCAAAATTAGCTAGTTTACATTAATAAAGAAAATTTAAAAAAAAAATAAGATTTTCAAAAATCCAGTGTTGCCTACTCTGGCTTTAAACTATATTCTCCCCTGATTGCACCTGTTTTTCTCCGGGGCCAACAATTACAATTTTCCTTTTTCTTTTTAATTTACATTCTACAAAAAAAAATTTATTTATAAAATTTCTAAATCAAAAATATTTTTTTATTTCATATTTATTAATAAATTAATAAAGTTAAAGTTTAGTATTAATGACAGGATAACGTAATTATGATAACAAATTTAGAAATCAGTGTCATTTTATATTATTATTAATGAAAAATGACTTTTATAGAACAAATATTTGTTATAAATGGATTTCTTTTTTTGTAAAACAGGAGTATACTGGAATGATAAGGATAGTCTTATTAAGTTGTGCTATATATTATAATAAATTTAATTATATTTGCAAACGTAACAATATAAGATCTTGGATAGAATTATAAGAGTACCCAATTTATTATATATCTAAAAAAAGATTACCATTAATACTTATTTGCTTAATTGATAATCAAAAAATCGATATAATAATTCGCTATATATATTATTTTCTAGTACTATATAAGCTCAACTAGATTGTGGTGCATTGTGTCCACTCAAGTGTCAACAGTTTGCAGGGAAAAAAAGGAAGGAAAAATTCATGGCAAAGATAATTTCTTCCTCTTCCTTGTTTTTGCTTGGTTTTTTCCTTTGCATGTTCTCTTTCTCAAGCTGTGAGGTCTCTTTATCGACTGGGCACAATCTAGTAAGTCCGATTGACCCTTTTAGATTTGTGGTATATATATATATGACTTATGGTTCTAATACTCTATTCGTTAGTTCTTTAAGTTTGACCTTTCAAAATCTATCTGGTCAAATCCTAAAATTTAGAGATTTAGTGATTTATGTAATTAATTGTACTTTGGATACTTCTAAAATCCTTATGACTGAATAAATTAAAATTAAATAAATTTATATCAATTTTAAATTTTAAGAGTGAGACTTTCTTTTTGTGAAACAGACGAAATATATAAGAGCGCAAAACAAAATTATGGATTCACTTTTCATCTTTTTAGTGTCATTCACTAAATTCTCTTCCTTAAATTGATCTTCTTCTTTTGTTTCTTTTTTTTTTATATCAACTGTTGTGAGAGTCCTATATGCAGGTTCTCCTGAACTTGTACAATGGTATGTATGTATTTATTTCACATAGTAATTTTAAGTTTTTAATGAGACAAATGCTAAATATACTTTATTTGTGCAGAAAATTTATGTCTTAGTATAATTTCTTAAAATTGTTTCCTTAAAGTTTTTAATGGGAATTTGTTTCTTGAACTTATGAGTTTGCCATAGTTGTTTGCACACGCGCCTGGTGTGACCATTAAATAGCCTAAATAAATGGCTAAAATTAGGGTAAGGGACATGTCAAAGAAGTGTTGAAAAAAATATGTTAAAGAGAAGTTCAATGGTACTTCTAAATTTTCCCTTGTTCTGTTTATTTGTCCAAATAAATTTTAACTTCACGTGTTAATGCGTATTGATCCATGCAGGAATTAGTTACTTGGTGTGTGGCCAAGGGGTCAGTTCCTGATAATAAACTGAAGGAATCTGTATGGATTATTTGTAGACAACTGAATTGTAGTGAAATAACCATGGGTGGTTCATGTTATGAGCCTAATACTTGGCGAAATCATGCTTCGTATGCTCTTGATCTCTTTTATAAGACTGTTGGCCAGTGCAACTCTGACGTCGGCGTCCTAACTACCAACAATCCATGTAAGTTTTTCTTTTTTATGTACACCGTATGATCGTCGCAGCTTGTTAGATAGCTTGCTCAGTTGATTTTCCTTCCTTCAGTTGATTTTCCTTCTTTTAGGAAGAGTTGTCTGGCCTACTGTCTTTATCAGTGATTCGCTTCTTTAAATATACCTGTCTTCCATCCTGAAGTTGTCTCAGAAGTAGTACCACGAGGCCTTACCTTGCTTCTTTCTTCCTTGGATAATGTTGTAGTTGTATCATTAGAGTTCTTGTTAGTTGTGATTGTCACCAGTGTTCTAAAAATTCACGCCGCTCGACCCTCATAAAGGCGCTAGACGAGTCCTTTACCGGCTTGAGTTAGTTTGAGCCGTGAAATTAGACATCTATCTTAATGTAAAATTTTATAAAATTACATCTATTATTTGTTTTGAATAGTATGAGACGTATATATAATAAATACACCTAGTTCGTCTAGACGCTAAACACTCTTTCTACCGTTTATGTCCGCTTAACAATTTTTAAAATACTGGTTGTCACATTTAGGCACAATTTGTCGTACTTGTTGCAATTAATTCAACAACTGCCTCAAGCAACTAGTTTGACAATAGTCATGTTTATTTTATTTTTATTTTTTAAATTTTTTTATTTCTGGTGTATATATATAATATTTTGTCTAATATACGGTTTTTTGTTTGATGCAGCTTATGGTAGTTGTAGATACCCATGAAGACCCCCATCGCTCCGGGTTTAAGAATAGTTCCCATTTCCTAGAAAAGTTAAGGAAGAGTTGTCTATTATGTAATTTTCATAGTTGATAACTATTTCAATAACATTACTTTTTTGTATCATTTGCAGTATTATTTTTTACTATGAGATGGGCAATAAATTTCCAGGAACTCGGTGTAAAACTATATACTCTAAATAATGCATGTTGTGTTTTTTCATCCTATTTTAATGATTAGAATAAATTTGTCCTCATACTTTTTGCAGTATTACCTTCACCTCCCAAAAAAATGAATAAAGGCATTCACTTATCCCCCTTAGTAGAATAATGTACCTATTTTGTATGTGGGGGCATTGTTAACATTATGAAAGTTTTATTTAATATTTATTATTTTGGTAATTCGTAGGGAATATCATAACATATAATTAAGTGGGTCCCAATTAGAATCATTGTAATTCATGAGAAAAAAAGTATTATTAAAGTGTGCACCAAATAAATGACCAGATGTACAAATCAATTATATAATTAAAAGTATAAATTTAGTTAAACAAATTTTTAATTCAGCTTTATTCGTTTTTATTCATATTTGTATAATTAATATCTAAATTTGTAATGTCTACAGAAAAACCCAACTTAGGAAAAGGAAAAGGAAAATTGGTTTTTTGTTTTATAGCTTTAAAATAGGAAAAGTACCTTGTAAAAAAATTATTTTTGGTTCTACAAAACTTGTTTTGATTTTTTTACCACAAACTTATGTAAGATAATATATCTGATCAAATTTTTGTAGGATAATTTTACTATTACAATTTTATTAAGATATTAAAATATAAAGATATCGAAAATATTTCTTAAAATATCACTTTAATAATATAAATATTAGTCGTAAATTTCATTACTAAATTAATGTCTTAACTAAATTAAATTCATTAAAATTTAAAATTATATCAAATAATTTTATTAAGAATACATGTGAATTTTTTTGAAACATAGTAACTGTAAAGTTAGTTCAAAAATTATAGTAGATTCATTACTAACTAATTGTCTTTACTAAGTTAAAATTTATTAAAACTTAAGTTTCATAGTTTTATTTTTGTATTAGAATTTCAAGTAAAATTTTCAAATATAAACAATAATTTAGAATTTCATTACAAACTTAAATAAAATTAAAATAATTAACTTTTTATAATCATAACTAAATAAATCTACTCTCTATCCAAATGTTTAGCTTCATGATTGATAGAAGGGATCTATAATATGTAATTCAATAATTTATTATTTAAATAAATATTTAATAATTTAATAATTACAACTATCTTATTAAAATTTTAATTAAATATTTATCCTACATTTAATTGATTCTTAACTGTTGATATAATAAATCATCAATGAGTTGGTGAGCTTGTTAATATATACTCCACCAACAACACACAATTCACACGTGTGAGTTCTGCAAATAAGAATTCCTCCTCTCATAAAATTAGAGAATTGATATTTTTACAAGAAAAATTAATATTTTTGTAAGACTCTACTCACATAAATAATAAGTACGGTTCACTTTCATGTGAGTAGAATATTATGAAAATATTAATTTTCCTTGTAAAAATATCAATTCCCTAAAATTAACTCCCAACAGACAATGGGACAACAAGAAAAGTGAATAGCTCGTCAAATACAACGAATACTTAACATAAAAATCTTTTCATTCTTTATTTTCACTTTTTCTTGTGACTACAAAACTAAGAGATCCATTTCTTTCCTTCAGATCTTGCTAAGTTAGAACTAAATAATCCTTGCATCTTGATCCACCACTCATGGGTAATGGCTGTTATCATGAGCTGCAACAACACAAAAATATTATCACCAATAAGACGCAAATTTTTGCACATCATGAGTACGCGTAAATAAACAAGTTTTTTAATAATAGTTTAGGAGAGTAGATAATTGTAGAGAAAGGTGAAAAAAGTGACTATAATAAAAAATTAAAATAAATAAATATTTTTCTGTATGAAAAAAAAACTTATTGATCGGGGTTGCATTCACTATTGATCCTAAAATAGAGATCAAGAGCATAAGAAGCATGGTCTCGCAAAGTGGCCGGGGCGTAACAAGAGCCACCGGGATTTATTTCAGCACAACTTAATTTTGGGCAAGAATAATCTAAAAATCCCTGAAGTTTTGCATCTGGGGTAGATTCCAAAGCCACACACCATGTTTTTTCCTGCATAAAAATGAATTAGAGAATTCAATTTAATCCAATATTTCAGTTTCACTCGAAAATCAAACGAAAAAAATAAAAAACCATTAGTTTTATTTGTGTTTGGTTTGTATTGAAAATGATACAAAAATGACAATGAAAATACAGGAAAAACTAGACTGATTTGCTTTTGCCCAGTCCATAAGGAGCCTTCACAACTAGAATAAACAATTGGCCTTAAATAATGTTGTGGCATTGTTAAAATTAGGGAAATTTTAATGGTAATTTAAAATTAAATATACCAATTGTCATGAAAGATTAAAATATTTTATATTGGATATGTGCTCGTAATTTTAAAATCACTACGAGTTTTCACTTTTGAGACAAATTAAAACATATTATTGTCCATATCAGTAATTACTACATTTATTATTATATGTTTTTTTATATTTATTTTATTTATTATTGACGAGTTTATATGTAGACGTCTGCATAGACGTCAACTCATATAATCAAATTTTAAATATTTTTTACAATTATTTGAAAGTTCAAACAATTTTGGTATAAAAAATAATTTGTATATTTATTTTTTGATAGCTTGATAAGAAATTTTTTGGTATCCCTCCATTTCATAAAAAGGGTATAAAAAGAAAATATTTACCAATTCAAAGTTAACATGAATTTATTTAATTTAGTAAAGACAATCATGATATTTTAAACTAGTACATTTGTATAAAAACTTTGTTGTTTTCCAAATTTAATATAATTCACTCCACTTTATAGTTGTTGACACTAAATATTTTGAGCAACATTTATTGCAATTAATAACAACGTCTTTCTTAACATATGTCAATTTATTTTGTAAAATAAAAAATCTAAAATAAAATTTATAACTGTCTGGCCCCCCAAACAACACATGCAATCAAGGGTGGGTGGATCTAGTATATGACTAGCGGACGTGAAAATCCCTCATTAAATCTCGTCCTTTGCTGATTTAAACGTGCGGCTATGATGCTATTTGTCCAAAAAAAATCCATAGCATCTATTTGCTATGAATCGCTCCCATATATATATATATATATATATATATATATATATATATATATATATATATATATAATTTGAACGGTTTGAGCAGGATCGAGCTTCACAGATTTATAGAAGTATAAACCCATATCCACCCAATCAAAATTTGGGCGAGTTACGGGTTGGGTGAGTTTTTAAATATATGAGAAAAGATTATAATTAAGTACAATTTTGGACTTGGGTTTCCACGGGTTGCCCAAGTCCCTAATTTTTAGTCCATTGTAAAATTAGATTTTAAGGACAATAAAGTAGTATGAAGTTAATTTTAAATTGACTACTGTTTTTTTACTATCATTTCTAATATCACAACACCACTATTAAATTCTTAACTAATAATTAATGATACATTTGGAAGCAAAATACTATACATTTGGAAATGTAAATATAGTGTTAGGGACTCAAACATAATGTACTAAAAATAGTATAGTACGTTTAGAGATTCAAACTCAATAATTAAAAATTTAAAAGTGTTTCGTCTTATCGTACAACTCTGTTGAATGACATTTATTTAACTCATAACTATAATATTGAGGACTACAACAAAATGTGTCAAAAATAGTGTGATACATTTAAAACTTCAAACATTACGACTATCCAAATAAGCTATTTGTTTTAAATTATGTATAGCTTTGAGGTTTATATATTTATAGTTTTTACATTATGTTGATATTGTAATATCCCAGATAATTTCAAGATTTTAAATAATATCTTAATTGATTTTATTAAAGGTTAATGTTTAAACCTAGAAGGTGAGAAGGAAGATGTGTAGAAAATGGGTAAACATTTTTTTTTTTAACATAAATTATTTGTTAGAAATTAAATGTGAGAATATTTTAATGATGCAGGTTGATAATTTATTTAAGAAAGAAATTCAATTGAGAAGTGAAGGTGAATATATTAATATTTATATATATACACCTATAGTTGAGTTTGTTAGTCAAACAAGATGATGTGTGAAGTAAATTAAATACTTAATAAAACTAATAAATTAATTAGTTTTAGTATGGATTAAAAAGAAAAGTCATGTAATATAATTAATTGAATTAATTATATAAGTTATGAATTAAGGTTATGAGTAACAAGTAGGGAAGTGGAATATTGCCTAGAAGGACAATATTAAGAAGTTAATTAATTAAGTAATTTACTTAATTAATAAGTTGTTATAGATGTAAGCCCAATATGGAGATATTTGCATGAAATGGGTAATTAAATAAGAGAGCCAATAAAAAGTAAGTTATGTAGCCCAAACCATTAAAAGTCAAATGATGGTCAATGGTTGGGAGAAGCATTTCAAGTATTGATTGAGTGTAGAGAATTAACTAGTGTCTAGTTAATTGAATAACCCTAGTTGGTTGACAAGAGAGATAGCATTAACCAATCATTGGTTAATTTCTAGATAAATAAATATGGGGTTAAGAATTAACCGTGGATGGGTTAATTAAGTAACCCAATGTGGTAGAATTAATTATAGCAAATCTAATTGGATTATATTATAAGTCCAATTGAGGTATGAAACTAGGTCAAATTAAATTAACCTAGTAGTTCATATAATTTAATTTGAACATTGATTTATGTAATAATTAACCAAGCCCAATGCTTGTTTTAATTAAATGTAACATAGGGTAATTAATATTAGCCCAATGTAATAATTAAATTGAGCCCAAAAAAATTTAATTGATGAGCCCAATAGAAATATTAATTTGATCCAATGTGGAGCCCAAATGGAAGTCAAAGTGGTGGTCAATATATATACATTGGTGTATATATATATGAATACTTATATAATGATATAAGATGTAAAAATAAAGCTAAAGTGATGTAATAAAAGAGGAATCCCGAATTTTGGAGGGGGCCCCACATGAAAGGTTGCTTGTTGGTGAATTTGGAGTGTAAAATGTCTCAACAACTCCCCACCAACCCTAGTCATTCCATTGGTCAATCAAAATGTCACTCAATAGGTCATTCAAGCTATAGTAAGCTTGGTTAACCCTTAAATTCACCAACACTAGTTGATTAGTGAAGGTTAATGGTGATTAGGGAGGGTCTATATATAGCATCCATCAACATTTTGTTATGTTTGTTAGTTAGTTTTCAAGAACTCCTAGAGAGAAAGAGAGAGTATTCTAGAGAAAAGCTAGCAAGCTTTGAGAAATGGATGATCCACTAAGGAAAGTTGCTAGAGAATGATCAAGGTGGAGTCACAAGCCTAGCTCCTAGCAAGAGGAAGGAGATCATCCATGTCTAAGATGTTAAAAAGTACTCCAAACCTTTTTAATTTCATTTTTGTTGTTTAAATAAGTTTTAAACGGTTAAAATATATTTTTAACCGATCAAAACTTGTTTTGATGGTCTAGAAGTCTTTAACTATGTAATATATGTATATTCATAGTTTGATGGGTTTAACATGGGTTTTTATATGTGTTTGTGATGAAAAATTTCATCAAAATCATCAAATAAGTTTTTACCGACGAAAACCAAGTAACAAAAATCATAGCAGCCCATTCACGGAATTACTGTTCACGATCCGTAAGTCGGATTTATGATCCGTCAATTTTGGGTGATAGATCCATGAAATATGAAGATTCTCCAAGTTGAATGACTAAAATCCGATTTAAAATGAGCAAGATATGGATTTTCTACCAAAACACCCCACTAATTTTAGGGCTGTGCATAACAGTCGGGTTTATAGCTATTTTCAGTGACCAAAACAAATCCAAACTTGATGTTTGATAACAGAATCATGTAGTTCGGGAAGTTACGAATCCATCGATACCTAATAGACCTCAATCGGACTTGTGGATTTCATTTTATTCAAGTTCCCGTCGGAGACCCCAAGTCTGGAAAACTAAGAAAGTAATCTGCTTATTTTATTAAAAAAACCGGCCGGTTCGGTTTTTTTCGGTTTTTCATGATTTCTAGGTAGGGCCGGTTCGGGCATTTTTAGGCCGGTTCTTGGGTTGGTTCCAAAAGAGAAAATGCTTATAATTTTATAAAGAAAATTATCAAAATTTAAAATCCGAATTTTTTTGTAATTTGGTATTTATTAGAATTAATAGTGGATTAAAGCTTACTAAATGGCTAATAATTATGGAAAAATTATTTTTAATTTCAGAAAAATAATATTTGACCTATTGGCATGCTAGTTAAGTGTTATAAAATAAAATTTGAAATTATTGGAGTGATTCACTATATATTAGCTATTTATTAGTGTATAAATAGGCTAATGATCTAATTAAATATTATTTAATAAATATTAAATAATATATGAAGTTATGTAATTAATTAATTATGATTTAATGAATATTAAATAATAATTAAAGGATGTTAAGATGAATAAGTTAGTTATTTATTATTTAATTGCACTTAAATAATAAGTAAAGTTAAATAAATAATTAATTATTATTTAAATTAATATTAAATAATAATTAAAGAATATTAAAGTTAGAAAGCTAATTATTTATTATTTAATTAATATTAAATAATAAGTAAGGTTAATTAAGTAATTAATTATTATTTAATTAATATTAAATAATAATTAAAGGATAATTAAGGTTAATAAACTAATTATTTATTATTTAATTAATATTAAATAATAAGTAAGGTTAATTAATTAATTAATTATTATTTAATTAATATTAAATAATGAGTTCGGATAATTAGTTAATTAATTATTATTTAATTCATATTAAATAATAATTAAATGGTAATTAAGTGGAATAAATTATTACTTAATCGAAAGAAGATTATTAAGTAATTAAAATATATTGATAATATTATTGACTAACTATTAAATGATAATAGTTAAGAATTAAATCATTATTCAATAATTAATAATGATATGTAATTAATTTAAAATATTATTAAAGGATTAATAATATTATTTAGCATTTAATTAACTATTAAATAATAATAGTTAAGAGTTAAATCATTATTAAATAAATAATAATGATAAATAAAGATTTAGAATATTATTAAAGAATTAATAATATTGTTTAACAAGTAATTAACTATTGGGTAATAATAGTTAAAGGTTGAATCGTTATTAAATAATTACTAATGATACGTGAGGATTTCAAATATTATTAAATGATTGATAATATTGATGAACAATTAAATTGTTATTAAAATGATTGATAATAATGAGAAGTCAATTAAAATATTATTAAAGGGTAATAATATTAGCAAACAATTAAATTATTATTAAAAGATTAATAATAATGATTAAGGTAAACTATTATTAAAAATAAATTAATAATAGTAATGATTATTTAAAGTGTTATTTAACAATTAAATAACATTATAAGTTATTACTAATTGATAGTAAAATTTAAAATATTATCCAAGGTGGGTAATATTATGATAAGTATCAAGATAAATGATGTGATTAAGTTAAACCAAGGGTATGGTCCATTAGTGATTAATTGGTGGATCGACCTAAATAAATATAGGGTCCAAGTTTTAATGCAGTGACATTAATAAATGTCAGAATTGCATAGTCTCGAACAAAAGATTTATGGTGTTGAATATGAAACACTGAGTCAAGTCAAAGAGAGACGAAAATATGAAATTAACCTTATTAAATAAAGGGGATGATAAGAAGAAATAAATATCTTTAAAATAAGATTTAGTATTGAGTCAAACTTTGACTGATATTGTGCACCGTTGATCTCACATACCGTGTAGGTGGTGCAAGGAACGTCAAAGATTAACGTAAGCTGGTTATACAAGTCCAGGCAAGTTTTTCAGAACGTGTTGTATTATGTGCATGAATTATAAGTTTGTTATTAAACTGAGATGTGCTCATACGTGGTTATGTGCAAAGATGTTTTACTGTGCCTTTGTGCAATAAGTTGATTTGAACTGTTGATATGCGGTAGTTAATTTAAGACAATTGTTCTGCATTGAACTATATGTCATGATAGAGGTTAGACATGAAGCATAGATTAAATGCGAGGCATGATATGCATGAGCAGTATGTCATAAACTGAAATGCATGAAAAACATGATGTTAGTATAAATTGTAAATTTTATGTGAAGCATGTAATGTGTTATGTGTAGCTGTTGAACTTGCTGAGCCGTCGTGCTCACTCTTGCCTAAACCAACATTTTCAGATAAGGCTAGTTACCTGAAGTTCTTGATAAAGAACAAGGAACAGGAAAATATATTACTTCCATTGAAGATCTAAATATTTATTGTAGATATCAGTCCGAATTGGACAGGTAAATGATTGTGTAACATAAGACTTAGTTGGTATGCTATATGAGTATTAAATACTCAAATTGATTGTAATAGAATGTCGTATCATGTATGATATTGAGACATACTAGGAATGTATAAAGATTTCGATTCTGGAATAGAAAGAGATGTTGAAAAATTGTAAATAAATGATTATTTAGCAATTATAATATTGTTGTGATTCATGAACAATAAGGAAAATGTTGTACTCGTGTTGAACCGGATCCGAGGTTCAAAGAACCCGGATTCGGGGTCGTCACAAGTTGGTATCAGAGCTGATAGGTTATAAACTTTAGGTAAGAGTACCTTAGGCTATAACCGTAGTAGAAGATAAGTAAAATGATAAATGAATAAACTACGGAAGAGTTTAAGTTATAAAAGATGAATTTGGAAAATTCATATAGAGAAGATATCCAAAGATGGATTTAAGAAGATATAAGAGAGATGAAAAAGGTCATGTTGTACCTAATTTGAAGAAATGATAGAAAATATCTTTTGATAAGATTTTGAGAAGCATAAAAAAAATGCTAATAAGGTCATGAAATGATCTAGAGAAATGAACTCGTAATGAGACATATGTGCTAAAATATGAATGGAGAGAATTCGTATTCAGTTAAGAAAATTAGAAGGTTTGTGGGTTTTTAATTGAGAACTCATATTAGTGGCTGAGTTGTACGATTCCTTGTATGGATTTGTGCTTGGTTTTAGAACCACTTAGCTTCCTATATTAATATAGTAGTTGAGTTTAACAGTTCTTTGTATGGGCAGAGGATTTGTTCTTGGTTTAACGACCGCTTAACTTTCTATATTGATTAGTGGCCGAGTTGACCAATTTCTTGTAGGGGCAGGAGATTGCGTTTGGTTTGACAACCACTTAGCTTCCTATAGTAATAATCGATTTGAACCTGATGTCATGCTATTCGATGTATATATGGTGAGAAGGTGATTCTTTTCTCATAATATATTGGATATGTAGAGAATATTAAGATAAATACGTGTTCTTAAAACTCATACTGATGGTAAGTTCGTGACTCATAATCGTATGGTGGAACCCCTCAGCGAATGGACGATTTTGGTCTGACTAGGATAAGTTCTCCGACCCATATGATTGTGGCAAGTACCTGAACTCCTAATGTGTGGTAAGTTTGATGAACAATAAGTATGGGTAGAGTTAAGTAGTAAGACTAGAGCTTTACCATATATAGTTATTAAGCTGGAAAAGAATGCGGAGGAGAAATTTGAGGTATTTTGAGGTTTTAGGACATTCCAAATCTTCTAGCTATGCTAGACTTTGAAATTCTTAAAATCGTGCTAAATTCGCACTTTTGTGCTTTTGAAAAGACAAATGTATTTTAGAAATCATTAATGCATTTAGTGCAGAGATGATAAACGATGGAGTCATCAATGCAGAGTAACCTAGTGTTGGATGTTTAAAGCCCACTATGGTATGATGTAGTATGACAAAGTCATAAAATGATTTTCAGTATTTTAAAACGTTTAAAGAATAATCTATGCTAATTGTTTCAGCTAGACAAATTGATTTGAAAATATCAAAATGTATTTATAAAATCATCACATGCCATTAAAGCCATGGTGTGGGGATGAAAAGGACGGAATCCTCAACGTACTGTCAAGATGTGCGGTATCATGAAGTCATGAATTAATGACGGAATCCTCAACGTACTGTCAAGATGATGCGGTATCATGAAGTCCTATAAATGAATTTTAGTTATTTTAACTAATCTGAAATGATTTTTTGAATCGTAATATACGAACAGTTCAATGATGGGAGTCTTTGTCATTTATTTTAACTGGACACTTTTGGTCAGAATTGACTCAAGTTTATTATCCAATCCAAATTATTTTGGAACGGAATTTTGTAGTAAGTCTGAGGTGAACAAGTGCAAAAACAAATATATTCTGTCGGCTAAAGCAGATATATTTTTGTCGGCATATAGCTCCGACTGGCGCCTAAAAATTAAGACGTTATGCACGACGTATGGTACAATAGGCTGATCACCTAGCGTACACCTATGGAATGTTTTCAGTCTTTGTGATTGATAAACACTCTGTTTATAAGTATTTACAGGGATAAATACTATTTATTCGGAATTCAGTTAATTCCATTCGGATGTTCACAGTCTTGATGACCCCTCAGCATATTATGAAAGTTTTAATGAATATTTTGATTTTCAATTTATTCTTCTGTAAGATATTGATTTTCAATTTATTCTTCTGCAAGATATTCCATTGTTCTGGAATTATGAGTTTAGAAGTATGAACTTCCTAGAAAAGGGTGGTCATAGAATTTGATGAGTAAAGAGATATTCTCAGTGATGAAAATTGGTAGAATTGTGTATGAGATAATTTCGGGGACGAAATTCTTATAAGAAGGGGTGAATGTAATATCCCAGATAATTTCAAGATTTTTAATAATATCTTAATTGATTTTATTAAAGGTTAATGTTTAAACCTAGAAGGTGAGAAGGAAGATGTGTAGAAAATGGGTAAACATTTTTTTTTTTAACATAAATTATTTGTTAGAAATTAAATGTGAGAATATTTTAATGATGCAGGTAGATAATTTATTTAAGAAAGAAATTCAATTGAGAAGTGAAGGTGAATATATTAATATTTATATATATACACCTATAGTTGAGTTTGTTAGTCAAACAAGATGATGTGTGAAGTAAATTAAATACTTAATAAAACTAATAAATTAATTAGTTTTAGTATGGATTAAAAAGAAAAGTCATGTAATATAATTAATTGAATTAATTATATAAGTTATGAATTAAGGTTATGAGTAACAAGTAGGGAAGTGGAATATTGCCTAGAAGGACAATATTAAGAAGTTAATTAATTAAGTAATTTACTTAATTAATAAGTTGTTATAGATGTAAGCCCAATATGGAGATATTTGCATGAAATGGGTAATTAAATAAGAGAGCCAATAAAAAGTAAGTTATGTAGCCCAAACCATTAAAAGTCAAATGATGGTCAATGGTTGGGAGAAGCATTTCAAGTATTGATTGAGTGTAGAGAATTAACTAGTGTCTAGTTAATTGAATAACCCTAGTTGGTTGACAAGAGAAATAGCATTAACCAATCATTGGTTAATTTCTAGATAAATAAATGTGGGGTTAAGAATTAACCGTGGATGGGTTAATTAAGTAACCCAATGTGGTAGAATTAATTATAGCAAATCTAATTGGATTATATTATAAGTCCAATTGAGGTATGAAACTAGGTCAAATTAAATTAACCTAGTAGTTCATATAATTTAATTTGAACATTGATTTATGTAATAATTAACCAAGCCCAATGCTTGTTTTAATTAAATGTAACATAGGGTAATTAATATTAGCCCAATGTAATAATTAAATTGAGCCCAAAAAAATTTAATTGATGAGCCCAATAGAAATATTAATTTGATCCAATGTGGAGCCCAAATGGAAGTCAAAGTGGTGGTCAATATATATACATTGGTGTATATATATATGAATACTTATATAATGATATAAGATGTAAAAATAAAGCTAAAGTGATGTAATAAAAGAGGAATCCCGAATTTTGGAGGGGGCCCCACATGAAAGGTTGCTTGTTGGTGAATTTGGAGTGTAAAATGTCTCAACAACTCCCCACCAACCCTAGTCATTCCATTGGTCAATCAAAATGTCACTCAATAGGTCATTCAAGCTATAGTAAGCTTGGTTAACCCTTAAATTCACCAACACTAGTTGATTAGTGAAGGTTAATGGTGATTAGGGAGGGTCTATATATAACATCCATCAACATTTTGTTATGTTTGTTAGTTAGTTTTCAAGAACTCCTAGAGAGAAAGAGAGAGTATTCTAGAGAAAAGCTAGCAAGCTTTGAGAAATGGATGATCCACTAAGGAAAGTTGCTAGAGAATGATCAAGGTGGAGTCACAAGCCTAGCTCCTAGCAAGAGGAAGGAGATCATCCATGTCTAAGAGGTTAAAAAGTACTCCAAACCTTTTTAATTTCATTTTTGTTGTTTAAATAAGTTTTAAACGGTTAAAATATATTTTTAACCGATCAAAACTTGTTTTGATGGTCTAGAAGTCTTTAACTATGTAATATATGTATATTCATAGTTTGATGGGTTTAACATGGGTTTTTATATGTGTTTGTGATGAAAAATTTCATCAAAATCATCAAATAAGTTTTTACCGACGAAAACCAAGTAACAAAAATCATAGCAGCCCATTCACGGAATTACTGTTCACGATCCGTAAGTCGGATTTATGATCCGTCAATTTTGGGTGATAGATCCATGAAATATGAAGATTCTCCAAGTTGAATGACTAAAATCCGATTTAAAATGAGCAAGATATGGATTTTCTACCAAAACACCCCACTAATTTTAGGGCTGTGCATAACAGTCGGGTTTATAGCTATTTTCAGTGACCAAAACAAATCCAAACTTGATGTTTGATAACAGAATCATGTAGTTCGGGAAGTTACGAATCCATCGATACCTAATAGACCTCAATCGGACTTGTGGATTTCATTTTATTCAAGTTCCCGTCGGAGACCCCAAGTCTGGAAAACTAAGAAAGTAATCTGCCTATTTTATTAAAAAAACCGGCCGGTTCGGTTTTTTTCGGTTTTTCATGATTTCTAGGTAGGGCCGGTTCGGGCATTTTTAGGCCGGTTCTTGGGTTGGTTCCAAAAGAGAAAATGCTTATAATTTTATAAAGAAAATTATCAAAATTTAAAATCCGAATTTTTTTGTAATTTGGTATTTATTAGAATTAATAGTGGATTAAAGCTTACTAAATGGCTAATAATTATGGAAAAATTATTTTTAATTTCAGAAAAATAATATTTGACCTATTGGCATGCTAGTTAAGTGTTATAAAATAAAATTTGAAATTATTGGAGTGATTCACTATATATTAGCTATTTATTAGTGTATAAATAGGCTAATGATCTAATTAAATATTATTTAATAAATATTAAATAATATATGAAGTTATGTAATTAATTAATTATGATTTAATGAATATTAAATAATAATTAAAGGATGTTAAGATGAATAAGTTAGTTATTTATTATTTAATTGCACTTAAATAATAAGTAAAGTTAAATAAATAATTAATTATTATTTAAATTAATATTAAATAATAATTAAAGAATATTAAAGTTAGAAAGCTAATTATTTATTATTTAATTAATATTAAATAATAAGTAAGGTTAATTAAGTAATTAATTATTATTTAATTAATATTAAATAATAATTAAAGGATAATTAAGGTTAATAAACTAATTATTTATTATTTAATTAATATTAAATAATAAGTAAGGTTAATTAATTAATTAATTATTATTTAATTAATATTAAATAATGAGTTCGGATAATTAGTTAATTAATTATTATTTAATTCATATTAAATAATAATTAAATGGTAATTAAGTGGAATAAATTATTACTTAATCGAAAGAAGATTATTAAGTAATTAAAATATATTGATAATATTATTGACTAACTATTAAATGATAATAGTTAAGAATTAAATCATTATTCAATAATTAATAATGATATGTAATTAATTTAAAATATTATTAAAGGATTAATAATATTATTTAGCATTTAATTAACTATTAAATAATAATAGTTAAGAGTTAAATCATTATTAAATAAATAATAATGATAAATAAAGATTTAGAATATTATTAAAGAATTAATAATATTGTTTAACAAGTAATTAACTATTGGGTAATAATAGTTAAAGGTTGAATCGTTATTAAATAATTACTAATGATACGTGAGGATTTCAAATATTATTAAATGATTGATAATATTGATGAACAATTAAATTGTTATTAAAATGATTGATAATAATGAGAAGTCAATTAAAATATTATTAAAGGGTAATAATATTAGCAAACAATTAAATTATTATTAAAAGATTAATAATAATGATTAAGGTAAACTATTATTAAAAATAAATTAATAATAGTAATGATTATTTAAAGTGTTATTTAACAATTAAATAACATTATAAGTTATTACTAATTGATAGTAAAATTTAAAATATTATCCAAGGTGGGTAATATTATGATAAGTATCAAGATAAATGATGTGATTAAGTTAAACCAAGGGTATGGTCCATTAGTGATTAATTGGTGGATCGACCTAAATAAATATAGGGTCCAAGTTTTAATGCAGTGACATTAATAAATGTCAGAATTGCATAGTCTCGAACAAAAGATTTATGGTGTTGAATATGAAACACTGAGTCAAGTCAAAGAGAGACGAAAATATGAAATTAACCTTATTAAATAAAGGGGATGATAAGAAGAAATAAATATCTTTAAAATAAGATTTAGTATTGAGTCAAACTTTGACTGATATTGTGCACCGTTGATCTCACATACCGTGTAGGTGGTGCAAGGAACGTCAAAGATTAACGTAAGCTGGTTATACAAGTCCAGGCAAGTTTTTCAGAACGTGTTGTATTATGTGCATGAATTATAAGTTTGTTATTAAACTGAGATGTGCTCATACGTGGTTATGTGCAAAGATGTTTTACTGTGCCTTTGTGCAATAAGTTGATTTGAACTGTTGATATGCGGTAGTTAATTTAAGACAATTGTTCTGCATTGAACTATATGTCATGATAGAGGTTAGACATGAAGCATAGATTAAATGCGAGGCATGATATGCATGAGCAGTATGTCATAAACTGAAATGCATGAAAAACATGATGTTAGTATAAATTGTAAATTTTATGTGAAGCATGTAATGTGTTATGTGTAGCTGTTGAACTTGCTGAGCCGTCGTGCTCACTCTTGCCTAAACCAACATTTTCAGATAAGGCTAGTTACCTGAAGTTCTTGATAAAGAACAAGGAACAGGAAAATATATTACTTCCATTGAAGATCTAAATATTTATTGTAGATATCAGTCCGAATTGGACAGGTAAATGATTGTGTAACATAAGACTTAGTTGGTATGCTATATGAGTATTAAATACTCAAATTGATTGTAATAGAATGTCGTATCATGTATGATATTGAGACATACTAGGAATGTATAAAGATTTCGATTCTGGAATAGAAAGAGATGTTGAAAAATTGTAAATAAATGATTATTTAGCAATTATAATATTGTTGTGATTCATGAACAATAAGGAAAATGTTGTACTCGTGTTGAACCGGATCCGAGGTTCAAAGAACCCGAATTCGGGGTCGTCACAGATATACATATCCCATTGTGTAAATTATTAATTATTAATAATGGGCTCATATTTGCTGTAATAGCTCACTTGTTTGGTTATAATTACTTGTTAGAATTTAAGATCAAATAATAATACAATCATACGAAATATTAGATGATGAACAAAAAAGTAAGAACACGCAATATGCACAGGTTCACTAATTTGACTAGTTTTGTTTGTCTGGCGTATTCATTAAATGTCTCACAAGCTCTATAATGATTCACACACCAAATAATTGTTTTTATAGTAATTAGAAAACTCTAGCTGCTATAACATAACCTCAAACTCAATACATTAATAAATTAAAGATTGGACCACCCTGTCGTAGTGACCATTAGTCGAATCCGCAGAAGTATGAGTCAATCCCAACACTACTAAATAAAGAACTTTTAAGTGCAGATTACTGAAACAAAGCATCATAATTATAATTTGAAAGGAATGAATAAATAAATAAATATTCTTAATAAGACCAACAATTGTTATTGCTGCCCAAATGAAGACTTTACTGAAAAACAATGTCGACAGCCTAAAATAAGGCAAAACCTACACACTGAGTTAAAAATCTGGACACTGGCAAAAACCTGTACATTTACCGTTCATACATATATTTAAACACAAGATACCTAAACCATACATAAATAACAAAATACTCCCTCTATTTCAAAATTATTAAAGATGCATTTTTCTTTTTAATACGTTAATTTTAGGAAAACATGAAATTATAAAAATATATCCCTAATTTTGGAACGGGAAGTATATTTTAATAATTTGCTAAGCCACTAACGTAAATAAGAACCTTAAGAATTAGTTCCTTGCAGCATACATACATAGAAGAACTTAAAAGTAGTCTGAATTCAACCATCACTTCAAAAGCTTATAAAATGATCAAGTAGTTACTCAAAAAGTATAGCACTATCGAAATAGTATCGAAATGGTAGTCTAAAAACTTGTGCAGAAGTTTAAAGCATATGCTAGTTATAAACAAACTCGTTAGTTTCCACAGCAAAATGTTCTTCACAGCAGTTATTCAGTTGGTCTCTTTGTTGCATGGTTCCATGCCAGTTGATCCCCTCATAGGCGCCGCACACATGTTAAGTTAGACAGGGATTACAAACAGTTCTTTCTTCATGATGAAATCTGGACCAACTGGTCTGGAGGATTGAACGTGCAGATTATTTAATAAAGCAAACACTGGAAGACTGACCATATAATAAACATGTTTATACTGACCTTTTAACAAAAATTATGAGGGGGGCAAGCACAAAGATACAGATTCAGATTCATGAAATGTGTCTGATTCAAGTAATGTGTCTTAATACCCCTGCCAAACACACAGAAAAGAAGTACCATATAATTTTCTCCTAAAAGTTCTGCTCTGGCATTTGCCACAGCTGGCTCTATGGTAGATTCACCCCAGTTCCCAATGATGGGCTCATATTTGCTATAATATTGATCACTTGTTCGGTTATAACAAGAGAACTTTAAGTGCAGATTTCTGAAACTAGGCATCATAATTATGGTCTACTCCCTTGCTTATGAGATTATAATATCCAATTGGATATCGAATATCCATAACTATTGTTGGAATCATGGTGGTAGGAAGCAATCTGCTAAATTCTAGATCCACAAGGTATCAAAAGCAGTTAAAATCTATATATAGTAATACTCTTTTCCTTTCAGTAAATAGCTAGGCATAGTTTAAGCTAAACATATCTACTTTAGACTTGAAACTATAGCTTATTTGTTGAGCCAATATTTATGATTAAAAAAAAAAAACGTATAATCTAATCAGAGCTAAACTTCAAAACCAGTTCCCCTAAAACTGTGATTATGTATTATGTGGTAAGAATGTTGACTTCTAGATTTGCAACTAAAAATGTTATTTTAATAGACCAACAATTGTTATTGCTGCCCAAATGAAGACTCAATGGAAAAACAATGTTACCAACCTAAAACAAGGCAAAATCTGCAAACTGAGTTAAAAGCCTTCCCACTATGGCAAAAACCTGTACATTTACAGATCTTACATATATTCAAATTCAAACACAAGATCCTTACACCATACATAAATAAAACAGTACTCCCTCTCTTCCAAAATCATTAGATATACATTTTCTTTTTAGTCCGTTAACTTTAAGAAAACATGAAATTATACTTAAAAAATTGATTTTACAAATGTATCTCTAATTTTAAAAGGGTAGTATATTTAATAATTTGCTAAGCCACTAACATAAATAAGAACCATAAGAATCAGTTCCTTGCAGCATACATACATCCAAGAACTTACAACTTGTCTCAATTCATCCATCACTTCAAAAGGTTATAAATTGATCGAGTACTTCCTTAAAAAGTATAGAATTATAGAAACAGTAGTCTAAAAACTTGTAACATGTAAGAATTAAGTATACAAAATTCAATATCTAAGAATTAAGTAAATTGACATCATTTCAAAGTATGGAATTGAGAGAAAATCAAATCGAAGATATAATGCCACATAATTAAATAGTAGCAATGTCAAACATTTACTTACATGTACGCTATCAAGTTGCTTGCAAGAGGTTTGGAACTTTTTCCCCAGCACCTATCAAGTATAGAAATGCCGACGCGTATTAATTTAGAAAAAACAGAAATAAATAAGGAAAGGGAACATTGAAAGATACAACGAATAAAGAACTTACTACACAGCATGATGTATGCAATGATGGGGAAAGATATCCCATGGATGAAACCACCGTCCATATTAACATCCATCTGAAATTGTATGGTTTGAGATGCTTTATAGGGTCCTGCATAGAGTCCCTCAGTCTTCTAACATTAGAGTAAAAGGAATATTCCCTACTCAAAGTAGGAGTAGAATTAGGCAGCTTACGGCCATCAGAACGAGTAGTTAAAGACTGTTGGAGGACATTAGTAGGAGAATTTTGACGAGTTTGGCTTTCTATATCAGTGGGTTCTACCGACTGCTCTTGGTTTTCAGTATTAGTGGGTTCAAAAGGCAAAACTGAGTTACCAAAGTTCTTGATACAAGTCTGTAACTTTTGTTGCCTTTGGACAAGATTTTCAAACTTCAAACCAAGTCGTCTTACCTTGTTATGCGCCAAAGCAATTGCAAGTCGAGAAAAGTTATAACCATCATTATCAATAAGCCAACACGTGTAGTGCAGTTGAATATTTCCTGGATAATAACTGAGCTGCTTATGCTTAATACTGCTGTAAAATTGCACGGAATTAACCATATAGAGCTGAATGCTTCTTCTTCCTTCTCCAGTTGATGTTCTTCAATACGTAGCAAATCCAGACTTTTTTCAAAGGCAGCATACGTATTGCATTCAACATGTCTACTCCCAGAACTACCAAAACTATCAGCACTACGCTCAATACCACCACTACTGCCACCAGGTTTATTTAAGAGTTGAACAAGTGTAAATCACTAAATTCTCAAGAATGAAATCAATCATAAAAACAGGGAAACAAAACAAAAACCAAATATTATAATTTGAAGGAACAAACTTAATTAACAAATGTATAAGCCACATGCACAACAATCAAATAAAGGGGCCAAGTAACCAAGTGTATGTATTTTACATGTTACCGCCTTATAACTAACTATCATTTAGCTGTATTCATAACACAAACATCTAAAAAGGTGATCCGAAAAACTAATCCAAATCCCACTGTTATAGTACCACTAATAGATTGTTCCATTAATCTAAAACAAACTAATGTGATCAGTTAATCACTGAAAAATTGTGTTACGAGATCCAGATATGCATTGAATTAGATTATATAACTCAATTACAAATAATTTGTAGCCATACCGCCTACCCCCATCCCACATCGGAGCAGGGATTATCAATAGTGTAACCAAGGTTACCATACAACCAAGACTAATAACTTAGGATAGCGGATTAAGCCTTATCCCCTCTTTAGTTGCAGATGGTAACAAAGTGGGCCCCGTTCTAGGGTGGGCATGGTTTATATAATATATACATCGCCCGACATCGAAACATCTTTGTGCAACTATTTATGAGGCTCTCTACCAATGATACCAACAAATCATGACCTTTTGAGTTGACCTATAGGTGGATTAAGATTACCCAAATTAATACTCTTGGAAAATAAATTGAATCTTAATCCGGGCGGGCCATGGGTTAACGCTGTTACATTATGGGTGAGAATACAAGTTGTTGTGCCCTCAAAATACAAAGAAAAACAAATTCTCACCATAAAACAAGTACAACGTGAGAATCAAACTTGAAACAGGCCAAAAATTGCAGTCTTACCATCAAACTAGTACATTATTAACTGGATTTTTGAATCTTACAAAACCCAAGCAAAAGTTACCGCGCAAAAAAAAAATAAAAAAATAAAAAAATAAAAAAATAAAAAAATAAAAAAATAAAAAATTACATCTTCAATAAACACTAAGAACATTTATTATTAACATTATTAAACAAGTTTGGTTAAAAAGGAACTTGACACTTGGGACCCAAAACGTCAGCCTTACCATCCCTTTATTAATTTAACTTTAGAATCTCAAAACCCAAGCACAAGTTACCGAAATAAAATATGAAATCATTAGTAAACACTAGCAGCATTTACTGTTAATATATTAACCAAGTTTGATTGAGAAGGAAATTGAGAAAATTTGCATATACCTTCCATTATCGGCGGTACCAAACAGGGAATTGGAGAAAGTGTAGGGCCTTTGTAGCTGTTGTATTCAATATGAAACAATAGCATGTGATTTTATATAAGGCTGCAAACTATCCAATTCGAATTTTGAAGAACTCAAACCAAACTCGAATACTATTAGTTAAACTTGAACATGCTCGTGTAACATGATCGAACTAACATATATGTGCAAATTCAGATCATTAACTGTTCGCGAACATGCTTGAGTTCGAGCATGTTCGCGAAGAGTTCATCGAATAATATCATGTTCGCAAACGTATAAACGTTCACGAACACAAACTCGTTCGCAAACAACTCATGAATATATTCGAACTTGATTAAGTTCACGAACATTTGTATTTAGAACAATTAAACATGTAAGAAATATAATTCGAACTCAAGCATTTTATGAACTACTTGCGAACCAACCGAACCGAACCGAATCCAAACTATTCATGAACAAAGTCAAACCGAACCATATGGTTCGCAAACATGTTAGATCAAGCAATCAAACACGATATTATGTACGAACTCGACTCAATAAGTTAATCAAATCGAATCGAACTTGAACCTGTTCGTGAACGATTCAGTTCGTTTGCGGGCCTAATCTTATATATATTCAATATATGGTGATCTATGGCCACGAGCTTGCCATCTGGAATACCGTGTCCTAATCTTTGAATATCTTAATTAATTTATTGAATTATTTCCTTCCCATACTTTATCAATTTAATTTTTAATTTACACTAATATTATTTGAGACAAATACTAGAATTGTTGGCTAGAGAGAAGAGTGATTAAAAATAACACTTCTAATTTATGTAGATGATATTCTACTAACCGGTACAAAATCCAATTATGCCTGAATCACTCTTTTCTCTCTAGCCAACAATTCTAGTATTCGTCCCAGATATGGGGAGGACTCTCCTTTTTGGAGAGACTTTCCCTATATCTCTTTTCTTGTTCGGTTATTGTTTGGTAATGATTCTCTCTTATTGTGGACTTTATCTTTCCTTTTGTGTGGAACTTATTTTTCTCTAATTATGTGAAAGGGTTTCACTAATATCTTTTTGTAAGATTTTACATTCTTTGTTTTAAAGATTTTTTTATGTGTGAGAAGTTTTTCCATATACGTAGATTGATGATGATAGATTGTTTATATTTGAATTTGGCGTTCATGGAAACTAGTTATTCAATTGATCGATCAAATCTGTTTATTCTATTGTTATTTTTGGAATATAACTAATTTTCAAAAATATCTATGATGTTCACTAACTATTGCAACGATTGACCTTTTATTGATTATTTGTTCTTTTTTATTGAAAGGATTACTATTTCAACTTTTATTATTGTAATTTTTTTTTTATATCTTTTGTAACAAAGTTGAGGTTCTAAATCAAGTCAAAAAAAATTCAAATAACATTTCAAAATCGAAGATTTATGAAATCTTAAATACAAGTCTTGAAGTTGGCAGATCTAATAAAAGGATACATCTCCATCAAAAAAGTATGCTGTGAAATTGCCAAGGATACTGATTTATTGATAGCACACACCACTTATCATCTGTCAGATGCCAATAATTGAATGATGCAAGTAGATACAGTAGGTTGGTGGGGAGATTGATATATTGGACCATTATTAGGCCTGATATATTTTATGTTCTATTTTAAGCCAATTTTTATCCTCTCCAAAAGTTGAACGCATGAAAGCAACTTACAAAATCTATTCCAGAACAAAGATTGCTACTTGGTGCGAATAACTCCTTACAACTTCAAGTTTTCTGTGATGCAGACTGCAGCACATGTCCTATGACAACGAGACCAATATATTTTAGGACATTCTTTATTATGAAGTGTAAGAAGCAATCAACTGTAACTAGATCTTCTGCAGTAGCCGAGTATAGGTCTGTCAAATGAACATGCTAAGTCACTTGGTTAGCTACGCTCGTGAAAGAATTCGACATTCATACTTTAACACATGTTCCACTATATTTAATTTGATATTACTTCTTCCATTCATACTGATGAAAACCTTGTGTTATATGAAAGATCTAAGGACATTGAAATACATTGTTATCTCGTTAGAGAAAAACTCTATTTTGGTCAGATTAATCCTCTACATATTTCTAGCTCACAGCAAATTGCAAACTTCTCACTGAGCCTCTCACTACAACAATACAATCATAGTTCTTGGCAAGTTAGGAGTGCTAAACATTTTTAGTCTTACCAACTTGAGTGAGAATGTTGAGAATAAGATAGCAGTATTTGTAGGGTTAGAATCCAGCAGTATTTGTAGGGTTGGAATTAGATAGCAGTATTTAGTCCTCACGGTATTTCACAGGAAAAAAATAAGATAGCAGCAAAGAATACAACAGTAGTTGTAGGGTTAGAATCCAACTCAAGAATGTAACAAGCCTAGTGGTTAGAGTTAGTTGGAATTGTAGCAACTTATTAATCACATATGTAATTACTTAGGGATGACAATGGGGCGGAGCGGGGTCTTATTTTGTAGTCTCCATCTCCATCCCCATCCCCATCCCCATCACAAAAACAATTTCCGTCCCCGCCCCATCCCCGTTTGGAAATGAAAATCCCCATTCTCACAGAGAATATAAAATTTCTGCCACTCCCTATAGATTTTAGACCAAGCTTGAAGGAAAACTGAAATGAATGAAAAACCTCAAATTAATAGCTTTTAGTTAAAATTTACATGAATTTATGTAATTTAGGTAAATACAATTATAAATATCATAAAGTACATAAAAAGCACTAATAGTTTTAAAATTTATTGTTTTTAAAATTTAAACAAATAATATTAATTTTAAAATATCTCTAATTGACTTTTAAAAAACTAATATTAATCTTATAATTGGTAAATGGTAACTGATAAAGTAAATAAGAAAGACAATATCAGTAAATTTTTCTACCATAAGCTATTACACAGCTTTTTTCAAAATATAATCCCGTTCGTTTAGAATATTAGATTACATATTAAAATCTTTTTTTAGTCTCAAGTCAACTCAATAGTTTAAGGAGTGATATTTTTAAAACGAATTGATTTGGATCATGACCGCATTATTGGATCAAATAATTCAAATAAATATTTGCTCTAATCTAACACATTGACGGGCCTACAATAGCATAATTATTTGTAGTCATATAGATACATAGATAATTGATTGATGTATTTACTCGCAATAAAAGTGTTCTTTTTGTCGCAATACAAATCTTTTCTTAAATTTTTTTGTGTATATTTCTTGTACAACTTCATGAAGACTAGAGAGATATGGCCGCATATATACACAAATGATCACGTATAAATACATAAAGAGTCGTAGTAAATACCTTGAGATTGACTGACCGGAGGTCTTCAACGGCAAAGAAGCTGACCGAAGCAATAGTTGGTGGTCAGGTTGAGGAAGGGTTTTGAATTATCGTTGAGGAATTCCCTTCTTTTGATTTAAAGGGAGAGGAAGCGTATGCTTCTTAAAGCTGTTATGCACTGTTAATACTTGAATATGTCGGATCGTTTGACCATTGTCAACGACATTAAATCTATACAGGAAAGAAACCAAGAGCTTGACAACTTGGACTATTGGGGGATAGCTTCGACGTGAAAGTAAATACAGGTCTCAAGAAATGTTTACAATGGACGTGCTTAGAATTTAGCAGGGTATATTGGCATTAGATTCTACCCAAATTGTTAACTTTCCTTTTATAGACGTCGTCATCTTTTAACCGTTAGGCACGTCCAACAGTTATGATCGAAGTAATGATGCAGGATCCCATTATGATTGATAACTATTGTAATCTCCAGATTGAATGTAGGAGGAATAACTATTATATAACTGCCATGACATTATTAATCTGGGGTATTAAGCATAGTGGACCAAGCTTCTTTAGGCCAAGCTATTAAGTCAAGTGGGCCTCAGGGACATTAAGCCCAATCATATCAACCCATTGACTTTAGTGAAAATTCATAGCCAAACATGCACTGGATAACATGCAAACTAACAAATCAGAATGTATTTACAATAATACTTTGGTCACAAAACAATGACGACAAAAAATGGATATAAAATAATGTAATTGGTTATTATCACTAGCTTCATTGATATATGGTGAATAATTAATTAATTATATTTTGACATATTATTTAATTATATTTTAATAAATTATATTTAATTAGTATAAGTACTATCTAAATATATAACAAATACAAATTTTTAGTATTAGTATAACTATGGATTAGTATTAGTATAACTATCTAAATTCTTAACAAATAAATAGTACTCAAATTTATAAAACTATCCAAATTTTATTAAGTATATTATATAGTATATTTAATAACCTTTTAAGTTTTAATTGTAAAATTAACAACAATGGTCTATTTATATTAACCCGAGTGTTGATAGAACATCTATTAAGTATATTATATAATAGATTAATAATTTTGTTAAAAAAATTGACAACACTGGGATATAACTCAAATTTAAATCACAATCAATTAAAAAAATTCATACATTTATTAGGAAAAGTAACTAAGAAGTTTGGAGTGTTTATTCGGTCCGAACCAGACCGGTACCAAACCAAACTAGTACTGAAATTATCCAAATTTTCATACCGGAACCGATTGGACCAGTTTAGTATACCGGTAAATCGGTTCGGTTCCAGTTTTATCGAAAATTATTATTTTTATTATTTTATTATTATTATTATTAATTAATAATAATAATAATAATAAAATAAGAAAACCTGTACAACCGGTATGTACCGAATCTAAAAATAGCGAATCGATACCGGAACTGATACCGAACTGGTCTATTTTATACCGAATCGACCGGTTCGGACCGGTCCGATTAACTAAAAAATAGAAAAAACCAAAAAATTGGTCACTTAATAAAAGACATTCTCATCTCCGATAGAAATATAAAAAAAAAATGAAAATCTTTTATGTTTTTAAATCACGGTCAATCATTTAATTTTTCTATCATTGCTGGCCCCCACTTAATCATCATCTAATTTTTTCAGTATATTTTCTATTTATTTATAGTTTAATAACCAACATAATAAATTATTATACATGTTACATGTCCTTCGCACCGAATTAACGAGTTTGTCTTACCTCATACACAAATTCTACAAGCCTTTGCTACATGTGAATTATAAATTTAGGTGATTGAAATTCTGACAACTAAATTTTTTTAATTTCACAGTTCTTTATTCACATGAATAGCTGGGAAATCCACTTTCATGTAAGCGAGGATATTTGTGAAACTAATATATATTCTTTTGAAAATATAAAATTCTTAAATTCATGTCGATAATAAATAAGATTGTTTGTAAATACAGAGGATAAGAGAAAATTAAGAAAGACCTTTATTGGTACATATTTTATAAATTCATACTCCTTCTAATTCAAAATATAGCATTAATATTGACTTTTTAATTAATTTAAAATATTTTTAAATTTAAAATTAATATTAATTAATTTAATTATAGACAATACAATTATAAATATTATAAAATGTTTAAATAACACTATTATTTATAAAATTTATTATTTTAAGAAGTTAAATAAAATGCCTTAATTTTGAATTTTAAATAGTAATAATGTTAAAACAAAGGATACTTTTGTGACATGGTCGATTACAAGAGATATATATACTCATCAATGTAATGATACCATATTATTTGAGACATTGTTAGATATTAAAATTTTAGCACCCCGACATTATTCATTTAAAAATATTTTAAATTAACTTTGAAAAATCAAACTTCATACCATATTTTAAAACGGAAGTAGCACTTTTTTATTGTTTTGAATAATAATTGATACTTTTTAACTTTGAAACTCCAATTCTTACTTTGAGATTTTTAGTTATTTAAATATATTTAACTTTGTGAAAAGTTTATTTTCTAAGGGTGTGAATGTAGGAACTTTTTTCATTTTCACTGTTATATACTCCCTATGTTTCACAATATAGGGTTTTTTCAAAATTAATATGAGATTTTTTCAAGTTCAATATGACAATGTGATATAAAAGTCATCTAATTCTGCAAACAGCAAGGTCTGAGAATAATCAAAATTTACATAACCTTACTTTTATTAACATTAATAAAATCACTTTACAACATTCACCTTCTCTTCTGCAAATAGCAAGGTCTGAGAATAATCAAAATTTACATAACCTTACTTTTGTTAACATTAATAAAATGACTTTACAACATTCACCTTCTTTGAAAATTTAACCTCCCAATACAATATGCAAATATTGAAGCAAAAACAATGGGGTATAGCATCATAATCACCCCAACTAAAGGTAATCGATCATGGTGAAATCCAAAGTAATCTTTTAAAAAGGCAGCAACAGGTTTTCTTTCTCCAAATGCCGACATCTCCTTCTCTATGTCTCCATACTGGGAGGAGAGCATTCCATTTAGTGTCCAAGATGTTGGTATGAGATAATAAAACCATAACCACCACTTGGGAATTTGCTGCAAGAAACAAACATAACACAGTTTAGTCATAAATCCGACATCGCTGACAACTTTTCTTGCGACTAAAAAATTAGAGATAATTAGGGGAACGATTTTCCAAGCGCGAGACATGCATTACACAGTTGTACCGTGTGTAATGCATGTTGTACCTTCTGTTTGTATTTTCTGCTCAAAATATCAATTCCCAGCTAAGTAGAGAGAAATAATAAATAAAGAAAGATACAAATAGAGGAATGATATTTCTGGCACAGGCATGCAGTACACAATTGTATCACGTGTAATACTGCATGTTGTACTCTCCTAGCGCTGGAAATATCATTTCCCGATAAGTGGCTTACTGGTTGAGGAATTAAAAATCCAGCGAAGAGGTTGAACATAGTGTAAAAGGAAGACTGTAGAATTGCAGCTACTGGGAAGGTAGGTGTGAATGAAACAATCATCATTCCCATATAAGTGAAGTACAACAATGTACAGAACATGGAGTAGAAGTACCAGAACACTTTGTAAGCTGACCAATAATATCCAATCATTGGATATGTAATGATCACATATATAAGTGATTGGGCAAAGAGATAAGGAACCTCAATTATCACCTACAAAATAATCACACATTTCAATAAGCACGAAAGGTAAGTTGTTACCCTTCAAAGTTGGTTAAAAAAAGAAAAACCAATGCAACCATATTTGAAAGATCAAGAGGCATAATAAGAACTCAACAAGTTGCCAAAAATTTATACCTGCGCAAGTGCATAAGCCCAAGGAGCGTACATCCCTGCAAATCTTTCTCGATACAGAACATTTCGTTCTGTGGAGACATATGGTAGAACTGAAGAGGCATTGTTAATGCCAGCAAATATAGTAGCAGAAAACATTGAACCAAATATACTGAACAAACTCTGTTGGTTATTTCTGTAAAATAAAAATTATATCAATGTCAGTCATCTGAATAAAGTCCTTCAAGTGAAAAAATATTAGAAACTCATTGCACAAATTTAGTAATTGGAATTTAACTAAGGTGGTCGATCAAAAAGTAGCATATGCAAGTCTTTTATATTGGGGTTAACATAACATAACTTGAAATTTGTTTACTTACATTTTCTGCCCTTGATCCCAAAAGAGTAGGCCAAAAAGAAGAGACGAGAAAATCATATGCATAGAACGCATCAAATTGTATGAAGGGCTTCTCCAATATGACAAATGTTGTTTCCATAGACAGGATTTAAACTGTCCCCAACCATTTTGCGAAAAGCGCGTTGGAAAATATAACTCTTTTGAACCTGGAGGTGGAATACTCAAGCTCTTCACTAGCTCTTTATTGCTCCTACAATCAAAATGACAACGAACAACAAGTCAGGAACGAGTACAAATACAGATATGCTAATAACCGATACTATAAACCAAGTTTTGTTGATATATTGAAATCAAACGTACTGATGTAACACAAATAAAATTAGACTTGAGGAATGTAAATAATTACACATTCCTTAAAGTTTTATTTGTCTCCCTTTGATAAATCCAAGGTGTTGTGGATGCAGACAAATAACTTCCCAAGATACAACAAGTCACAACTCTGATAATAGCAAGTAGCAAACTTGATAATTATGAATGAACTCTTCTTTGAATTATTGATTATAGAAGTAGTATTTAAGAAAAGAAGAAAGAGAGAAAATTTAAGAGATAGAAAGGATGACATGAAAACACACTGATGTGGTTTATTTAGGAGCCGTTAGATCATAAACAATTCATTTGAATGGTTCAGATTTTAACTGTCTGGATGACAGCTATATCTGTTAAAAAGCGGACGCAATCTGATGATCCAAATTGCACCTAACCAAATGAAAGGTTGTGATCAATTTCCAATAAACAGAATGGACATGGATCAAAAAGAACAGATCCAACCCAGAAACACAGACTCTCCTAGTGAGGACGCACACGTGCACCTAAGCCGCCACTGTGACGCAATTACAGCCCAGGCACTGCACTGCAAGGGGTCCAATGCTTTTCCTTTTGTTCCACAAGCATATTGACTTGGCACAGAATGTTTATATACCCATTTACATTCAGTCATTTCTCCTATGTGGGACAAATCACAAATGTTTATCAAATGCTTCCTTTAAACCTTATTGAATCTTCAACTTTGAGACTCTAAATCCCCTATTAAATGATTCCACCTTGAATCAAGTTTAATACCATTATGTACTCCTACATGAGTACTATAATTAACATCTCATTAATTTTAATTTAATGTTCTTTAATTAGCATTAAATTAGTCTCAAATTTGATCAAAATTAATGCATTAAAGAAACAAATTTCCAACAAGTTGATTAATTTATCCTCTTTCACTATCCTATAATAGGAAGGTTTACTATAGATGCAACAAGACTCACATAAGAGCCACCATATACACTAATATTAGGAACAAATATGAACTTTAATCTTTATGGAATTTCCCAATATTAAAGAATGTAACTGAATAAACAGTTGGAGCTTATGATGCATCTCTGAAACAAGCTACAAGCAGGTAATGCAACAAAGACAAATTAGATCATAGACAGACCGAGCAAGTTTACAAAACTAACCAGCTCAAGAAGTGCTCCACACCCTTTGGCTACAAGCAAGTTTGTAATAAATTCTTAAACCATAAAATTAACCAACCCAAAGAAGTGCTAGTAGCTGAACTCACTCGTGTAAAGTAGAACTCTCATAAACTTGTGCGAAATCTAGACCAAGCTCAGCTTCTGCAGATTTAGAAGTGACCTCTAATATCCATGTTGCTGGATTGTAATTATTTCTGATCTTTGGCACTCCTGAGATTCCCTGTTATGGTAAAATGAAAATAATATAAATTGAATGTTGAAAAGCAGGTAATATGTGAGAAAACGAAAACGAAAACTTGTGAAAAATCTTATTATACTCTGTGAAAACTGACCTCAAAGTAGTCAATAACTTTACTTGAGTGTTTGCCCAATGGTCCAGAGTAGATCACACGTCCGCCAGATTTCAACAGAATTAACTGCAAGCAAAGAATAATGTCAAGGATGCATTGTACCAAAGTTTCCTATATTCAAATAGTAAAAGAAGAAGTTGATCATTAACCATTTTATAAACACTCTTGATTTCATGGGCATTATATCCCCTCCAGTTGCCATAATAAAATTTATGTTATGAAGTTTTCTAACAGTTGGTCAGTTGTATCCTACCTCATCAAATGCTTCAAATATGTCAATACTCGGCTGGTGAATGGTGCAAACAATTGTTCTTCCAGTATCAACCACATTCTTCACTGCACGCATGACAATAGCTGCTGATCTTGCATCCAATCCAGTTGTAGGTTCATCCATGAAAATAATTGAGGGGTTAGAAACGAGCTCCACAGCTATGGTGAGACGCTTGCGTTGCTCAGTTGATAGACCACTAACACCAGGAATGCCAACCAAGGCATCTTTTAATCCATTGAGCTCAACAGTCTCCAGGACATCTTTCACAAAATCCTGCCAAGACACACAAATTTTTATTTTTTTATTTTTTTAAAAAGGGTAGAATATCAAACTTGTATATAAAAAAGGAGCAGTAAATTCAACTTCATACAGATTTAGTTTTTGAATCAATCTGAGGATGAAGACGTAGCCAAGCAGAAAAAGTAACTGATTCTTCTATAGTAACTTGCGGAGAATGTATGTCGGTTTGCTCACAGTATCCTGAAATCCTAGCAAATGTCTCTTGAACCTTAGGGTACCCTCCAATCTTAATTTCTCCTGTGATAGTGCCACTTGTTTTTCTTCCAGCAAGAACATCAAGAAGTGTTGTTTTACCAGCTCCACTAACCCCCATCAATGCTGTAAGAACACCAGGTCTGAAGGCACCAGTAATGTCACAAAGAAGTTGGAGTTTTTTCTCACTGAATCCGTGCTCTCTCATTTCCTGAAAACACCAAAATAGGATAGAACTACCAATGTAAATTGATCTGAAAAGGTCCAGTTACTGTACAACCATGCAAATATATATAGATGAGACAGGTTTCTATTATTACCAAAGGGGTGTCCACGTAGTATTGGATATCTTGGAACACTATGCTAACCGGTTCAAAAGGTAGAACCATTCTTCCTGTAAAATCTAAAAAAAGAGTCACCCTTATTATGTTAAAGAAGAAATTAATAGGGCTTGAAGGAGAAGATTCCTGGATAAAATGGAGAGAATTATCTGACCTTTATTTCTGGATTCCTCTTCAATATTGTCAGTTTTGGTAGATTCTTCACTTCCTTGTATTTGTGAGAGCTTTTCACTTGAAATAATAGCACGAGAACCAGGAGCTGGATGGATTTTAAGATGTAAATAAACATATATCACCCTGCGAATTCTCAAGTTGACATTCTATTATGAAGATGAACTTACGCTTTAAGAAACCTAAGGCCAAAATAAATCCAATGTTGAAAAATAATATAAATCCGAATAAGGCACCAAGTGATATCCAAAAAAAGTATCCTTCAAAGTCTAGCCCACGGCTCTCAAGGGTATCTTGCCCTATTGTTGTGTTTGTGGAGAGCATCTACACAAGAAAATTGGTAATTAGAGAATGATTAAGTAGCTCACAGATATGAATGTAATGTACCACAACAGATAAATAAAGCCTTAATGAGAAATGTATGAACCTTGTGGGCTATTCTTCTCATTGTCAATTGTTTTGAGTTGGTTGATTCAACATGGTATTAGAGTATACAGTTTCGCTCACATGCAAGGCCCAACAACCCCCATGTTTGTCTCAAAATCACACCACAATGGAGGGGGTATGTTAAGAATATAAAGGCTCGATATATAAAACTTGTTGGCTACTCTATTCATTTCTAATTGGTGTTGAGTTGGACGTTTAAACGCGCGCGATCATCTTTTTCGAAATAATAAGCTATACTTAACAATAGGTTAAACAAAAGCATATGTTAATAGGATTTTAAAGTATGTAACATATTGAGATTCCAAAGTACCAAGATCAAATTACAGAATTATAAGCGTTCTCATATGAAGATTAATATTACGAGTGTGATACTCGCTAGAAGATTTTATTTGGGCTAAATATCAATAATACAACTCGTACCAAACAGGACGAATTCAAGAACAGAAACTTAAACTAGAATCAGAACATTTATGACGTTAGTAATTAAAGATAGAGAGTGGATAGGTTAGGTTCTGACCAGTTAATGATAATCCACGCATGGTGAAAACACATTCATGCTGAACATCTCAAGGACTAAAGAATGGGTAAGGAGTAGATGGTCTTCATGTTACCACACATAAATATGCACTATTTGGCAAGAATGCTGTTCACGATAGGTTAGATCAGTAGATAGGAGTTACCTTTTGTTGTCAACTAAAACATATTGTTCCTGTTCGTTGTAAATTTTGGGCAAGGATAAATGATGTTAAAGTAGAAAATAATTGGTCTACCTTTTTGCATATGAACAACTCTTATCAAAATAAAATTAAGTACAGTTACTCGCACTCTGCTTTAACATTGCCATAGTTAACAGATTCAACAGAAATACTCACCTTCTGCCATCGTGGAGCATGAAATTCAGTTACAGTAAGGCCTATCTCACCATATGTCAGTGGAGAAACCCAAAATGCCCACTTCAACCAAACTGGCATCGAGGCTGCAACCATAACCAAGCTTAAGTTCAGTTCAGAGACAATTATCCTTTATCAATGGAGAAAAAAATGTCAAAACCTTACATTTTGGGATGATGAAGCCACCAAATACTAATACAAATAATATTGACACACTACCAGCTGTTGTGGTAGCAACCACAGTCCGGAAGACTGATGCCAAGAAACGGAACATGGATATTGATGCCCAGTGCACAGCAAATAGTAGAACTAAATGACGGAAAAACCTATTAAACAACAGGTGATAATGGAAATTAATCAAAAGTTGAGCAATTTTAATTGGGAGAGGCAATCACCCTAGCTAGAAAGACGTAATAGCACTTGCTCAATCAGAGAAATAATGAAGAAAATGAGAGAAACTATTTTGGAACAATAAAATCAAAGCCTTTTCATGCCACACTCACCTCTCTGGCTCAGGGCTGTACCCAATGACATAGTAAGTTAGACACACCCACACTACAGATTCCAAGATTGAAAGAGGAATCTTCAGAAGGGCAGCTGGAATTGCGTATGCCCAAGCCGGGTAGAAACACAATTCTCTCTGTTTGTAGAAAACTGAAAGTCTTGCTACAGTCATGGTCAACTCCGGAAATCCATCAACTAGAAGAATGACGAGAGAATAGAATAGTGAACCCAAATATTTGTTTGCATGAACAACATCAACCTTCATCTGTGTGCGCAAAAATACAGTCATTGTAATAGATGCGATTATGACAAGCTGCACAAAAGAAATTTCAAACATTTACGTTAATATAATACAAGCACTAGCACTTAATTTTTTTTAAAAAATAATTTCATAGGTACAAATGACCATCATTTAAAGAAAATGTATTGCCAAAATGAAGAAGTTGTTGAAGATAACCTGAACAGATTTGAATATATAAACAAACGAATTCCTCCTCATCAGAATAACCTCCCTTGACATGCATGCTTTAAATAGAGTCCATTTTGAAAGAGAGTATACACTAAAAGAAATAGAATTTTTATGGCTCTGTGACTTGATAAATGCCTCAGAGATCTCCTCATCTAGCTTTTTCCCAAATGAAGATTCCTTAAACGTTTTAGATAGTGCATCGACAGACACATAAGAATGATTTTGTTCAGTTCTGTGCCAGTACCGTGCCTGATCTTTTCTTGAAATAACCTGCCAAACAGTCAAAAGTGTTAATAGTTCTGCTGAGTTATTGGTAGAATGAAAATGAAACTGATATTAGCTACGACAAAGTTACCTCCTGCAGAAAGTCCGCTACCCCTTTCCTTTCAGGGCACCTAAAGCCACAGCCCTCAAAAAATTCTAAAATATGATTACGGGATCCATGGTACACAATCTTTCCTTCTGCCATCAATATAATGTCATCAAACATATCAAAGGTTTCTGGTGCTGGCTGAAGAAGTGACACAAGTATAGTAGCATCTATGATGTGAGCCAATTGTTGAAGACAAGCAATAATCTGATATGTGGTGGAGCTGTCTAAGCCATTTGATATTTCATCCATAAACAATGCTTTTGTGGGGCCAACAATCATCTCTCCTACAGAATACCAATTACATTTATTTCTCACTAATCATCCATCCATATACTAGCACGAGGTTATAGTCAATAAAGTTGAAGCGAGCTTATAGTATGATATTTTGTAGACGGTAAGGAAGTTGCATTTGCATATGCTAAAGCTGCCAACAGTGTATTTAATTTACCTGTAGTCAATCTTTTCTTCTGACCACCAGATATGCCTCTTCTCATGGCATCTCCAACTAGTATGTCTGCACATATGTCAAGACCAAGAATCTGCAAAACCATGTGAACAATGTGCAAATCTTCAAAGGCATATCCAAATGAGAAATTACACATTAGAAGGTCAAGATCAACTAAAGAGAATTACTTTTAGAATGTAGTCGGTCTGAATAGTTGTCCTTTGTCCTTCAACAGAAATTGCCTGAAAAAAGTTAACATAATTAAAGCGTCTCCAGAAAGAAGCTTGCCAACTGAATAGAGAATATCAACAATCTTATGCATGACCTTACAATATGGAATGGGGATTTCAATTGACTTGCCGGAGATGTATGTTTCTTTTCCCTTTATTTTTAAATAATGACTTCTCTTGTTATGATCTTATTCTCTTTAAGTCTGTAACATGGTCTTTTGTGCACTGCGTACGTCCTTTGATGTGGTAGAAAAGTTACAAGATGATATTTTCTTACTTTTTGTAAGCCAGTTCCCCCCCCCCTTTTTTTTTTTTATAGGCAGCCTTTTTTGATAGGTAATAATCAGCAACATACACTTCCACACATGTTTCAGTTGCAAGTTGTACTAACACCCACTTTTCCTTTTTTATCTGTCCCAAATTAATTGCTCTATTTCTAAATTTGTATTATTTTTGCTCACTTTTTCCCAAGTGAACCCTCCACAATTTCTAGATACATCTAATTAGTTTATGGGAAAGTAAAACCATTAACAACTTGACCATCTTGAAAAAATAAAAAGTTGACTAAATCCTAATGTTAATTATGTGAATAGAAGTATAATTAAAGCATTGAAAGTTGAAATATACTTATTTATTGAATGAAAGAGAATGAGTTGGAGATATTAATTTAATAGGGTATATTAGGAACAAATTTAATACCTTAATCTGTGTGTCATTTAAAAAGTGGGCGTTTAATATGGGACAGAGAGAGTATTTGAAATAAGTGTAAGGTAGTTGTTTTCATGTATCACCACCAACTCTCATCCTACGTCCATCAGGACCATCACCAAGCATCCCACAAGAAGCAGTATAGTAACTCCAGAAGAATTGACAGGAAAGCAGATATTATAGTACCTTCATATAAGTATCTATATCTGGATCTGGAATGATTCCTGCCTCTTTCTCCCTTCTGATGACCTCAGTCATTGTCTCTACACAAATGGAAAAAAAAAAAGTTAGTTTAAAAGGACTATGATATACTGATAAGGAATCCAGACAGACTAAAATAGAGTTGTTGAGTGACCAAAGTAGGAATAATACCTGCTCGACTTCCAATACCCTGACAGTGCGCTGAAAAATCAAGTGTTTCCCTAACAGTCATCTCAGGGATATGTAGATCATATTGGTTTATATAAGCAGAGGTTTTCTGGGGCACAAACTCTTCAAGTTTGTACCCGTTGTAAGAGATTTCCCCAGTAATCTGTCGAGAGAAGGGCAGACACGCAAAATTATGAAAAGGAGTTGGATTTTAATACAATAGCTCGGGATTATATATAATAGAACTCAAAATCCCATTTAGAGGGGTATAATGCACTTAAGTTCAAACTTTGGCACTGAATGAGGGTGGTGCTTAAAATCTCAGTCTTTCCTTTTCCAAAGGTCTCAGCGAAACAACTGACAAATATATGGAGGTAATAGGGATTGCAGTAGTATAAAATGTGAACAACTTTGGAATATATCGAATTGTGAAAAAGCAACAGTTAGTAACTACTATTAGGAATTAAATATCATTAACCTGATACTAGAGAGAGATCAAATTATCCACCAGAAAAGTTCCAAACCGTGATTAAGTAAATCACTTGAATGCAGTATATAGTGTGGAGCTAGGAAGTCCATACAAGACGCACTATATATGTGAATGAAGAAATAGTAGTGACACACTAGAATCCAGAAAGCTTTCATATTCATTACAAGATTAGAACAAGTACCCTTCTGGATTATTCTTTCTTTATTGATAGCTATTCGATTCACAATACTAAGATTTTACAATGTGCTATACTAAGATGAATGAAAAAGAAAGTAAGGTACCTTCAGAGATTTGTCTAGGTTTCCAGAAAGTGCTTTCAATAAAGAGGTCTTCCCACATCCTGGAGGGCCAAGCAGTAAAGTCAATCTGCACAAAAATAGAAATAAAAATAAAATAGAAATATTAGCACACCTATTCACTTCAAAGAGAAAATATTAATGGTCATAAGACAGATATGTTCCTGCTATAAGATGCTAAATAGCCAAGAAACAATTTATCCATCATTGGCATAAGGATGTTGAGGCTTCAAGTGAGTAACAAGACAATAAATGACGGAACCAGAAATAAATATATTCCTGTTTTGGATAGAAAAGAGAAGTGAATACATTCTTGACTCTTGAGAAGTTGGATAAATACTAACAATCCACAAGATGCTAAAAGTACTCTATGATTTTGTTTAAACAACAAAAATTAATGAGTTGATTCTTGCACTTCTACAATATTACCAAAAGGGACTTGAGAAGGCAGTAGAAACAGACATGTCGGCATAAAAATACAAATAAGTAGTTCCTGCATAATGCATACTAACAATTCGAAATATTTCTTTCAGATAATATATGAAATTGTGTTTGAAGGTAAACAAAAACAAAAGGCAGTCTCAAATAGTTGAAGTAAAGCTTAGCTAGTTCCGGAAAGTTAGAAGGAATTGTTATTGGCATAAATCTCTGTTGAGTTAAATTGCGTAAAATTAACATTGACAAAGCTCTGTTGCTACCTTCCAGGCTTAATGATACCACTGACATCATTAATGATGTTTATCTTGGCCTCTTTTGACTTGAATCCAGTAAGCTTGGCCATGTCCTGTTAAAGAATTTCACAAGTAAATTTAGAAGTCTATCTAATTAACGTCGACAATCTGAATTGGACATAAATACTTTGAATTAATGGTAAACCTACAAATTTACTTCAAGAAAAAGCAAGAGACTTACAGAAATCATGCTTTGGAGAGAATTCCATAGAGTAGGAAGGGGCTTGCCATGAACTACCTCGCACTCGGCTTCCACGTGCATGTTTTTATATCTCACCTCAACAGTGGGTAACTTTACGCCAACTCTACAAGAATTATTTGAAACTTTAACCCAATTAATCATTCATTCATGCCTGAAAAGTTAAACTAATAAATAACTAATATGCACATAGAATGAAGAGGAAGAAGGAAAAATCAGCAGATTTGAGGGTCAAATACATCAGCAGAAAAACTAAGACTATTAAATATATATGCATAATTATGTGTTTGAGCAATGCAGTGCGTCAAATGATCAGCATATCCATATTAGTGTAATGTTCCATTTTTGTTTTCTTAATTTTTGCTTTGTGTGTGTTTGTGTATCTACATTTATGTATATTTAGAGAGAAAAAAGTGCTTACTTGTCTATTCTTTTTCTAAGTTTGTGCAACAAACGAAGGTTGTCGTTCTCAATGTGCTTGATGAGCTTCTCAATGAACAAATGCCTTTCTAAAGAACCAAGCTTAGTAACATCAATTAACCGCTTCCCTTTAGCATCAACTCTATCCCCTTCATCTTCATCATCATCAATTAGTGATGACCTTAAACGTTCAAAAGTAGGCAATCTATTAATTTCAACCCATTGTTTCACATATTCAACATCAGCATTATCCTTCAAAGAACTTAAATTTGAATTGCTTCGGAAACTGGAGGTATGAAGCCGGAAAGATGATCTCAAACTTCTTCCTACCTCTGAGAGCTCTGTTCTCAGTGACTGTATTTCATCTGCACCAACTAACTGAGCCATATTGAACAACCTTGCAGAGCTTCAAACCGGCACTGGTAGAAAGAGACACATAAAAGTTATAGACATGTGTGTGTGTATATATAACATATATATATATATATATATATAACAAAAAGTCTTTTCCTTGAACAAGACTACAAAATATGATTAGGTAAGGGAATGCATCATCTTACATTTTTGTACATTAAAATTAAAAATGGTAGAAGGTTTAGCGTGCTCTAGGACATCAACCTCTATCTGTGTGTGTTGTGAGAGAGAGAGAGGGAGAGACAAAGAGAGATACATGTTTTATCTATGAGCTAACAATTAATTAAAGCCTCTTCCCGAAGGTGGGAAAGCATAAAGAGGATGTAATTAAGAATCTTGCTAGCTAAAGTTACAATGACAAGTTAGTTGACTTCTTTTTTATATAAAGTAACAATGATTTTCCTGTGAAGAAATAGTCTTCCTTTTCTCCCATCATCAGCATTGAAAATTTAATCCAAAATGCATTCTTCAGTGCCTAAATCACAGCTTAAGATCTACCTTCAGTTTAAAATTCCTCTAGCAATATATTTAGTCTGCCGTACAATCTAACCAATGTTGACATTTAACTTGATCTACAAGAATGAAATATTATAAGGTTATTTTTGTTTTTGTTTCCATTTTTTTATTATGTCTGATGGTGTATTGAGGGGTAGCACATGTTTAAATAAGCAGATTGTTGTACTACTAGAACATCCCTGGTTATATATTAGAAAGTATTTATGATATATCCCACAATTTCTATGTCATTAATTTTTCCAAATGGATAAACTAATTTAGGCACAAGAAGTAACCCCATAAAAGTATTATAGATTTGGAGTTGCATAAAAAGAAAGCACAGAAGAATTACAAAGTTAGTTAAGGCCATAACCTTGTCACATATTAATTTAGCAGAAACATTGTTAGCCTACAACATATCTGTATTGGGATACATTATTATCTTCTCTCTGTTCTTTTAAAATAAAACTATTATTATTATTATACTCCAGATCATAACTGGTCCCATGTGATCTTCCCTTACACAGAAGCTAGATTTACTGTATGTATTAAAGCCAGATAAAAATAAGGGAGAACTCATGTGATTCAATCTTTGACCATTCCCATTTATATTTATGCAGGGTGGTTCACGTACCACTTACCCTGTGGATTAGTAGAAGCTCTAAGAGGTCTGGATACTTTCATTGCAAAAAGAAAAAAATTGTCATCTAATCGCGTCTATACAGATAAAGATCAACTAATTAACCAAGACACTTTAGCTATTTATTAATTTATTCTATAAGTGGACTGATCATTCATTTAGCCAAAATCCATGTACACCACCATGTCAATTGGCATGAGAAATGCAGTTAAAAATTGATGATTTTGTCGTAATTTGCAAGAATTTAAAAGAGTACACCAAATTTGGAATATAAAATTAAAGAGCATCACTTATTTCGTTGGCAATACAACTATAATAATCCCTTAGTATTTTTATAAGCTATTATTAAATCAAATAGCATAGTGAAGCCTCTAAGTCAGAGCCTGAGTCGTTTTTAAATATATTTTTTTCCAGTTGTTTATTAGCCAGCTTGTCTTAATTGTCAAGTACGTAAACATTTATCTCCATGTGTGGACATAACCATCTTGGGAATCAATAGAAATGCAGTTAAAAAGTTTACGGTCAACCTACATGAGTATAAATTTAACAAATTTTCCATGTGTGGTTTACCTCCTGTTGTTTAACTGCAGTTTGATATGATTTTCACGGCTTTCTGTGACTAAACATAACGGCGAGACTAATAGGATGGTTATTTGATCCAGCAAAATTACAGAAAATAAATGTACTTTTTAACCTGGTATTGGAAGGTACAAACAAATTAATATTGGGGTAGGAGGTAGTAATATTCTTTCCAGTTTGCAGTACTTTGTGCATCTGTTCACGCTACTAGTCCAAATAGAAGATTCCAAGAAGAAAGCATAATTCCTTGCACAAAAAAGTTTTACAACTATTTAAATATAACACCTAACATAAGGCCTGCAGCATGGCCTAGGCAATCTAGAATAAACAAAGGCCTTCCTCATGCACTACAGGAAATGAAGTGCATATTACCAAGCCCACCCCCACCAACAACATGTTAGAAATTTTGCAGCATGCAGACTCGACAAAAGTGTTCTTCACTAAATTTTGCTGCATGTAGACTCATGGCATGCATCCACAAGCATGGTTGCAGGACTTTCATAGTTCCTTTAGATGGACCCTCACAAGCATGGTTGCAAAATAAGTATTTGCATTGAGAGACAAGTCAGGTATAATATCCTTGTGTGACTGTTACTACAGCATGTGTGAGGAGTTAAAACCCATACCAGAATTACACTAGTTCCTGAAATAGTAAAACTCTTTTGTAGCAGTTCCCCCATAGCTCAAATTTAAGGACAATGTATAATGATGTGATATATATTACTGTACCGTATCCTGTCAAGAAAAAAAGGATAATGTATAATAATGTATACACAGTATTACAAAAGAATCCAAGATACCAGAATAAACAATTAATTAATTGAAAAAATACACTTACAATATATGATCAAGCTTGGCTGAGGTTATAAAATTGGGCACCCACTTTGCTACACGGCCTTTTGAGTTAGTCCACACCCTGAGGTGGGGCATGACCCCCTAAAGATTTTGTTTATTTTTCATATTAAAAGTTCATTTAGACTAACAAAAGCAAGCAAAACAACTAATGCTAAGCCCAAAGCATGAGATAGATGCCTTCCAATATTATAAACAAAAAAATGCTGATAAAATTCTTAAATTAAGTATAAAAGCACTTTCCCTAACACTTGCATACTTCTAAAAATAAGGAACGTTGTCCCTATATTATACACAAGAAGCTTCTTGAAACCCGATCTTTGAATCCGGATTTTGGGGATACCTTAATTACTGAATTCAAATGACATGCAAATTTCAAATGAACAAAACAACAAAATTAGAGCATGACAGTTCATTCATAATATAAAAGGCCATTAATATCCAGAGACGTAATCGCAATTGTTTTCTTATGGGAATTTAAAATGTCCACATTTATCAAATACATTCGAAACTGGAACATCATCATCATTCAGTAGTTTACTGCACTTGTTGATATCCCATAAGTAGTCAAAAAGAGCTCCAAAAATATAAATGTTAAAAGACCACATTATTTTCACCGGAAAAGATTCATATCTATTTTTGTTGAGTAAACACATTAAATTATCCATGTATCTGTATTGATTTATAGATTATGTCATTGTGTCTAGTCACAACAAGAATCGATATGTTTTTATCGCAATATATAGAAGTACTCATTTCTCAAAAATTGATATGTACCTTTTGTTTAGAATTCGTTGGCTGAACTCTCCAGCTCTACCCAACAAGTAGTAGCCTTCCATGATCAACAACACATTAGCAGATAGCCCACCACATTGAATTTGTACTGCATCATACCACACGTCCCCAACTAAAACAATATGATTCGCACTCATCAAAATCCTCATTATCTAATTGTTGAAAGATAACCCAACTTTGAAAATGCCTCTTTATCCAGAATTTACTAATCAGTTGGCACCCCCAATGAGCAAAAACACATTGGTATATCAAACATTAAGACCCTGAAGCCATGCCTGCCCTCATTTTCCCCTACATTCACACCTGGGTTGACAAAGATCTGCATTTTTGTGCCCCCAAACCAACCACAACACTAGAAGTCTCTTAATAGTTCATCAATTCTAGTGAATCAATTCCTGAATTTTGGTAGTCAGTAGTCACAAATATTGATCTATTAGGGTTCTTCATTTCTGTGGCTCATCAAAATTACTGTTACTTAGCCACTTCAGACTATGCTGCTTTGAGACTGACATTTGGAGATATTACCAGTCAGTCATTTATTCATACTACAGAAATGCATTTGGTATCAGATCATATGGGTGAATTTCAATTTTTCCATGATTTAAAGAATGTTGAAAGAAACTCAGGAATTATTTAATTAATGGCGTTAATACGCTCAACACTAATTCTAACTTATTTATTTAATAATAAACATGTCAACCCCTTTAATCATTTAGTATATAAATTAAAATTTAAAAATTAAAAATATATAATTTCATTCACTTATTTATTAAATAATAACGTTGTTTATTCATTATAATAATATATATTTAACAAAATATAAGATAACATATTTAAAAAAATAACTAAAAAAAGTAAAAATTCAATATTTAAGTTAAATTATAACTTTATATCATATTTATTTTTTAATTATTTTAAATAAATGTGTAATTGTACTAAAGGTATTAATCCGTTGATAATCCGTGTCAAATATATTTAAATATTATGTTACACATGTCAATTTATTTATAATACAAAAATTATTTATTTATATTGTATTCGTGTTAGAAATTACCGCCCTAATTCAAACCGATTGATATGATGATAGAAACGGTTGTGGGGCTGCTTACAAAACAAATTATACTTCCCTCCGTACTTCAACAAAATTAACAAAATGACTCCCATCTATAGAATTTGTACGAGTATTTTTTTACCATTAAATCAGATATCCAGCTGGATTGGAGAAAGACTGATCAGCCGATTGATCAAGAGTGTGGACTACCAGGTGTTATTAGGAGAGTTCCACATATACCCCTTCAAAGTTATTAGCTTGATATCGTGCTATGATAATGGCATACACTTTGTTGGTTGTGGGGCTAGGGCGCTAGGCTAGCTGCTGTTGTGTTTGATTCTTACAAGTTTATTTGGTTATTAAGATTTGCAATGGTAACATTTTTGTTCATTTTAGAAGCCTAAACGCACCAAATTCAATACTTTTTTGATACGACGTGTTGTGTTTAACTCGTAAAAATTATGTTTATGCTATTTTTAGTTAAACAAGATTTAAATTACGTTTAAACTGTAAAATGCACCACACATACTAAATGCATTGTAACCAAGCAAATACTGAATAAATATTATGCTTGATTCATATTTCGACAAAAATATGTAAACTTTTATTATAAGTAGAAACGTCAATTAATTATTTATGTATTTGGATTAATTTTTAAACTATATCATTGTATCCACTATTTCAAAAAAATATGCCTATTTTTTGTCTTAATATATAAAAGGACTTTAAATAAAAAGACATAAGTACAAATGAAAATATTTAGTTAACCTATTTTATTTTATACTTTCCCTTTGTACTATTTTCTTTGTAGTTTACAAAGCAACTGGTCTTTATTCTTTGCAAGAGGAAGTATTTTTAGTTTCTGAAATCTAGAAAATGATAAGCTTTTTGATAATAACTAGGTGGAACTTCAGATTATATGTGCCAACATAATGACATGCCTTGCCTTTCATTTTTCTATCCCTGTTAACATAAACAAGAGAAATAAAGCAGACAATAATTGCAAATTAAATATGTAGCAGTACACAGCCAATCCCCTATGCTTCCCTCCCCACCTCCACCCCCGACCTCCCACCCAAAAAAAAAACCCTTAAAACAAATGTTTTCAGTCACTTACATACACAACAATCATCATTACACTGCTTTTGGGATTTTGCCTAAACGAAAAAATATCATGCACTGTGAAAGGAAAGAAAAAGAAAGATGGAGGGCAAAGAAAGCAAGTTCAGAAAAAGAACAAAAACGTTTCTCCCAGCGCCATCAATGCTCAGAACCTCTTCCCCCAAGGGGTTCCCCTCCCCCAACTCACCCTTTTCGCTTCTTGATGTCCTTGCACAAATAAGCTTAGTCTTGCAAATTCCACATATTTACAAGGTTGAAAATGTAGTAAGAATTACCGCTCAATGAATACGAGCCGCGGGACCTTAAGATAGCATATTTGTTTATGTTATCTATCTTAGTTCCTTTTGCTCTCTGATCTTGGATCTGGATTGTCACTTTTGTCCGTGTCATAGTTCTCCCTCTGGGATTCAATGTCCATGCTACCTGCGCCTGAGTTCTTCGATCCTAAAAATAATCGAAGTCCATGTCAAACTATTTTTAATACCTACAGCTTATAGCTGCAATTAAAGTTTAGCAAAAGGGTTTAGAGAAAGCAAGCTTGTATTATATGCGCTTGGGAAGTAACACGAAATTGAGCAAGTAATAAAAGACCAAATACCGTTTACCACATATGAGCATGAAATCAAATAACTATCTGAACAAAAAAAAGTAATCTTTGATATTCCTCGCTAAGATTAAATCATCGAAGTCACAAAATTATGAATCACCAACCTCCTTTCGCCACAAAAGCGAAATACCCCGATGTAGAAAGAAAAAGAATGGATGAGTGTCTTTGGTGATAGTGGTGGGGGACTTCGGATGTAACTTCCTTTCTTCATGATATACTCGTTAACCCCAGGTGCGAATTATTTGTCATTACAACTAAAGGGAGACCGTAAGCACTTATTAATGACCTAAGAGAACCAACGGGAATGAGATGAATACATGTTTCAGAATTGTCACAATGACGAAGGTGATATTGGTAGTTGTATATAGTCAAAAGTCCTCTAGTCTAACTTCTAAATAATTGGCAAATATCAAATTCTGGCACACAAGGCAAGATGACGATTATTCACTACTACTTAATTAGAATATTTACGCTTATAACAGCAGCATTGCATCCTTAAATGAAAATTTGAGAGCATAATTGTTGGGCAGATGTAGCCTCCTAACTAGATAAGTGTGAGAATGTATGTATGTCACATGTGCACCTCAGGTACAACCACACAAAAAAAAAAACAACTACTATTAAGTTCACAACATTCGAGGAATAAGATTATGAAAGTGTTTTTTTTAATTAGTATTCTAAAAGAAACAGAGAGGCGTAGCCAGGAAAATAGAGAGCTTCAAGACGTCAGTCCTAAGCAAGAGATAGCATGGACAAGTAGCTGAAGTCTCTACTGTCAGAGTAATTAATGATGAATTATAAGGCTTTATATGTTTATATAGTTGTCAGTACAGAGGGAGCAACTACTACTTGATAAAGAATATTTCTAAAAAGCTTATTTGACTATTACCTATAGAGCCAACATGAAGTACACAAACAGAGAAGCCACCTTGCTGATGGTTGTACATGTTAGAAGAAAATCCCGACATCTCTCATAGTTAGTTGCCTCCTACGCTTACCCCAAAAAAAACTCTCCTCTCCCGCGGAGTGGTCGAGATATAATTAAAGTAAAGACCTCATCAAAACCCTTGTCTAGCGCTTCAAAAAAATTCCCTCAAGGATCCCAAAGTGAATAGTACCACAACCCATTTGTCTTCCAGTGTTCCCACTATAGGACTAAGCTTAGTGCCTTCCTTGGTCCTGCTCTGACCCAGGTCAGACTGAATCATGAGGGTGAAAAGATATAGTTCATGGAAACTGTGACCGCAGTACCGGAGTTATGGCTCTATAAGTATCTTTAAGGTGTGAAGTTGTCCTTTACGATTGAAGCGTATGAACAACTTGACTCATCTTGGGTCTCTTGTCAGAATCTGGATCAACACACTGTAAAGCAGTTAAGAGGGCTCGCTTCAGAGCTCTTGTTGATGACCTCGTTTCAATGTTTGGATCAACCGCTTCTTCTTACTAGGGGCGGAGCCAGGATTTTATTTTAGTAGCCAAAATTATATATAAAAATAGAAAATCAGCATCCATCTTAGATCGAAGCCTAGTTTTGACGATATTCACAACTGAAAATATATAGAACATGTAAAGTCTAAATCTTTTTTTACTTTTATGTTTTTATAAAGAGTGTCAAAGTCTAAATATATAAAACATGTACTTATATATATATATATATATATATATATATATATATAATGATGCAAGGGGATTATTGGGAAAGGGATCTCACAGTTGAATATAATAACTGAAATTAAATTATACGTATACGTATAGATATAAACCGACCATATAGGCGGTATAGATGCAGATGCAAATGAAGGGAATAGGGGAAGAGACCTTCAGTTGTATATCATATGCAAGATTTGTGCTCTGGCCAACATATGTCAGTTCAATGCAAAACAAATAAGTTTACTAAAATAATTTCTTTGATTACTTTGAAAATAATTACAAAGATTGACTCAAGAAATAAGAAGTAATAGAAACTGGAGATTGGTCAGAAAAGGAATTCTGAGTCTTCTTAAGTTTCTTACCAAAACTATCATATGGGTTCGCAGTGTGTCTAAACAAATGAGTTTGGGTTCCTTTTATAGAATAAGGAACGAACTGTTACATGATTGCGAATATTTACTATTACAAAAGCAAACGAATGCAGACGCAAAACTTTTATAAAAGTAAATTATTACAGACACTTTTACTTTTCTGAACAATGACTATTGTCGGAGCATCTTCACTTTCGGCTACTTTTGGCAGAAAAAGCAGCAGCATGTGACTAAAAGCACATCGGGTGCGTCTTTTGGCTGAAAAGAGGGTAACTGAGAGGCTGGTGTGGGCCAGGAATAATTTTTGACCAATTTCCTTGTAAATGGGTCAAGCAAACGGATCTTGAGCATCTTGGAGGGAAATGGATCCATATGGATCTTTACTTGAAGAAGCTTGACTGGAAGCTGACGCCGTTTCAGAACTGTCATCTTCATCACTTTGCTGGTGTAACTCAGAGACTCTGGCTTTAATAGCATCAGCCATTAATTTTAATTCTTTGACTGAGCAACTGGACAAATCAATGGAGGCAGAAGGGCTTGATTTTTCCTTTTTTACTTTGGAAGTTCCAGGGATTGAAGATGAAATTGGTTTAACTGGAGTGGGAAGGAATTCAGTTTAGACTTGTTTGACAATTCTGTTGACATCAAACTTGTCCCACCATTTAACAAAGAAAATTCTAGTTACTACAAGAAATTGACTGGATTGAGGAAGATTATACTGCCATTTTAAAATCCAAGGAATTTTATATTTACTAACAAAGCGGAGCAATATGGGGATACCTTCATTTTTTGAATTAAATGGGGAGTTATTACTATAATGGTTGACTTGAGAAAGAAGGAGTTCATGAAGAATAGAACTCAGAGGATCATATCTGGACCACCAAATGGTAAACCAGAAAGGAATTTGACTTTTAAATTTGTGGTCGAATTGGAGGAACCACGAATGACTGAAAGAAGGATTCTGGTATAGGAAAACTCTATGTCAGACTTCCATGTAATCATAGTAATTAAAATAACTTTCATCTTTAGTAATCACAGGGTTACTAGGATTAGTAAGAGGACAAAGATCAGAGAGATGCTTTCCCCAAGGTGGAGAAATTTGTTTAATATAAAGAGAATGGTAAAGAACTTTGGTTGAATCATCTCGAGCATAAATAGGCTTAATTGCAACTGATTCAGTTTGGAGAAGAATATATTTATAAAAGGTTAATGACTTATGGGGAGCAAAAGGGACAGAATGCCATCCATGGGGAAAAATTTGGGTGGCGAGTTTAATAGGGTCATTTTTAGGGTTCATTGAGGGTTCAACATAAAACAGGTTAACTTCATAGCTGGGATTATATTCAGCTTTGGGGTAAGTCGGAATGGTTGGCTGAACTTGGCTTTCGAAGGGGTCGAAAGGTTTAGGTTGACTGGCCAAGGCTGAACTGTAAGGTTTAGGAATTTGACCTAAAACCTGGAATTTGGTTGAAGGTAACTGAGGAGGATCACTTGGGTGATGAACTATTGTCCTTGTTACTGGAGAAAGGGAAGAAGAACTTACTGTAGCTTTACTTTTGCCACCACGGCTAGAAGATGCACTACCTCGCACACTCATTGGGAAGGAGATATGGGTTTGATTCCTTAATTGAGAAATTCTCTAGTTAGGAAATTAGGGATAGAATTATTACTTTCTTTAATATATTCAATATTAAATTCAAAAATACTTAATAAGGCTTGCCATCTAGCAAAAATCTGTTTAGAAACAATATTTTCAACATCTTTTTCTAAAACATATTTTGCTGATTTGCAATCCAATCGGACTAAAAACTTTTGATTTAATAAATCACTTTGAAATTTATTAATGCATAAAACTAATGACAAAATTTCTTTTTTAATAGTAGAGTAATTGAGTTGAGTAGAATCCCAAGCATGAGAATAGAAAGATACAATTTGCTCAGGAGAAGTAGGGGTTAACTTTTGTTTGAGAATACCACTAAATCCAATATCGAAGGCATTGGTTTCAACAATTTTGAATGCATTATGATTGGCGATGCCAAGACAAGGTAAAGTCTTGACATGTTTTTTAATATTTTGGACTATGGAAGTATGAACGTTAGTCCAAGGAGTAGGATTTGACTGTAATTTTTCAAATAGGGGTTTACACTATTTTCTCAGATCTTTATAGAATTCACCAATGTAATTAAGATATCCTAAAAATCTCTGAAGTTGAGTTTGATTAAGGATTTTATCAGGAAATTTATCAGCAAATTGAATAGCACGAATAACAGGCTGAATAACTCCATATTGAATATGATAACCAAGAAATTTGACTTTTGTTTGGAACAAACTGAACTTCGTAGAAGATATGACTAAACCATTGGTTTTGACTATCTGGAAAAATGAATTCAAATGTTTACAATGCTCCTCAATAGAATTGGAAAAGATAATGACATCATCAATGTAAACAATAACAAAATGACTGAAAAGGTTTAGAATATCATTCATAATATTTTGGAATTCACTAGGGGCATTCTTAAGACCGAAAAGCATGACATTCCATTCATAATGACCAAAAGGATTATTGAAAGCGGTTTTGAAACGATCTTTCTCATTAATTTAGATTTGCCAGAATCCACTCTTAAGGTCAAATTTACTAAAAACGACAGCTTGACTTAGCCTTTTAATCAAATCATTTTTATTAGGTAATGGATACCGAATCCATTCAAGAACTTTATTAAGAGGTTTATAATTTATGACTAACATGGGGACTTCTCTTTCTATTTCAGAATTCTTATTAACATAGAAAGCAGGACATGACCAAGGGGATTTACTCTTTCTAATTAATCCCTTTTTCAATAAATCATTAATTTCTTTTTTACAATGTTCCATTTGTTCATGGTTCATTTGAATAGGTCTAGCCTTAGTAGGAATTAAATGTTCTTTAAATTCCTTGGCATAAGGTAGCCTAACAATATGTTTCTTCCTGTGCAAGAAAGCATGGGGAAGATCAGAACAAACAGAATCAGTTAAAACTTTTGTAAAATATTTTATTTGTTCTTGTAACTTATTATTTTTTAAACGTTCTTCAACTTTCTTGTACCTAATTTCATCTTTTAGGTATATATATATATATATATATATATATATATATATATATATATATATATATATAACATAAGATTTTCAAAACTCAAGGGGTGCCATGGCACCCCCAACTATATATATAGTTCCGCCCCTGCCTCTGACCACCTGCTTTCAACCATCATTTTTAGCCAATCTACTAAAATAACCTGCAAACAAGGTTACATTCATTAATACTGCAAATGTGATCTCTTGGATATTGAAAAGAGTATTAAATAAGATCTTAAATGATTTAATAAATGTTAGAGTTTAAAAACCTAGTTTTAAGAATAGAAATGTGAAGAGATGATAAAATATTTTAAATTTAATGTAGGTGTTAGAAGGAACCTATAAGGTTTAATGTGTAAGAATGTACAGGGAGACTTTTGGTGCAAAAGACTCTAGGAAGGTTACGAAAAGAGGTTGTTAAAGCAATCATTAATTCAAAATATGTTAAGGCCTCGATGGACGTTGAAATTATAATAAATATAATTTACTACAGCCACACAGGTAGCACGAGTCATGTTAGACTCTGTTATTAAGCTGCATGCCCCCCCCCCCCCACCCCCCCCCCCACCCCCCCCCCCCCCCCACCCTAGACAATTATATCAGATAGGGACAGATTTTTTGTGAGTGCATTCTAAAATGAATTATTCAAGGTTATGGGTACCCAGGTGAAGCTAAGTTCGGCCTACCATCCACAGACAGATGGCCAAAAAGAGAGAGTCAATCAATGCATAGAGATGTATTTAAGATTCATGACAGGCCATAAACCTACACAGTGGAGCAAGTGGTTACCCCTAGTTGAGTGGTGGTATAATACGTCCTTTCATACAGCTACAAGTATGACTCCTTACAAGGCACTATATGACATTAACTACCATCAGACAAACAATAGCAGCAATCTATTGGTGGCAGAATTTGTAAAAGAAAGAAAAAGCAATATATTAGTTGTTAAGAGAATACTTAAGCAAATCCCAAGAAAGAATGAAGCTTTATGCTGACAAAAGAAAAACTGAAATGGAGTTTAGGTATATCTTAAATTACAACCCTATAGACAAGTGTTTATCTCTCAAAGGAGGAATTTCAAACTATTAGCAAGATATTATGGTCCTTATACAATAGTTCAAAAAATTGGGAAAGTAGCCTACAAATTGCAACTTCCACTTACTACTAAAATCCACGACGTATTCCATGTGTCCTAGCTTAAAAAGAAAATTGGCAAGACAAAGGTGATGAGACTGAGCTACCACAAACAAACAATAAGGGAGAATTCAGGCATGTACTTGTCTATTCTGGACTAGAAATTGATTAAGAAAAGGCATCATCTTGCAACAATAGTGCTGGTCCAGTGGTCCCATAGCATCCTAGAAGACGCCACATAGCCCAATATCTTGAATATGATCCTTGGGGACAAGGATTTTCTCAAGAGATAGGGAATTGTCAAGAAGGAAGCTGGATAATAACATAAAGAGCCGTTAAGTTTGAACTGTGTGGGCCTAGATTTGGGGTCGTCATATATATAATTTAACTTAATACTTTGATAAATATTGTCAAATTAGTCCATCTAATTCAAGTTTTTTTTTTTTTTTGGACTTGAAATCAATTCATGAATTTTAAAATTCAAAGTAAATAGGAAATTATTTAGTTAATAAAATTTTTGATTTTGTAAAGTATACAAAAAATTGCCAACTACAATTTTTTTATATTTTAGAATGTGTGTGTATATATATATCATCAAATTTATTACTACCATAACTGATAAAATATATTGAAACATTTTATTAATATAATTGACAGGGATTTATTAGATTTTTTTGTTAGTTTAAAATATAATAAGTTTAAGGCTAACATAGACAATTGTTGAATGATTTAATTGACTTTCTATTAATTAAAGGTAATATTGTCTATTTAATATAAAAAGGCGTGCATCAATGAATTTATGGTGTGCATATATCACCAACACCACTCTTTAGTAAATAGGGATGACAATTTAAATTGAAACCAATCCAAAAGTGGTCAAACCACATCGAACCGACCGTTTTTTATCCGTATCGTTGGCCTAGTTGGTGCAATTTTTTTTAAACCGAGACATGTACGGTGAGATTTTAGTATTTGCCTCTGAACCTGGGGTGCATCGCATCGCTTCATGAACCAGCGATGTATCGGTCCTTGAAACGCTCTATGTATACTTTGTTGTTAAGAATACAAGTGAGATGTTGGTAGACAACAACTGATCGTAGAGTGAAACAGAAAATGAATATGATTTAGTTATCATTTTCTTGATATGTTAGAGTAATAATTCAACAAGCAATTATATGGCAGATATAGCAAATGAAAGACACAATAAGAAAGACTCTAGGTTTTAAGTGGTTCAGAGCTCACAAGACTCCTACTCCACTGTTCTGCTCTTCCAGCAGCAAATCTACTAAGGATACTTTTACAATATCTGAATCACTAAGATTCCTTCAAGACCCGCAGTCTTGGAACTTTAGTTCACAAAGAACTTTATAAGTCTAACAGACTTGGATACACTAGTTCACAAAGAACTCTTCTGGAGTGATGTATATTTAGATGTACTACTAAGTTGTTTATTAGCTTGAGTTTTCGAAGGACTTAGTAGCAATGCAAGCTTTCTTATGAGTTTGATCTTTTTCACTTCTTGCGTATATTTTTCTTTTTGTGCAGAGCTCATTTTTGTCTTGCTGATCTTAGTATTTAAGAAGTTAGGGCTTCATTTTTCTTCCCGTTGGACCATCTGCTTGAGCTTGTGTTTCTTTCCGTTAGACCATCTGCTTGAGCTTGTATTTCTTTCTGTTACCTCACAGAGGAGAGCTGCTGTATATTATATTAATATAGCTCATTAAAGCTCTGATGAGATTTTATTTGATCTGACCTGTTAGTCAATGGAAGGTTGTTTTCTTTTTCCTTTGGGACAGATATGTCAGTCGTAGGTTCCCACCAAATCATAGAGTCGTTTGGTCCTTCCAAACTATAGGACTGATAGGACACAGTCCTCTGACTTTTCTGCCTTGAAAGTCTTCTTTATGTTCCATAGTGCGCTTAAGTCAGTCCCCTGACTTTTCTGACTTTGATCGATTTGCAGAGGCTTCCTTTTTGGTTACTTCAATGAAGATTGAATGCTTGAATAGAATAGCTCCTGATCTGAGAGTCACGATGTCTCTTGCCTTTTTGCTCAACGACCTTTTGTGATCAACTCTACGAATATCCTTGCTGACGTGATTGATCAGTAAAGGATCATCTCATACTATCATCGTAGAGTTTACTCAACTGTTAGACTGTTGATCGTAGAGTTCGATTTAAGGTTTCTAGTTAAGAACATAGTCTGTTTGGTCGTAGAGTCTTCTGGACCAAAATCGTAGAGTCCATTCTACGATTGGTTGTCTTGGTCGTAGAGTCTGTTCAAATCGTAGAGTTTCCTTGACAGAAATCGTAGAGTTCATTCTACGATTTTATTACACCAACAGATCAACCTAACAGTTTTGATCTATCTAAGTCTTAGAACCAGCAACGTATCGGTCCTTGAAACGCTCTATGTATACTTGTTTATTTTAATTATGTCTCTATATTTTATAGTATTATTATTCTTATATAGTATTATATATAATCATAAAGTTACTCAAACGTATATTTTTCTTATTTTTTACTTTTGCATATTAAAAGTTAATTTATGATTTTTTATTTATTTTTATATATAGTTGATATATATAAAATAGTACTGTTAAAATTGTAATAATTATATCTTAATTTTATTTGAACATATATTCGTATATTACGTGTGAATACCTCTGGTGCTATTTTAATGAATGTTATTGTAAAGTATATTGTAAAAATATTAAATTAATTTGATAAAAATTAAGTTACAAGTATTTTTAAATTTTAACCGATGCAAATCAGTGAGTTGCGATTCAAAATATAAATTGGTCTGTACGATTTTGGTATGAAAAAATCTTGAATCACTACCGATGTAGTGCAGTTCCGATTCAAAAAATTTAAGACCAATACAATTCTAAATCACTGAAAAACTGGAACCGCACTCCACCATTACCATCCCTATTAGTAAATACTGGTCAAGTCAAAAATACTTGAAGATGAGAAAATTGAGAATATCATTGATCATGTAGGCTTATTTGAAATTACATTTTAATTTAAAAGTTAACTCTTCAAGAATTAATTTATTAATAGTTTTAACATATAAAATATAAAACTTTATTATAACGCGGTATTTTTAACATGAATATATTTATGTCCACATCCGAAGTCATATTCAAAAATAAACATAAAGATAAAAGAATAACCCTTTAGTCTAAGCTTACTTCTCCTAAATTATTATTTGCCAAAAAATTGACTAAATATTCTTCTGATGTGGATAGGAGAGTATGATGCACAACATATTACCTCTCCACGTATAATTTTACTTATCTTAATTGATTTTTATAATTAAATTTAAAATTAATAATTAAGTAAATGTATTAAAAAAATTAAAATCAAATAAATTGACTTTAGTAGTATATTCAATATACTTTCCTAAGATATTAATTTTGATTTTAAATATGATTAATTTCATCATAAAAAAATCAATTATAACAAATAAACATGTCACATATCATGTAATCTGCACTATTTATTTGTTAATGTATGTGCTAATTTATGATCATTTGATTCTCAAATATTTCACGTAAGAACAGTATGTTGAAATATTGTGAACTCACTAACTTATTTCAGCAATATTTAAAAGTTTATAATTAATTGTTCATCATTTTTTTTATGTATAAACAATTTTAAATTATAGTTTAAAATATGTTATTATTGTTAAAGGTATGATAGTTCAAACGATTTTTTATTTATTTATCAAATTCTTTAATTAATCATGAAAATACAAACATAACATGAGATTTTTTTAAGTTATCCAACGAATAAACTTATAAAATATAAACATGTGATTAAGTCTATTTAATCCTATAATTAATAATCTTGAAATTATAATCCTTCCAAAAAAACTCGACTTTAGTGTTTTCTTCTCCTTCCCATTCGCTCACAACGACTTTTAGGCATGGTTGTCAAACTCGAACCGGGCCGTCGGTCCGATCGAAAAAAATCAGAATCAGTCAGTCCTCCGATCCTGTTCAAGTCAAAAAATCAAATTTGGTTAAATATCGATCAAAATCGATGACCCCGCGGTCAGACCGGTTGACCCAATAACTTGGTCACCGATTTTACCGATTCCCTATCTTTTTTTATTTTTATATATATATTTTAAATTTAAGCATTTGAACTTGATTAAATATATCCTTGATTGAGTTTTGAGTTATGATCATGATTTAATATTTTTCTTTTTATATAGATTTAGTATTTATTTGAATTGTATAATGTAAACATTGTACAAATAGATTTATTTATTTTTTACCGAATTTGATTGAATGTATCCTATAAATGTTTATGTTCATTTGTGTTTGATTTTATCACTATCGAATCTTGAATTTTGAGTTATGATCATAATTTAATATCTTTTTTTATATATAAAAAAATTTAGTATTTATTTGAATTGTATGAAGTAAACATTGTACAAATAGGTTTAATTTATTTTGTGTGTGGATAAATTGATTAATTTTATATACTTACTAAATATTATATATAATATATAATAATAATTAATATATTTATTTATTTATTATCTATTACATATTAATAACGTCATCGGTTCAATAACGGTTCGACTACTGGTTGGACCATTGATCCATCCATCCGATAATTTTTTCGGTTCGATGTCCGATCCGGGTCTGAAAACACTGTTTTTAGAGGCCTTGAAGGTGGCAGACATGTCATCGATGCATGGCATGAGTAAATGGATTTAAAAAAATGGATTAAATTTTTGTCTAATTTTTTATTATTAATTTTTTAAATGAATGGAAAATTAAAATTTTTAACAAAAAACATGGCTTGCTTCTTCTTTTTTTCCTTTGTCAAAGTTATTCATCCAAAAATAGATAAATTTGAATGAAAAATAAATAACATAAGTAAATATTTTATAATTCGTATCATGCTCTCTATATAACAAAAACAGTGAAATTAATATAAAGATAAAATTATAATTTAAATGTAAAATATGCAATTTTTTTAGACAATTGATATTTTTACCAGAAAAATTGATATTTTTACAAGGTATCATTCACATAAAAAAAGCCCCACTTATTATTTATGTAAAGAGAACCTCGTAGAAATTTCAATCCTCTTTTTTAATTCTTTTCTTTTCCATCAATACCTTAGTGTTCGGCATTTCCAACAAAAGCATAAACTTTATATTTCCGTCAAAAATGTTTCGGTGGAAAATCTCTACTTAGTGAATTGCTTTTTAACAGTCACAAAAATATATAGTCCCAATTAAATGTTAAAAAGGATAAATCAAGCTCACAGAAATGAGTAATTCCAACCTGAGAGTCAAATGTCACGATTTCTCAATTTTAATCTTCAAGTTAGGGCCTTATCGGTCAAATTATCATTCAAATCCGTTTTATATTATATTTTTTAATAATTAAAATAAATATAATATTTAATTTTATATTTAAATATTATATATATAAACTTATCTGAAATGTTTAATTTGAAATTTAAAAACAGACGATATGCTACATTGGGAACAACTAGGCCGGAAACAATCGCTAAACCCCAAAAGTCACATGAAGATAACGCGTGGGTTCAGCTTTCCACCCGTCTCGTTCCAACTAAAAACATTGAAAAATATTTTTGTTAAATTTTACAAGCGAACCATAATCGTGCGATCCAATTCGTTACTAATGATTCAAAATATAATTTTTTTTTTTATACCCGACTTGTTTAAGATATTAAATTATAAAATCTGCATTCGACCCATTAAATAAACGAACTCTCGAATTTTATTTGAATTTTATCTAGTCGATTCTAATCCGAGTTCGACTTGTTTGGATTCAGTAATTAAACAATTTTTGTCTAATTTATTTGAAAATATTTTTAATTTATTATGTTACACAATCTATTAATATCTATAAAGTATTGACAAATTGTGCATGACAATTATTTAAATTTTATCTAGATAAATTATTAAAAAAAAAACTTTGTAATTTTTTAGAACTATACTTTTATCTTCTTCTTTTTTTATTAATTATGACAAATTCATATTTATTTACAAACTATTAAAGATTGAGTATTCACATATAAAAATATGATATTTTTCACACAAATCCTGCTATCCATGGGTCTTCTTACTATAAAGTCCGAGACTTCGGCAGTTGATAGCTTTTGTGATTTTTTTCACATTTTCGAAAATATCCTTCAAATTTTATAATAATTTGTATTTACTTTTTAAATTTTATAAAAATTTTATTTTATTCACACATAATTACATACAACGTCTATGTCACCGTATTTCATATATATGAGATATACATTTATGATAATAAAATTATTAATTCTCTAAAATATTTCATTTGCTTTGGCAACAAGTTATCCTCATCAACCAGCCCAACCACTTACCCATCAGTCAATGCCAGAAAAATCAGTCAAGGGAGAAAATAGTAAAACAACATCCCCAGAAAAAGACCAGCTGGACGATGTATCCCATTTAAAAAGCCAATATCAACAGAAATTTGAAAAAAATTAAACCAGTCACAAAAAGATGGAAAATGCTATAGTCAATGATGTTTGATAATGATATAGCTAATGACCTTTGTTAAAAAATGATGAGATCCACCATGTATGGTGGAGCCCACCAATTTTTAACAAAAGTCATTATCTATGTCATTGGCTGGCTAGATCGTTGGCTCCGGCAAAACTCCAAAAAGATTGTCATCTCCTTGCGATTGTGCGCCTCTCTCCGACGACTGTAAGTTAGCCTCACCTACTCCTTGCACTTACACACGCTCATGGGCGATGCCGGCAGAAATAACGGTATAATTCCGCCTCATAACGCGGTGGCGGAGCCGCAGTACTCTGCGGCGAAGATTTCGGTGTGGTGGGACATAGAGAATTGTCAAGTCCCCAAGGGTTGCGATCCACACTCGATCGCGCAGAACATAACCTCTGCCTTGGTGCAGATGAATTACTGTGGTGTTGTCTCAATTTCGGCTTACGGCGATACCAATCGGATTCCGTCAAGTGTACAGCAAGCACTCAACAGCACTGGAATTGCCTTAAATCATGTACCGGCAGGTATATATATATTTGGTATATTGAGACATTCATTTATTCATATCTAGTGGAAATGATAACAGTTGTTACCTTTTGCGATTTAGCGATTGGATCGCCGTCAATTGTGGATCTGTGATGGATTTATAAAATAATTGTGAAATTTTGAATCTGTGAGAGGATTTGCTTGTTGTTAATGATTAGATCTTTTTATGTGTTTGTTTGCGACTTAATTGTGCAATTTCGATTTCCATTAAGCTTCTACTCCCACTTTTTTCTGGGCACAGTTGGGCCTCTCTTTTTTTCATTATTTTTAAAATCTTCTAGTAATGAATATATTACCGAATCTAATTTTTCAGATACCCTGATTTATGTACCAGTGTTTTCTACAAAAAGAAGTAACCTCTATTTTATTCTACATTTTTTTTTAGAAAAAATAATATAAAAATCAGTTCTTTGAAATTTTTTACTGTTTCTTTTCTTTGAGTAAATCAATATTGTTGGTAATATGTCGATGATATTCTTGTTTTACTTTCACAATCTTGCCGTTTCTTTGTTTATGTGGAACCTTGGGCAATCCAGGACTGTTACCTTTACAAATTTTTTGGGGGAAGAGTAAATGACCTTGCTTTTGTTTTTATGAACGTATATGATCAGTTGACAAGTGTTCTTCAATTTTTTGCCGGAACCTTGAATTTATTGGTAGTTATTGGTTGTTGTAGTTACAGATGTTAATTTTGTACTTATATAAGGTGATTTTAGGCCTGACTAAAAACTGGGAATCTTAAGCCACTGTGCTCATTAATGCAACTAATAAACTTCCCTACCTACAAGAAGTGTCGGCATACCTTCCATTATATATTCAACATGTGTGAGTCAGTGGTAGGACTAAGTTTAGTGGCGGCGTGGAGAAGTCAGCCAGTCACTAAAGGCCTCACTGATAATGTTTCTATTAGCGGCCTAGAGCAATATCCTTTGAAGGACTGTTTGTATCTTACAGTGATTATTAGTCCCTTTTGTTTCTACATTCTTGAAGTTAGATGTTTTTATTTTTCTAAAATATATTTCTCTGTGATGAATAGGAGTTAAAGATGCCAGTGACAAGAAAATTCTGGTGGACATGTTATTCTGGGCAGTGGACAATGCTGCACCCGCTAATTATTTCTTAATTTCTGGTGACCGAGACTTCTCAAATGCTCTCCACCAATTGCGCATGCGGAGATATAATATTCTTCTAGCACAACCTCAAAGAGCATCGGCTCCACTCCTTGCTGCTGCAAGGAACGTATGGCTTTGGACTAGCCTTTTAGCTGGAGGACCTCCAGTAACAAATGGTGAATCATCTCCATTTGTTGATAATAGCTATACTCATGCATTCAATAATGGAGGAGGGAGTAAAGGAGAAGGAAGTGGAGAAAGTAGTGGAAATTTTAAACGAAAATGGAATAGTAGTAATAATGAGAACGAAGTAGAAGTGAAGAAAAAAGCGAAAGCATGTCTAACATGTGGAAAGAACCACATGGGGACTTGTCTAAAAGGCAAGAATATGTGTTACAATTGTGGTCAAAAAGGCCACATTGCTCCCAATTGCCCCAGTTCAAAGAAGAATGGGTGCTTCATGTGTGGAGCATTGGATCACCATGCAAAGAATTGCTCTAAGAAGGGAACAAAGACAGGAGGAGGAAGCGGAAACAAGAAGTTAATAATAACCGGAGTGGCTCCACCTAGTCAACCCACTGCTAGGACCTTTAGCATGACGATGAAGGAAACCGTGACATCAAAAGATGTGGTGTCAGGTATCATTTTGATCAACACTAATAATGTGTATGTATTGTTTGAATCGGGTGCTACCTGCTCTTTTGTATTACTTAAATTTGTCGTGTGAGAATTTAGATCATCCACTAAATATTGAAGTAGCTAACAAGGAAATAATTCCCGTTAGACATGTTTATAAGAGATGTATATATATAAGGGACTATCAGTTTTAGGTAGCTTTGATCCCAATTATGTTTCGAGAATTTGATATAATACTTGAAATAGATTGATTGAATAACCATGGTGTAATAATAGATTGTCAACAGAAGAGTGTAAACCTTCAAACTCTATATCAGTCTAAGGTGGTGTTTTGTGGTAATCGGTTGCATAGACAGTCTTGTTGCTTGACAATGATACAGGCTAAGAGACTTTTTAGGAAAGGATGTGTAGTTAAGCTGGCCCACATTATTGATACCTAGAAAACGGAAGTGGAGATGAGACAGATACCTATAGTAAAATAGTTTACGGATGTATTTCCGAAAGAGTTCTGAGTCTTTCACCTGATAGGGAGATTGAAATTGTGACTAACGTAGTACCCGGGACGACGTTTATTTCGAATGCGTCGTATAGGATGGCTTCAGTAGAAATGAAGAAGCTCACGATTCAATTGTAGAAGCTGTTGGATAAAAAATATATTCAACCTAATGTGTCTCTATGGGGAGCACTAGTTTTGTTTGTTAAGAAGAAAGTCGGATTATTATGACTTTGTATCGACTATCGAGAGTATAATAAAGTAATGATAAAGAATAAGTATTCATTACTTATGATTAATTATCTATTTGATCAGTTAAAAGAAGCGAGGTACTTTTCAAAGATAGATTTAAGATTATGATCCATCATCAGTTGAAGGTAATGAAGAAGGATGTGTCGAAGACGACATTTAGGACTCGCTATGGGCACTATGATTTCTAGTGATGTCATTTGGATTGACAAAAGCTCATACTATATTTATAAATTTAATGAATAAAGTTCAAGAAATATTTGGACAAGTTTGTAATTGTTTTTATAGATGACATTTTGGTTTATTCTAGGACAAAGGAAGAACATGTAGAGCATTTGGGGGTGGTATTGGAAACGTTGAGGAATGATAAGTTATATGCTAAGTTTTTGAAATGTGAGTTTTGTTTAGATATGGTCCAATTACATGTTATTAAAAAAGATGGAATTTTAGTGGATCTTGCGAAGGCGGAGGCAGTGGTAAATTAGAAACAATTGAGAAAGCCAACAGAAGTGAGGAGTTTTTTAGCGTTAACAGAGTATTATCGAATATTTATTCAAGGTTTTTTCAAGATAACCACTCCATTAACTAATTTAACAAGGAAAATGGTAAAATTTGTGTGGACGGAGAATTGCGAGGAGTGTTTTCGAGAGTTAAAGAAGAAGTTAATGTAGAGATAATACTGGTGGCTTTGTAATGTACAGTGATGCGCCTCATAACGGATTAGAATGTATGTTAATGTAGAATGACAAAGTCATCACGTACGACAATTAAAAGATTATGAGAAAGGATATCCCACCAATGACCTAAATTTGACGGCAGTGATTTTTGCTCTTAAGATATGGAGATATTATTTGTATGGCGAGAAATTTAAGATATATACATACCTTAAAAGTTTAAAATATATTTGTATATAGAAAGAGTTAAATATGAGACAGAGAATGTAGTTAGAATTGATAAAAAAAAAATTATGACTGTGAAATCTTGTATTATCCGAAAAAAACCAACGTCGTTGCAGACGCCTTAAGTAGAAAAAATCAAAAGAAATTGTTAATGTTGACTTTTCAAAAGGAGTTGATAAAGGAGATGATGAAAATGGAGATAGAGGTGAAACATTCGAACGATTTAGAAGAGAAGCTATTCGTGATGGAAGCTCGTCTAACTTTATTTGACGGAGTTAAATAATTTTTGGATAATGATGAAGAATGTGAAAGGATAAAGAAGCGAATAACGGAGAAGAAAGAAGTTAAGTTTAAGGTGGATAATGATGGAATTTGAGACTTAAGGAGAGAGTGTGGGTACCTTGGTACCAGAATTAAAAGGAGATTTTACAAGAAGCTCATAGTTCTAAGTATTTGATTTATCCGGGTAGTACGAAGATGTATCAAGATTTTTGTCAATATTTTTGGTAACCTAACATTTATAGAAAGAAGTTGTAAAATGTGTGAATAGGTGCTTAACTTGTCAAAGAATTAAGGCTGAGCATCAAAGACCAAGTGATCTGTTACAACTTTTAGAAATTCTGAAGTTGAAATGGGAGCACATTACTATGGACTTTGTAGTATAACTCCCAACTACTCTGAAGGGCTACAATGTAATTTGAGTTATAGTAGACCGATTGACAAAATATGTGCATTTGTCGATTAAAGTTCAATTTTGATTAGTTTGGCCAAACCGTATATAAAGGAAATTATTTTGAGACACAAGGTGTCGATTTCGATCGTGTCATATTGAGATTCGCGATTCATGTCGAATCTTTGGAGAAGTCTTCAGGAGCACATGGGGACACAATTAAGGTTGAGTCATGCATATCATTTTTAGACAGACGGGCAAAGCGAGAGAACACAATACAAACATTAGAAGATATATGTTGCGAGCCTGCGCCATGGATTTCCAAGGGAATTGAGATGATCACATACCGTCAGTGGAGTTTGCATATAACAATAATTATCGTGTAAGTATTGACACGTCACCCTATGAAGTTTTGCACGGGAGAAAGTGCAAAACACCACTATGCTAGGACGAGATAGGGGAACATTGACTGCTTGGACCAGAACTAGTTTAGTAGACTGCGAAGATGGTACGAGTGATACGGGCTAGACTGATAACAGCTTAAGATCGATAAAAAAAATATGTAGATCAACATAGAAAGAAAAGTGAGTTTAATGTCGAAAATTACATATTTTTAAAGGTATCTTCCTGTAAAATGAGAAGATAAGATTTAACAAGAAAGAAAAATTAAGCCCTAGGTTTATAGGATCTTTTGAGATATTAAAGAAAATAGGATAAGTGACATATGAGATAGTTTTACCTCTTGGGTTGGAGAACATTTACAATGTGTTTCATTTGTTAGTATTACGTCATTATAAATCAGATTACAAGCATGTAATAGCTTATGAACCTATACAGGTTGAGAAAGACTTAACTTATAAGGAGATTTCTATTCAAATAGTTGACTGAAAAGAACAAGTTTTGAGAGGTATGGTAATACCTTATGTGAAGGTAATATGGAGAAGTCACAGTGTGGAAGAAGCTATGTGGGAGCTTGAAGTGAAGATGATAAACTCCATGACACGACTGCGTGAGGTGGTCATCGCCCGAATCGTTCTAGCACAAGTTATGGTAGACACACCAACAAATTGCAACCCTTCGCTTATATTGAAACGAGAATATTGGTATAATCGATAGTGTAAAGAAATCAATGTTAAATGGAACATCGACCCGTTACTTATATAGAAGTAAGAATCTCGGTATAGGTAGAAGACATTACAATCAATTATGTGCTATTGATTGATAAGTCAAATTAATGTACATACTACTTTAATAAGTTCAACAATTCATCAAAGTACCAAAAGAAAAAAAATCTCATAATTTTATTAATGAATGAATTGAATAATACATAAGCTCTTGTCCCATATTTATACACTTAAAAAGAAATCATAATTCTAAAAACAAAAGAAAAATTAAGAAAATTACAATTAAACTTAAACTAGGAATTAAAATCCTAACTAAATCAAAACATAATTACATTCAAAACTAACTAAAATTCCTAAATCCACAAGGAAATCTAATTACAATGCAATTAGAAAATAAAACACTAATTAAAAATTCCAAATTACATTATAATTTTATCCTTGTTGGTCATTTAATTTAATTGTCGTGTGTAGCCCTTGATTTGCTGCAGTTTCACCTTAATGAAATCCTTTCGCAAATTGGCTTTGTAAGTTACGATTTCCTTGTCGAAATACGACTTGGTTTCTTCTGTGAATTGGCTGCGAATCTTAGCTGGATTAGAAATCAAATAATTTGCATTTTCTCGTCCATTTCCCAATTTTCCTTCTTGTTATTTGCAACCTGAAGTAGTTGAACACCTACTGCCACAAGGCTCGTGTTCCCGTTTCTTTATGGACTGCTGACTTCCTTAGCTAATACCAAACTGGACCTCTTCACGTGGGCTTCTAATTTGCCTTCTAGAATACTAAGATTTAAACTTAGATTTCCTTGTTGCTAACCTGAAGTAGCTGAACACTTATTGCCACAAGGCTCGTGCTTTTGGACTGCTGACTTCTTTAGTTAATACCAAATTGGACCTCTTCACGTGGACTTCTAATTAGACTTCTAGAATATTGAGATTTAAAGTTAGATTAGGCCTGCTGATTGGCTTTGAATGTTGGGCTCATTTAAACTTGATGAAGCTGTTGAATTAACTAGCTCATAACCCGCTGAACTCTTGTCCTAATTTCCCATGAACTCAAATACCTAAATTAACCTTCCATGGCTGAATTAACCTCTCATTTTGGCTTGAAGTGCTGCTAAACTAATTATTCTATGACTTGTCAATATTTAGTTTTAAATTGATCCAAATTTTCCTTGCAGGTTGTTGCCTAAATAATGAAAGTATAAGGTTGGTTTGATGCTGCCTTTGTTGTCGAGCTGGGTTAGTTTAAGGCTTGTCCATTTGGGTTTTATTCTGCTGAAAGCTCCCTTTGTAATATGCTGATTCTCTCTTCCAATTGGACCGCACTTTGTTAGCTTAAGGAACTCAACTATCTTGATTTGGGTTGCCCGCTTGGTCCATAAATTGCTGTAAATTAAACTTCCTTTAATTAGCTTGAAAATTATTATTCTCAGTCTTGTTTGATATAGACATGACCAGGATCGTGTCATTCCACTCTTCTTGAAAATAATTTGTCCTCAAATCAGCACCTACATCAAAACGAGTTAATTTAGTAATAATTAACATAACACAATCACAATGCTTACCTGGCAACCCAAACTCGCAGGCATTAGCAATGACGCGCGTAAGGATTTGAAAAGTTCCATCCTTTCCTGGAGTAAAAATCAATACGTGGAACTCTTCATTTCGCATATATAACAACATCCAAATGACTCCTCTTGGACAGCATGTTCCTGTTCAACCTTTACTTCCCTCGGTTGAATTCTTTCCTGCATATGCATTTTAGGAATGTTTTGTGGTTGCATCCAACGAGACTCCAAACCGCCTATCCGCAAATGAACCTCCTCCTCTTCATCCAATGTTGATTACCTAGGAGGCTGTACCAAACGTTTTGTGTATGCAAACTCTTTTCTTTTATTCAGTTCTCAAATGTAGTGGATTAGAACAAATTGCTTCCTCATTACGATTTTTAACTCATCCTGTCCCGATTAGACGACTTCCACACATCCTCTAGCTAATTACAAACTGATCCCACCAAGTAATTACATAATCAAAGAACTCCATAGTTGCAAGTTTGACTTTCTTAAGCTCAGAATAATTATGACTGTCAAACTTTTACTCCATCTTCTCCCACTCCATATATGCCTTGGGATCATTCTTGCCTTGGAAAGATTTCCTTCAAAGTTCAGGAGTACTTTTAAACTTGTAGCCATACATGTTTTACTGCAAAACAAAGGTTAGTAGATAAATTTTTTTATCACTACTCCCTTATGTGTTTTGCTCAACAATGAAACGCTTGTGTTTTCACTCAATTTTACTTTTCTATTGTGCTCGCCACTCATCTTTTTTCGCTCAAATATTTTCTCTTATAGGTTCTTTTTGAACTATCCCAACAATAATCAAAGTTTCCTATTACAATTCAACAAGAACTTATAAAGAGATAATTTAGCAAGATATGAATCTCAAATTATTAAAATAACTCGAAATTGACAGATCTTGAAGGTCACTGATTGAACAACTTTAGCACGAGTTGGATAACTTCAAGTTTCATATTGAACAAGCTTTAATTGATGCCTTGGATGAAAGAAATTGTATGCTGCGAAATCTGGAAGTGTAAATTTGCAGCTTCCAAATGTGCAAAATTTGGACAGAAACTTTAATCAACAACTAGACATTTTCTTATCCCGAAACTTGAATTTTATTGTAGAGTTCATCGAGAGCTTTGATTTGATATATGCTACGTCTTGAAACTCTTTTTGGATCACAAGTTATGGCATTTTTTTCAACAGATACCAACTTTTCACGGATTTGTGTTTGTTGGTCGTGGATTTTGAGTTTGTTGCTTATACTTGCGGATTTGATGGATTTCAGAATTTAAAACTTTGAAGCTTTTGATTTGGGTTAGATGAAAATGAACAATTTGATTTTTTTTATATATCGAACAAGAAAAACAAAGGATAGATGACCCGCTAGATAACTTAGCTCTGATACCAAATGATAGACTCCACGACTCGCTGCTTAAGTTGGTTGTCGTTCGAATTGTTCTAGCACAGGTTATGGTGGAAACACCACTTACACCGTAACCCTTCACTTATATTGAAGCGAGAACCTTGGTACAATTGATAGTGTAAAGAAATCGGTATTGAATAGAACCTCGACTCGTTACTTATATAGAAGAACATCGGTATAGGTAAAAGACGCTACAATCAATTATGTGTTACTGATTGATAAGACAAATTGAACGCACAGATTACTCTGATAAGTTCAGTAATTCATCAAAGAATCAAAAGAACAAAAAATTCTCACAATTTTATTAATGAATGAATTGAATAATACATATGCTCTTGTCCCCTTTTATACACTTGAAAAGAAATCCTAATTCTAAAAATAAAAGAAAAATTAAGTAAATTACAATTAAACGAGGAATTAAAATCCTAACTAAATCAAATCCCAATTACATTCAAAACTAACTAAAATTCTTAAATCCACAAGGAAATCTAACTAAAATGCAATTGAAAAATAAAACACTAATTAAATAATTCTTAATTACATTATAATTATATCCTTGCTGGCCATTAAATTTAATTGTCGTGTGTACTCCTTGATTTGCTATGGTTTCCCCTTAATGAAATCCTTTCGTAAATTGGCTTTGTAAGCTGTAGTTTCCTTGCTGAAAAAGGGCTTGGTTTCTTCCATGAATTGGCTGTGAATCCTAGCTGAATTAGAAATTAAATAATCTACCTTTCTCGACCATTTCCCAATTTTCCTTACCGCTATTTGAAACCTGAAGTAGTTGAACTCCTACTGCTAAGGCTCGTGTTCCTGCTTCTTTTTATATTGGTGACTTCCTTAGCTAATACCAAATTGAACCTCTTCACTTAGGCTTCTAATTTTCCTTCTAGAATGCTGAGATTTAAAATTAGACTGGGTCTACTGATTGGCTTTGAGTGTTGGCCTCATTTAAACTTAATGAAGCTGCTGAATTAACTACTTCATGACCCGTCGAACTCTTCCTGGAAATTGGACCCAATTTCCTATGGACTGGAAGACATGAATTAACCTTCCATTACTGAATTTACCTATCCCTTTGGCTTGAATTGCTACTGAACCAATTCCATTAACTTCTACTAATTTTCCCAAAATCGTGGATCATGTTACCTAGATTTGTCCATAACTAAACCTAGTTAGCATAATAAAGTGTGTGCTTAAGGATAATGAAGGCTTATGCCAATTAACCCCCCCCCCCCTCCCCTCGGGGAGTGAAGTTGGAATAAGTAGAATGATAGGGGTTGACTATAAAAGAGACCAAAAAAGAGAGGCAAACTTAAAATTCAACAAACCAGCCCTCTCTATATATACTAACACTTCATTTTATTTCATTTTAACATAACTAAAAAGCCTAACAAAGAGGGAGCTAGAGAGAGGAAGAGCCACAACTGGTTATAGAAAGGAGAAAGGAGAGCAAGCTTGAGTTGTGGCAAAAGAAGGAGAAAGAAATGAAAGAAAAAGGAAATAGTAAGAAGGTATAACCCCCTAGCCTTGAAAACTTACTTTAAACTATATATTTTTATAGTTCTTGTGGAGTTTTGGGAAGATCATGGTAGAATATGATGATTGAGGTTATAAATGATGTGTATTGTTGGTATTATGTAGATCTTGCATGATAAAACAAGAAAACATAGTAGTTTATACCTAAAACTTAAAAGTGTCAAAAGTTGTAAAACCCTAAAACCTGGAACCTAAATTTGAACAATGATAACTCTTTGTGCATAATGTATTTTTTAGTGTGGTTTATTGGGTTTGATGCATCTATGTGTTGTCTAAACACTACCAAAAAATGGTGTTAAGATTCTTTGTAGATTATTTTTGGTGATATTTCTACTAAAATATGATAGAACTGGAAAATGTGTAAAACACACTGTCTAGCTTTTTCGATGCCCTGTTTTAAGTGTTTAACTTGGTTAATAAATTGAGACATTTTGAGGGTTGATACCTGATGGTATAAGGTGTGTCATGTCCAAAAATGAACAAAATGGGACACGGGATAAAAGAGTTATTATTAAAATAAAATTGAGGTTTATAAAATTGAAACAGCCATAACTTGATTTAACCAACTCATTTAAGGATGAAATTTAAAGTGGAGTTACTCTATTATGTGGAGAGTATGTTGTCCAAGTTTCATAATGTTTAGAGTTAATTTTGAATTATTGTGAATTTGGTAATTTTGGACAGAAATGACCCTTAAATAAATACTAAATATTGGAGGAAAAATTTGAGAAAATTAGAAATGGAGTTAAGAAAATTAAGAAATATTAATTAAAGTAAAACCAAAAAATATATAATATAATTTTATCGGCTAAAATGTGTTAGTTAATAAGGGATGTATAACCTTAGGTGAGTGTTAATTAGACATATTTATGACGATGTTATAAAAATGGTATGATGGGATGCTTAAAATTCATGAATTAGGGTTTTGGATAATTGTTGATGGTAAAAATGGATAAATCAAATGCTAAATTTTAAATTTTAATCTAATATATATATATATATATATATATATATATATATATATATATATATATATATATATATATATATATATATCGACCTTCAAAATTGATATAGGTCTTCCGGAAAAGGAGATTATTAATATAAGTGACGGGCAGAGCGATCAAACAGGCAAGTTCCTTATGCGATTTTTTTTTTTAATTTATACAAGTTTTTCGCACTGTGCAAATTCTTATCATTATGCAAATTATGATTTTTGCGAGTCTTTAATATTAAGGATTTCAAATCCTACTTCTAGATTGAAATTACTGTTCACCAATAATTGTTGAACTCTGAGTTCTATTAATATTCATTATTCTTGAAAGTAAAGAGGATGTCAATTGTTTCGCCTGCTCTAGTATGAAGTAAGTTTTAGATCATTGATTATATTATAAGGAAAATGTCCAATCCAAATTGCTAGTGCGGAATCCTGATGTTAAGATTAAGATGAACAACCATAATATAGGGGATATTTAATGTCGGGTAACCGGCTTAACGCTTTAAGCGTGAAAGATAATGTTATGCATAACATATGGTATGATATGCTGATCCTCTAAAGTACATGTGGAGAGTTTTTCAGTCTGTGTGACTGTTAAACATTTTGGAGTGTTCACAGTTTTACAACTATTGAAGATTGTAAGAGTTCATGGTCTTTACGGCCACTCAACGTGATGTTGAAAATGTGAAATTAAAGAAATCATTTTATTTTCTTTTTATTCATATTGCTTCACAATTGTTGATTATCAATTTTTTTTAAGATTCCTGATAGCTATTCTTTATGTTCATGATATATTATTTGTAATGACCAAAGAAAAATGTAATTTTATTTTATTGACAAAGAAATTATTTATGTGCATACATGTGTATGAAATTAATTAATTCAATTAATTTGAATTGAGCATTTGACAAAGAAAGAATTAAGAGATGATGATGTGAAAGCTTATGTTATAATTAACTAAGCTTAAGTGATATGCCTTGTGTGGTAAAGTGATAATTTAATATTAATGAGAAATGATAAATGATTAAATTATGAGATTAGTGGACAAATTAAGTGTGATGTCCAATCATGGGTTTAATTGAATAATTCAAAACTAGTCTAAAGTGATTACTAAAAATAAGGGATAATAGGCCCAATATGTATATTAATAATGTGGGAACAATTTGACCCAATTCTTAATTAAATTGGTAAGACTATCATGGTCCAATAATTAAGTTGTGTAACCCAATGGTTAAGCCCAAATGATTAATCAAGTGTAGCCCATGTTTGTGGTCCAATGTAGGAAGTTGGATGATATATATATAGGAGAATATGGAGGTGCACAGCTGTGTAACTTTTTAATTTACACAGTCTGTCCAAACTACGTCGTTTTGGCAGAGATAGTAGATCATCAGTACCACTAAATTAAAAATAATCTGTCAAAACGACATAGCTTTGGTAGACTGTAAATTAAAAAGTTACACAACTGTATACCTCCATTTTTTTCATATATATATATATATATATATATATATATACAACAAACGATTGTTGTGAGGATACTGCTGCTAGAGCCTCTAGCGGCAACAATTTTTTTTTAAACACTATCGCTAGAGTCTTTAGCGGCAAACAATTTAACAAACAAATTACCCTTATTTTGGTTGCTGGAACAATATTCCTAGCAACTGTTTGCTATAGATGCGTGAGAGATAAAAGAAGGGGAAAAAATTATATAGTACTCCCTCCCCCTTAAAAATCGACCACCCTCTCTTTCTAGCTCCAAAAATGCTCAAAATTATCTCTTGAGCCATGTGATTTTGGAGCTTTATAAAGGAATAATGACCTAGGGCATGGTTAAATGTCCTTAAAGCAAGATTAGGTAAATCTTTTTAATAACTCCCCTTAATCCAATGGATATTGCATGCTTGGGGGATAATAATACTCCTATAAATAGGAGTTCCTAACTCATATTACAAAGTTTATTTCCATTTGCTAAATTCTAGTATAGAGAGAAAATATAGAGAGGTGATGGAAAATAAGAAAACTAAGGGAAAACCCTTGCACTTTTGAGTTCTAAAGGAAGGAGAAGAGCTTTGTAGCAAGGAGAGGAAGGTGATGAGCCTAGAAGCTTATAGTGTAGTTATATATATTTGATTGTGGGAGAATTATGTGTTATGGGATTATGAATGATCCGAAGGTATAAGGATGGGTTATGAAGGAGGTTATGTGTTCTATATGTGCTTATATGTGTTTTAGTACAGGAAAAGTGCATATAATCATGTATTAGGTGTAAATCAAGTGAAAACATGAGTTTTGGAATTATGTAAACCAAAATATGTGCATTGTTTGCAAGATTCATGAATCACATGTTGTAGATTTAAAGATACGAAGATAATTCAAGTAGAATAGAAGAAAAATGAGTTAAAATGGATTTGTTATGATTTTTCTTGCAAAATGTGTTCTATTGTGAACCCTGAGTGAATTAATTCATGATTTGGCAAAATAAATGTGTTTGGTTTGGTGTGAAACCTTTGGTTTTTGGTAAATCATGTATTAAACTAGTTGTAGACAAGATTTGAACCCCAGTGGAATCAAGTTATAAGTCATTAAAACAAAAGGAATCAAAATCGAAAAAGTTAGAAACATATTGAAAAACTAGGGTTGGGATTCTGCTTCTCAGTGCTGGGGCGTTGGTCATAGGCTAAATCCCAGCGCCGGGGCGCTGGGCCAGTACCTGTCAACCCGAGTCTAGTCAAAAAAATAAAATAATAAATAAGATTATTTTATTTGTGAATTAATAAAACAAACAAATAAAATCATAAATAGTATTATTTTATTTGTGAACGAATGAAATAATTTGTGAATTAATCAAGCATAAACAAATAAAATAATAATTAAGATTATTTTATTTGTGGATTAATGAGGTGTACAATTATTGTGAATTAATGAAACATAAACAAATAAAGTAATAAATAAGAATACATTACTTGTGAATAATGAAGCATAAACAAATAAAATATTAAAGATTATTTTGTTTGTAAAGAAGAAATGAAATAAATAAAGAATGAACAAATAAAATAGTAATAAAGAATTATTTGTGAAAACCATTTGTTGAGATTAATGAATAAGAAATAATTAATGAGAGACGATTTAAACAAATAAAATAATAAAGATTATTTTATTTGTAAAGATTAATACTGAGAAATAAATGGAATAATAAATAGAAAATAATTAAACAAATAAAATAATAATAACATTTATTTTATTTGTAAATGATGATGAGTAAATAAATATAAGAGTTAATTAAACAAATAAAATAATGATAATTATTATTTTATTTGTGAAGTTTATATATGAAAAATAATATTAAAAGATGAATAATATTTTGAATAAAAGCGGTCAAACAAATAAAATAATAATGAAGGTTATTTTATTTGTGAGTCTTAGATTTATCAATAAGAAATACGTGTAGTTTGAAATAGATTAATTGAATGAGATTCGATAGGAGATTAATTGTTAGAATGAATGTATGATATAGGTTATCCGAAGAAAGAAAACCTAAAATCACATAGAAACGGCAATCGAGGCAAATACCCTAACTTGTACACCTAATTGATTCGTTTAAGTAATTTGAATGTTATACTTATTAAAGATAATTCGTATTGCACTCAATTATTGATGATCATATTTATATTCTTGATTCATGCTTAATTTTGAATATGGGTTAAATACACTGTAGACCCTTGAACTCTTAGGATTTTGGATTTTGAGCTATTTACTCTCAGTCAATACAAATTGAGCCCCAAACTTTTTAAAAACTTGGATATTGAACCCCCAGTGTGCCACATGTGTGTTGACCGCACACGTGGCATATCTGACGTGGCAAAATTTGCCACGACAGATGTGCCAATTTTGCCACGACAAAATTTTGCCACGACAGATGTGTCACGTATATCCACGTGTGTGGTCAACGCACATGTAGCACACTGGAGTTCAATATTCAAGTTTTTAAAAAATTAGGGTCTACGGTGCATTTAATAATCCCTTTTGAATATTGAATTGGAAAGTCAAATTATTCATACTCAAATACTCTTAAAAGATTACTTGAACATTAACATGTGAGCGTTGAAATTATTCCTAAGTGATTTAAGATAGTGTTTATGCCATTTGATTCGGCTAGACTAATAATGAATACTATTAGTCGAGTTTTAGAAAGCTATCCGAACCGATTGCCTTGGTGTGGATTCATATGATATGATGAGATGAACAACTTTAATAAAAGAGGAAATAATTTATGTCGGGGAACCGACTCGCGCGCTATGAATGAACGTTATGCATAATGTGGGTACAATAGGGCTGATCACTTTATGTACCTGTTATCGAAGGTTTATAGTAAACCACTGTTAATCCTTCTAAGAGTTCAGGGTATATAGTGATCGCTCAGTAATGAAATTATTCAAACTTTGGAACTGTTGAAACTTGATACTCTCAGTTCATTCAACTCAATTAATCATTTATTCCGTAATTGTTCAAACTAATACATCTTGAGCATGATTACATGTTATTGCTAGACTTATACTTGCTGAGTAAACATGTTGCTCATTTTTTGCTTTCATAAAATGTTACAGTTAAGACCGAACAAGGTGGCGTTTCAGATAAAGATAAAAGGAATGACAAAGCTACAGATTAGCCATGAATCTTAGTATTGTTGTATTATTGTAATGAACCATATTTGTATTTTGTGTCAAACTGTGATGTATTAGTTAAGGTTAAAATAGAACCTAAGAGAATGATATGTTTATGTATTATTAATGTAATTATTTAAGTTATTTCACACTAAGTTGAAGCTCGATAGATTGTATGTTATGGATCGTGGGACACCAAGTTTGAGGTAGAGGTACCTAAATTTGGAGGCGTCACATTATTCATCGAACTGTTATATACTTGCTGAGAAAATTTGTTGCTCACCCTTACATAAAATATTAATTTTATTGACAGAATAGAGCAATCAAAGGGGGCTAGATTGAAAAGGAAAGACAAGGCTGAAGAATAATTTTAATGAAATAGTTATTGTGAATATTATGTATATTTTGAATGTATTGATGTAAAAGTATAATGATAAGGCTAAGACCTGGGAAGTTAAACTATTATGTAATGAATGTAATAGTATAGTAAATTTGTTAATGATATTAGGTAATGAGATGGAAGTTAATGGATAGTGAGCACCAGATACGATCTAGTGAGTACATGAATTTGGGAGAGTCATAATAAATAATGGTATAAATATTAATTTAGTTAATATATAATTATTCGAAGGCACAGGCGCGGCGAGAATTAGAGCGGGGAAAGCATATATCATCCCCTCTCTATCCTTATATGTAACATTCAGTGATTCTCCGTCTTTGGTCTCATCCTTAGTTAGAGTCAAAATCACCGTCTTCATTTGGGTTGAGACGTGGAGATCACCTTAGAGATGAGATAAATTGCCATACATAGATATACTCTTTTAACATATCTAATATATAAAGTCGTAGGAGTCCGGCTATTAAAAAAGTTATGAAGCTTTTTGACATTTTCAAAAATGTTTTTGATTTTTAAGATAATTCTTATTTTGTTCACTTTATATTTTTTTTTATCTTTTTATTTAATTTTATAAAAAAATTATTTTATCTCAAAATAATTTACACGTATAATTATGTGTCCCATCGTGTACAAGTAGAGGATAAATCGTAAGAAGGCACACATGTCAAATCAAATGAAGGGAGAAGCAAGGCAAGGTGATGATTTGTCAATCTTATGTGGTAACGGGCCAACTTTTCTCTCACTCCCCACTCGTCTTGATTTGGTTCTCTCTTGCAGCTTGCAGGTAGAATGGGGGAGACTCGAATAATGCCATGAAATGACCATTAATGTCCTTCACACTTGCATCTGAGTTTCTGTGGCACGTGATGGATAGCAAGGGTCTTTCCAGTCCACTGTGTCTATTACTAGTCAAAATCTTCAGTGTTTTCTCCCCCATCCCATACGCTTACGACGACTTTTACGGGGCTTGAAGGTGACAGTCATGTCATCGGCGCATATCACGAGTAAATGGACTAAAAAAAATGGATTAAATTTTTTGTCTAATTTTTTAACAAAGGGAAAATTAATCTTTTTAATCTTCAAGTTAAGGTCTTATTGGTAATATTATCATTCACAATATATACTAAAACTATAGCGGAAGTAACGGTTAAGGCGGCTTTTATTGATCAATGACAAGTAATTAAGAGAAGCTCTTCTATTTTCTTGGAGTAAGATAACTAGTTTGCTCTTTTCTTCACATGCATGTGAGTCTCCTATGGACTCTACCACAGAGAGTCTCACATATATGTGAGGGAATGAACATACTATTCACCATATTTTAAAAACATGAAATAATTTTTCAGTAATTAGACATCTTTTATCTAATTTATTTGGGCAAAATTTTAATTTATTATGCTACACAATCTATCAATATCTATAATGTATTGACAAATTGTGCATGACAATTAATTAAATTTTATCTAGATAAATTAGAGAGAAAAAACTGTGTAGTTTTGGAGCACTACTTTTATTTTTTTCATTTTTTTTAAATAATTATGTCAAATCCACATTTATTTACAAAATATTAAAGATTGAGTATTCACATATAAAAGTATTATTTTTTTCACACAAATCCTAGCATTCATATCTTCTTATTATAAAGTTGGAGGACTCTGGCGGTTAATAGTTTTTGTGATTTTTTTTTCCAAATTTTCGAGAATTTCCTTCGAATTTTATGATATTTTTTTTAATTAATTAATTAATTTTTTTAAACTTTATAAAATTCTTACTTTATCCCCTCATAATTACACACAGAACATTTGTGTCAACGTATAGTAGTTTATTTATAAGAGATACACAAATATAGGATGATAATAAAATTATTAATTCCCTAAAATATTTAATTTGTTTTTCAATAAGTCAACCTCATTAACCGGCCTAATTACAAATAATTTTTTAGTGGTCTTGAGATAATTATCACGTGATATTTATATTATTTATGTACTACTATTTTAATATTTAAAATGAGTCATTTTATGTTAAAATAATAATATATAAATAATGTGAAATATCACGTGACAAACACTCTAAAAATATTTAATAATTTTTTCCCAACCCCACACTCACTCACCAGTCGCTACAGCAAAATCTTTCAAGGGAGAAAATAGTAAAACAACATTCTCCAGAAAAAGACCAAATGGACGGTGTATTTAAAATGCCAATATCCACAGAAATATGAAAAAAAATAAAACCACTCACCAAAAGATTGTCCGTCTCCCTGCTATCGTGCGCCTTTCTCCGGCGACTGTAAGTTAGCATCACCTACCCTTGCCCTTACACATACACTCATGGGCGGCGCCGGCGGATATAACGGTATAATTCCGCCTCATAACGCGGTGGCGGAGCCGCAGTACTCTGCGGCGAAGATTTCGGTGTGGTGGGACATAGAGAATTGTCAGGTCCCGAAGGGTTGCGATCCACACTCGATCGCGCAGAACATAACCTCGGCCTTGGTGAATATGAATTACTGTGGTGCTGTCTCAATTTCAGCTTACGGCGATACCAATCGGATTCCGTCAAGTGTACAGCAAGCACTCAACAGCACTGGAATTGCCTTAAATCATGTACCGGCAGGTATATATTTTGTATATTGAGACATTCATTTATGCATATGTAGTGGAAATAATAACAGTTGTTACCTTTTGTGATTTAGCGATTGGATCGCTGTAAATTGTGGTCGAATTTTGATATGATCCGTAGATATATACTAGTAAATTACTTCGAATTTGATATGATATTGTGATGGATTTATAAAATAATTGTGAATTTTTGAGTCTTTTAGAGGATTTGCTTGTTGTTAATGATTAGATCTTTTTATGTGTTTGTTTGGGACTTAATTGTGCAATTTCGATTTTTACAGCTGAATTATTTCCACTATGTTCCATTAAGCTTCAACTTCCACTTTTTTCTGGGCACAGTTTATTTTTTTAAAATCTTCTAGTAATGAATATTATACCGTATCTAATTTTTCAGATACCCTGATTTATATACCAGTGGTGTCTACATAGTTAAAGTAACCTCTGTTTTATTGACACTTTTAAAAAAAAAAAATAATAATATAAAAATCAGTTCTTTGAAAACTTTACAGTTTCTTTTCTTTGTGTAAATCAATATTGTTGGTAATATGTCATCGAGATTCTTGTTTTATTTTCACAATCTTGTCGTTTCTTTGTTTATGTCGTACCTTGGGGAATCCAGGACTATTACCTTTACAAATTTTTGGGGAAGAATAAATGACCTTGCTTTTGTTTTTATGAATGTATATGATCAGTTGACAAGTGTTCTTCAATTTTTTGCCGGAACCTTGAATTTATTGGTAGTTGCAGTTACAGATGTCGATTTTGTACTTATATCAGGTGGTTTTAGGCACCTGACTAAAAACTGGAAATCTTAAGCCGCTATGCTCATTAATGCAACTAATAAACTTCCCTACAAGCAGTTTTGGCATACCTTCCATTATATATTCAACATGTGTGAGTTGTGAGTTAGTGGTAGGACTAAGTTCTAGTGGCGGTGTGGAGAAGTCAGCCAGCCACTAACGACCTCATTGATAATGTTTCTATTAGTGGCCAGAGTAATATCCTTTGAAGGACTGTTTGTATCATACATTGATTGTTAGTCCCTTTTGTTTCGACATTCTTTAAGTTAGATGTTTTTATTTTTTTAAAAATAGATTTCTCTGTGATGAATAGGAGTTAAAGATGCTAGCGACAAGAAAATTCTGGTGGACATGTTATTCTGGGCAGTGGACAATGCTGCACCCGCTAATTATTTGTTAATTTCTGGTGATCGAGACTTCTCGAATGCTCTCCACCAATTGCGCATGCGGAGATATAATATTCTTCTAGCACAACCTCAAAGAGCATCGGCTCCGCTCCTTGCTGCTGCAAGGAGCGTATGGCTTTGGACAAGTCTTTTGGCTGGAGGACCACCAGTAACAAATGGTGAATCGTCTCCATTTGTTGATAATAGCTATACTCGTGCATTCAATAATGACCAGTTACGTATTCCAGTTACCGAATCTTTTCAGATATACCAACCTGTGGATACCTTTTATGAAAGTGCCTATTTGGGAAATCAGAAGTTCTCAAACATGGGAAGGGGAACTGATGCTAAACATAAAGGGAAACAATTGCGGAAAAACTTGAGTCAACCTAGTATACCAAGAACTTCAAGCCCACCGGTAGGGTTTCACGAAGATCAGAACGGAACAAATTCTCATCAACCCGGATATTCACACCCAAAGCAATACAAGGATTCTCAAGAGTTATCTGGTTCTTATAATCCCAAAGTTTCCGTTAGTGGACCTACCACGAATTTCTTTCCTGGAAATCTCGATTCTTCTTTGACTCATACCACTTACTTTCAGAGCTCTCACCAAAATCATCACTCACAGCCAGTAAGGCCGAGCAACCTCTCTATGCAACCTGCATATCCACCAGGCAATTCATTTCCACCTAATCATCACACCCAGCCTCCTCATATAATGCCTTCCAGATCTGATGGACCCAGCTTTACATCTGCGCCACTGTCAAATGTACCTGATATGGGTAAGCTAAATCTTTCGGAATACCCCAGCAGAGATTACAAATCTTCTGTTTCCCAACAATGGAATGGAGGAGATTTGAGACAAAACTCTATCATTGAGTCTCCAAATGAAGTAAACATAAACAGTCTACTAAAAGGACATATTGCGCACAATTCATCTCCATTTTATCATGATACGCAGAGCAACAGGCACCCAAGTGGTCCCCCAGAATTTCCGCCACCGTCTTCCTCAGCAATGATTACAACTAGCATTCTTGGTAGTGGTGTATGGGGGACTCCAGGATGCCCAAAACCTTCTGAATATGTACAAGGTCTTATTGGGGTGATTTTACTAACCCTGAACACCCTCAAAAGTGAGAAGATGATGCCAACAGAAGCAAATATAACTGATTGCATACGATATGGAGACCCCAGGCACCGTAGTACTGATGTTAAGAAGGCCCTAGAGAATGCCATTGAGCAGCAGCTTGTTGTAAAGCAAAATTTAGGTGCTTTGCAGTTATATGTTGGTAAAAATGAGAAACTATGGAAGTGCGTGAATCCTATAGGTGCTAATCCTAAGGAGTATCCAAAAGCAACATGGGATGAATTACAAAAATTTCTAACATCTTCTGCTGGACGATCAGAAATAGTGGCTTCCCAATGCAGGTAAAGTGTGACTACTATTTTGTATCAAGTTATTAATGCTTCTTATAATTTAATCCGACTGATAAATTTGGTGTTGTACAGATATGAAGCAGCAACTATTATAAAAAATATGTGCTTAAAGGAACTTGCTTTAGGTGACATACTTCAGATTTTGCACATGGCAGTCAACATAAAGAAGTGGATTGTACATCATCAGTCTGGATGGCAACCGATTAACATCGCTCTTGCGGATACTAACCCTGATTCCGGGTGGTAGCCGCTACCAAGTTTGAAAGAAATAGTTATAATTGGGAAAGGGGCCTATAGGTAAATTATGAGGTACAGAGCGAGTGTTGATTATTGGGATTTAGTACTGTACAAAGGAGGCCTCTACATTCCCAATTACGGAATGAACGATAAAGTGGACATCTTAAAGATTCAAGTGCATAGAGATGGTTCATCTTATCTATTTTTACTTATTCTAGTTCTTTTCTTAGGGTACTCAGAAAGTGTTGCCTGGTTGGAGCCAGGTCAGATATAATACTGCAAAAAAGTTTTTAAGGCTGAAGATTTGTTAGTTGCTTGTGCTGTATTATGCCAGGTGCAGCATAGTTCTACCTCTACCTGGAAATTAGATACTGCAAGCTTTGGTTGTTGACTCATCCATTTTCAGTTTTCGGCCAAGTATTATGAATTTTCGGGGGTTACTGCAATAGAATGCTGTTAATCTCAGATATGGTAGAAGAGTTTCCTGGGAAAGATCGTAACTGCTTTTGTTCAAGCATCATCTATAACTCCGAGATGGACATCTTAATTTGACAAATGTGTTTATGCATCTTACTTGAGAAGAATAGTTTGTTGTCATTTGTTTTCATGATAATTTATGCGACTGGGTCACTGGCAGTAAAGCGAGACTGCATTTGAAAAATTGTTTCTTTAGTTGGTTAGGGGATGAAATAGGGATGGTGTATGCATACCGGGCTGAGAAACATAAGTTGAATAGTCGGGGTGAAGATGGAAAAAAGCAGCCAAAGAACATCCCCAATTATCAAATTACTTTTGACTTCCGAAAACTGGTGCATTTCAGCTGGAATCTGATTCACCTTCGATCAATTTACTTTACTAAGGAATGAATTCTCCTGTTGGCTTTATGCTGCAAGCAGTCACTATCTACAGAGCAATCAAGGTATGATGGTTGTATGTGGTGAGAATCTGCTAGTGTATATGAAGATTGTTATTCCTCTTTGTTTTTAGTTCAAGTTGCTTGTTTATCTTGTTGAAATCATTATGTGGATACATGTATATTTTTGTGGGTGAGACGTGTTCATCCTAAGCAGAATTTAATGTTTTATGTTATCAAATAGATATGCTATTATGTAATGTTCTGATTCTGTTAATGTTTTTATTTTTTTTATTTATTTTTTGGGTTTTAGCTCACATCAGCTCTTGAAAGTCCTATATGCACTTGAATATATACATGAGCCATATTTTAGAAACTTTTGATTTTTTCCATTAATTAAAAGGAGCTTGCTACCCAAAAGGAGCTTGCTACCATCTTTATTGTGGAGACTTAAGAAAAGTATAAACAATGAGTGCAAGCAAGGTTATGTTATCAATGGAATCTTCTAAGATTAGTCTGTTGGTTTTGAAGTTGAAAAGCTCCATCAAATGTGAATTCATGGACGGCATAGATTCTTAAAATGGTCATAAAGTAGACAATTTCTTGTCCCATATTTTTCAGACCTCCTATCGATTGCTTTACGTCTAAAATAGGCATGCATGATTCCTAGTTTTGAGATTGAAATTTACGGCATAGATGTCATTCTTTTAAAGGCTTCGATCATTCTTTTTTTCGCTACTTCTTGTTAGTAAATTTGACATAATTTTTTATAATTATAATTTTTTTTATCTAAATCTAAAAAAACATAAGAATATAAATTTTAATTATAAAAATAATCAATTTAACTGACACGAGGGAGGGAGTAATAGTTAATGATGCGATGAATGAAATGACTATTTAGTCCAACTGAAGGCATTAATTACAGTATTTCTCATTTAAAATAGGATTAAGAAACAATGAGATAAGCAGTTGAGGCAACTGAAATTACTAATATTATTTGTGGTAAGTGCGAGTTCGAGCAGTGGAGGTCAATTCCAGAATAGCTAATTTATAGTGATATTTTTGTTATTTAATTATTTTATTAATTAAAATATAATGATTTATTTCATTTTAGATAGAATAAATTATTTTATATTCTTTTAAGGAATTAATTTCATAAATTTAGAATGGATGAGAATGGTTTCAATAGAATAACTAAATACAATTTTTTTCATTTAATAGAGATGAATCATTCTATTATGATATTTATTTCTTAAATTCAAACGTAACATATTATTGATTAATTAGTACTACTTCATTTCTCATCTCCATTTTTTTTCATTTTTTTTATATGTATTGTAAATATTTAATATAACAGTTGTAATGTTTGTATATATTTATTATTGTATATTTATTATATACGGAATTGATATTTTTATAAGAAAATTAATATTTTTATAAGACTCTTCTTACATAAATGAGTCTCTTCATATGAGTGAGATCTTATAAAAATATTAAATTTTTTTTTAATGAAAATATCAATTCCCATTATATATCTTAGAAGTGAGAAAGAAGAAAGAAATTGATATTTTTATAGAATTTTTTGATATTTTTATATGATAAATATTAATATAAATATATAATAATAATTTATATATAAAAATATTAAAAAATTCATGAAAAAATATCACTCCCCAAAAAAGAAACGCGGTACTAAGGTACCATCATGCTACTAGTACTGAACGTCTGAACATTCATTTCCACCATGGCAGTCAAAAGACGTGTGAATTGTGATATCAGTCGGTCCATAATTTTCTTTGATTAATTAGTACTGCATAGCAGAGTAAGGTGCTGTTTGTTTGTGTCTTAATGGCTCTTAATGGACAACCTCTTAATCGCTAAGAGGAACAAAATTGTTTGTTTTTTTTTTTGTTACATCTGAATGCCTCTAAATGGTTGAGATACAAAATCAAATCTAAACCATTAAGAGGAGCATCTTAATGAACTTGGACAAAAATATCCTCTTCAATATTAACAAATTCCTTTTATATCCAACACTCAATATTATTATTATTATTATTATTATAATAATAAATATTATTATTATTATTATTATTTTTATAATAATAATAATAATAATAATAATAATAATTATTATTATTATGATTATTATTATTATAATTATTATTATCATAATTTTTATTATAATAATAATAATAATAATAATTATTATTATTATTATTATTATTATTAGTACTATTTTTAATATAATTATTATTATTTTTATAATAATAATAATTATTATTATTATAATTAATATTATTATTACTATAATTATTATTATTAATTATAATTATTATTAGTGTAATTATTATTGTAATAATTATTATTTTTATTATTATTAATATTATAATAATAATAATAATTATTATTAGTATTATTATTAGCATTATCATTATTATTATTATTATTATTATTATTATTATTATTATTACTATAATTATTATTATTAATTATAAGTATTATTAGTATAATTATTATTATAATAATAATTATTTTTATTAATATTAATATTATAATTAATAATAATAATAATAATTATAGTAATAATAATTATTATTAATAATAATTATAATTATTATAATTAATATTATTATTACTATAATTATTATTATTAATTATAATTATTATTAGTATAATTATTATTATTATAATTATTATTATTTTTATTAATATTAATATTATAATAATAATTATTATTATTATAATAATTATAATTATGATTATTATTATTATTATAATTATTATTATCATAATTTTTATTAGAGTAATTATTATTATTAGTATTATTATTAGCACTATCATTAATATTATAATTATTATTTTTATAATAATAATATTTATTATTATTTTTATAATAATTATTATTATTATAATAATTATTATTATTATTATTATTATTATAATTATTATTATTAATTATAATTATTATTAGTATAATTATTATTATTATTATTATTATTATTATTATTATTATTATTATTATAATGTTCAACTGTTCATAGGGTTAAAATGGTAAAATACTGTTATTCAGACATCTGAAAAAATTGATTATCAAACAACATTTTTTCATTCATATACAATTCTATCCAGATGCTCTATATTATTCAGATATCTAAATTATTCAGATCTTAATACAGAATTTTATCAAACAGCACCTAAGTACTCCGACTCCATTAATTTTGTCGGCGGTTTACATCAACCAACCACCGGCTCCACTCGTGCTAAAATTGTAATTTAACTTTCGCCAGAAACCAAAAAGATAACTCCATAATTTCAACGTGTCAGGAACTTCTGTCCTATACTATTTTCTTTGGTCTTTTAACTTATTCTTATCAAGGGGGGATTGAACCATGACCTGTTTGGTCATGCATTGTTGACACATACTTCTTTTATTATAAATAATAAGATAGAAAATTATATATTATAGACTATTTTCTTGAATAAATTTAATTGATAATTTTTTTGAAGAAATATATAATTAATATGGTGGGTCATTCATGCAATTCCATATATATCAGTATTTTAAAATTATTATTTTCATTAAAAAAAATTGTAATATATAACACGATTCTTATAAGATTATTATTAAATTTTAAAAATAAATTTAAGATATTTTTAAACTCAAAATTAAGATTTAAAATCTGTGTTGTTTGTATATAAGGAGATGGTGAATTATTTGTTGGAGGCTTTGTTTGAGGCCAATCGGATGGACATTGCTTTGGGTCAGTACAGAAGGATGAGAAATAAAGTATGAGATAGTCACAAGAGGTCTTATTGATAGGAATCAAGAGGATGAATCAATCGTGGTGGTTTTGGGTGAAATGTTTGAGCTTGGTTGGGAGCCAGAATTGATGTTTTACACCCATAAAATACCTGTACTTTGTAGGATTAATAAATTGGAGGTTGGGATGCAGTTGTTTGAAATGATGAGACCTTCCAAAATTGTGCCAAATTCGCAAAACTTATGATGTTTTGATACAGTATTTATATGAGAATCTTCGTGTTGATGATGCAACAGCCCTTCTTGATGAAATGAAAGGTCATAATTTAACACCATTTGATCATGTTCTTGTGGACATAGTTAATGGACTTTGTATATCAAATAAGTTGAAATGAAGCAACAAAGTTTCTGGAAGATAAACATGTTTTGGACACATTGTCTTATAATGCACTTCTTGAAGGTTGTAGCATTGACGGTAACTTTCTTGGGGGCAAAAAAATTGTTTGATAGAATGGTAGAGATGAATATAGCTGACAGCATGTCTTGGAATAATCTTTTCCGATGCGTTGCTCAGAATACAGGAGTTGGTAAAACTCTAGAATTTCTTGGTAGAATGATTGTTTCTTCATTCGTCCCTGAATCTGACGTATACGCTGCTCTTGTTATCGGAAAATGTAGAGGGAATGAACTTGAGGATGCTTTGGAGCTTTTTTTATCAGGTTCATGCCAGATGTTGGGTTTTGGATTCCCTCTCTTACGTTGAACTGGTTGGATGTCTTTGCCAGTGGGAAAAAATTCACGAGGCTGTTGGAAGTGTTCTGCTATATGTCTAGTAAGAGATGAACACTTTTGAGGTTGATAGCGCTATCAGGTTGCTCTCATTGACCTACTACTCTGGTACATGTTGTTCTAATGCCACTTACAATGCTATTATGCAATGTTTGTACAAATCAGAGAAGGTTGATGATCTTTATACAATAATTTCAAGAATGATTGTAGAGGGTTGCCCTCTTGACGTTGAAGCGTACTGCATCCTCGCATGAGTGCAGTCCGACGGTCAACTGATTTGTGTTGTTTCTTAACTTAATGGTAAGTGAGGGTTTATTCCTGGATCCGGAAACACTAGCTAATTTGCTTTCTTTCTTGGCCAAGCAGTCTCAGTTAAATATGATATTACTTGCAATAGATAAGTTTGTATCCAAGTATGAAATCCTTAGTCCAGCTATTTACAACAACACTACACAATCACATACCCATCATTTTTGTGACTCAAAAGTGCATACCAGTGATTCAAAAATTCTGAATTCGTGATTGCTTGGCCTTTCAAGAGTCTGGAAAATTGAAGAATGCAGTAAACCACAAGAGAACTAATCGATGAGAAACAGGCAACTTTGTGATACTGTCATTTATTCTGGAGAAAAATCTCTTCTCCACATAGGTTCAATATTTGAACACGGCCATGTAAATTTCAAGAACAATGACTAGTATTGAATTCTGAGTCTTCATCTCCCTGTATTTGAGCAAGTGTCGACATTGTGAAAATTGAATGATACAGCGGAAGTGAAACGACTGGAAATCATCAAAACAAAGAAAATTCTCTTAGCATTCAAAATTGCTTGTTTTTTTACCTAGTTAGCAAGTGTTTATTTTTGTTTTGTTTATCACGTTTATTACAGTATAATTTATTTTGATTGTTTCCAAGAACAAAACAACATAGTTGTTTTTTCTTCTCTTTGGAGTACATGGTATTAAAAGTGCTACTATATTTTCATCAGAAAACATGTTCCAATCTGGAAGACATTTACCAACATATTCTGCACAACGGAGACGATCAAGTTTTTGGAGTTTTACTTTTTGGTATGAACGTTTCAAAATATAATACAGTTCTATTCTATTATTAAATACAGCTATTCAATTTTTTATTTTTTTTTACTTTTTTTCCAATTTAGTAACAAGGGAAAATATAAAATTTTATTGCAAGAATGATTATAGTTATGCTTTAAGATCTTGCAACTGAATGACATCTGTATATAGTTATTGGTTCATACAACCAATGACTACGATTCAATCTAATTGAGGGTTAAGATCAACTATCTAGAAAATTCTTTAAAAATATATAAGATATTTACAAGTATAATTATTGTTTAGACTAATCTAGAACACTATTAAAAACCCAATACGTATAAGAAAATTCTAATTAATGTCAATTAATGACATCAAATGAGCGCCTTGTGACGTACCGTTTTCAAAAATGCATATGTTTTGATACTAACTCTGTTGGACTTAACTATAATTTAAAAAAAATTATTGTAGTGTACCATACTGCTCCAATCCTCCATATCATGAAAAGTAATGTTTCGCATACTATATTGAACCACGATCCATATAACATTGGGTTTGAAGAATTTAGAAAACAAAACAAATTATCTCAATAGCTAAATGATATTGATAGGGTAGAAATTACAATGTCCCTGTTAAATGGTACCTACCTGCGCGCTGCAAATTTCTTAGTACCTCATAAAATTAAGTTCTCCTATTTTTTTTTATCATAAACTAAGATGTGCATTATTGGTTTTACAGTATTAGGCAAAGATTGTTATCCTGTATCCACTGCTCTAGAGAAATAAGGCGCTGTTGATTAAGAAATAAGGGATACCTATGTTTGCAAGAATTAACAACAATGCCAGCCAAAATGCAGATCAGCACAGAAGGAAAACAAAGGTCACTATTATAAACTGTACATCTAAAATTTGACATTGCCAAACAAAGATAGCATGCATAACCATAGCTCATGTTCTTAACAGCCTCAACATAAGACTAGATAGACATTCAACTAGATCTACAATGACATGCATTAAGAAAATTTGACCGTCTATTAGATACAACTCACAGAAACCATCACTCAAGTCTCTATTTATCACACAATCCAATTAGACTAACCGAATTAGTGTCTGAAAACAGGGCCACCTGCAAATAGACATACACATTATAAGTAGATGAGAAAAACAAAAGCCTGATTTGGAATCCAAATATCTACAATTTCAAACTTATACTCACACATTAAAACTAGTTACCTGGCTTAGCTTTAGTAGGTTGCTCCCATAACATCCCAAGACTTATGATCATTGTTGTAAGCCACCATTCACTTATCTAGCATGGTCCTTTTGAACATACAGCTGCTGGTCCACATTCAAAACAGCAATAGGTTCCACATTCAAAACCGGAACCAATTCATGACCCAAATCACCAGGCTTCTTTTCATTTCCAGTTCCATTATTCTGAATGTTCTCATCAACTTCCATTAGTGCCACAACACTACGATGACCACCAGACACCACATTTTCCGACAGACAAGTCTACAGATACAACAATCAAACACTATATCAAATACTACATCCATCTATACCATTAAAAAGTGGAGCATGATATGAATTTCAATGTCGTGCCTACTTTTGAAGCAATCAAAGCTAGACAAATCTCCTTGCTCTTGAGCTCAAAACCAATCAAATATGCTTTGTAAACTTGAAAGAATGAACAAACGCTACTTTGGAGAGTAATATATGATATCCAGGTCAAGTTACACTTAGAGTTAAATAGCCAAAAATCCCGCTTGTGGACAACATGGTTGACCGCTACGGCGGTGGTCAGGTCTGGAAATTACCATTTTTCCTTTACAGCTTAAATATCTTGCCAATCACAAAAGAACCATCAGGAACCTTAAAAACCACTCAAAGCAACATAAATAATTCCCAAAAGCTTACAAATCATTAAGCCAAAAATACTAATTCGCAAGACATAGACTAAATAACTAATATTAAAGACCCCATAACAACATACTAATCCAGACATGAATTGGAATCGTAGCCTCAAAGATTAATTCCAACAAACACGTCAAATCTCAAAGCAGAACAAAGTCTAACATTTCAACAAAATTTCTAAGCTCACGACTGTCCATGATCCGTTTTACGAGTGTGTTTGCAGAACCCATTGTTTAAAATTAGTCATAATTTAGATGAACCTATGTGATTGGCTGTCGTGAGTGATTTTACTTTAACACCCTTATCACATCAATCACAACCAAATAAGACAAATATATAAGAACATGTTCTCACGAATTTAAACATGAAAACTAAATTTATTTTTTTATATATAAAGGTGAGTGCGCTTTACGCTCAATCTCACCTTAACTTACAAGTTTGATTGTGCAATGCCTAGTTCTATTAGGCTATTCAGAGCTACCCATGTACCAAACTTTTGATCAGTGACTCCTAAACCAATCAGTTTTAGGGCATTAGGTGGAAAAATACCCCTACGAATCTAATAACTCGATTAGCAAATGCCACAAAATTAGACTAGTCAAACTTTTATTATATTTATGAACATAAACTATAGACTTATTTCTTTTTCTGTTCTTTTTATGTTGTTTTCTCAAAAGTTTATTATTATTATATATTATTTATTTTTTTAAAACTATACATATCTAAGATCCCCCAAACTCATACACAAGCCTAAATTTAGTGCAGAAGATGATCAAATAAGGCTTTTAGCATTTTCAAACTTACCCCACAAGCAAAAATCATATCAGTACTCTTAAACAAAAACTAACCAACAGATAGGCTCGTGCATGACGAACTAATCGAATCATAATCATCGTTAACTCAGGTCAATTGCTAACATAAAGACTAAGCATGCTAATTGACTTTACTTGACAGGTAAACGGACAAAACTATTCATATCATCGACTATTTAGCAAAATAAGACTCACAACTCAAGCCTAGATAAACTACTACTAATAACCTATAATATGCATGTTAGTTTAAACCTCTATAAACATAAAACATGACCAAACTATTCAGGTACTACTAAAAACAAGAGCAGATAAACAGTTAAAACAAACTTCAACATCCCCCAAACTTCAATATTTCAATGCCCTCATTAAATAAATAACTAAATTTAAAATAGAGGACTCCCCTAAAAATGATCATGCATCTGTGTCTTCGTCAAGAGAATCCGGAGGGTAATCTGGAATTACTGGCAGGTTTGGAAACTGCATGGATTCAGACCCGTGTTTAGCCCCGTACGCATGAACATCTCAGCCAAAGTTGTTATGAAACTAGCGTTGAACTGCATCATTGAGTTAACTTGCTGAGCTATAATTAATTTGGCGAGAATTGTGGCGGGATTCTTTTCTCAAGAGCCGCATCTCAGTAGCTAAAAACTCTAATGATGGTTGGTTTGCAGCGTCGTCCACCGGCTCATTCGCTAAGAGCTCCTCTATGTCTGGAGACTGAGCCTCCAAAATAAATTCGGCTCCGCTCGAATTGGCTAGAGCGCCATCCCACTGGTTATAATGACTTATTAGCCGAGAGTCAATTAGGATATTTGGTTGTTGGAGAGGCTCATCATCAGACCAAACCACTCCAGCATCTTTGCACAGTCCATAAATCAATGAAGGATGTGCACAATCCATTGGCTGCACTCTCCAGCATCTCTACACAGCACCTGGTGAACCCTCATAGAGAGTGTACTTGATGGAACTTATAATTACTCTCCCCACATTAATGCTCTTTTTATTGACCAAATAGTATAGCAACATGACCATTGATTTGATCACATCACTGATATGTGTGGAGGGCAACAGCTTGGCACAAATGAAGTAGTACCACGCTTTGTCGTACTAGCTCAAAAACCAATGCGAAAAGAGCCATGGTACCCCATCCTTAATAGTCCACTCAGCATTTGGCTGATACAAGTCTCTAAAAACATCATTCAAATTAAGGTGCTCTATTTTGTAAGTAGTGTATTGGTCCTCTTCTTCCAGATGGGCAATATTATAATAAGCATTACTTTGCTCTGCTCCAAAGTGAACATCCACTCCACGAATTCGAATCACATTGTCATTTTCATTAGCATTTGTATAAAACTCCTTAACAATGGAAACTACGGCAAACTCGAGTTGTACAGTGAAAGTACCCCATTGCTTGGCAGTGATCATATCATACAAGTGGCCATCATTCATATTGGGAATGAGGCCACGCTCTGGGATGATAGTTGTTCCTTCCATCACTTTAAAGTAACACTTCTCCGCATCTATACTTACAAACCGATTTGCGTTATAAGCTGCTCAAGAGCTCTGTCCACAACCCAAAACCAAACACAATCCGATTGAAATTGAATGAATCTTTTTTTATGGCAGTTTTACAAACAGTTGGTGTGCACTATCAATTTGAACTATGAATTAAGCTTCCCCCAAATTGAATTTAAGCCACCCTATGAGGGTATCTCACTAGCCCCAATCATAATTCCTAAACCACAAATTAATCTAAAAGATTCTAAAATTAACAATCTTAGAATTTACTATAGTTGGAAATCAATGGAAGAAACCAAGGATTTTTGTACACACTTGTAGGAGAGAGAATGTAATGTAATTGCTTGCTTGAATCATAGGTGTGGCTTGGTCGTTCAAGAAGAATGTGATTTGTTGTAGGAATCAGAGGCTGGGGATGATTGAGAGAGTTTAGGGAGTAAGAGTTTTGAATTAGAGGGAGGTGGAGGCACAAGCGTATGAAATAAGCCCCGACTGGGGTTTTTATTTTTATTTTCTGATTTTTTAACTACCGCTACGGTAGTATATTTGAGCAATTCAGCGGTAAAAGCTATGTCCGAAAAAATTTAAAAATTGGAGACCATCGCTGCGGCGGCAGTAGGAGAGCGTCGTGCCGACTGAACCTGCTGCTGGGCTTCATTATTTTTTTACAATTCCAAAATGTTGCATTGTTTTGATAGTACCTGAAAGTTTCACATAGACTTATCAAAAACTAAATAACTAATCACAATTTTAACTCAAAATCATAGAAATTACAACTAGTTATAAAGCTAATTTTTAATTATAATTATAATAATATACTATATAATTGGTATTTAAACAATCAAAATAAAGCAAATTAACTAAAAATGAAATATAATGACAGTAATACTAAATTAGCAATAAAAATGGGTTGCCTCCCATTTAGCGATTCATTTAGAGTCTTGAGCTTGATTATTTTCTATTTTACTTCGGGTTAGAGAGAATGACGAATACCTTTTGTCGATCCACCTCACCCTCATGTAATGCTTTAACCGTTGGCCTTTAACTTTGAACGTGTTAATTGTGACGCCCCCAAATTCGGGTTCCAAATACCCGGATCCGGTCATCACGATCCAATACAAACATTCACCTCTAAACAACATACAATAACTAAATGCGTAATAATAAACATATGTTGTTCATTCAAAAAGTGTTACTAGTCCCAAGATACGATAACCTTACACAAAAGTACACAAATACCCTTCATAAAGTACTTAGGGTTTATATTACATAACAGTTAATTTAATTAACTACAGAGCTGCATCTCGAAGTCTATTACTTCATCTTTCCTTTACCCTTGTTCTTTCTCGAAGTCTCGGGTTGCACTGCAATAAGGTTTCATGATATAGCAAGAGTGAGCAACTAGTTTGCTCAACAAGTTTAAATAACAACAATGAACAATATATCATGAATGAAAGGGAATAGCTGAACAATTCAATAATGTGAATAACATAAGCAGGAATAATAATTTGCTTTTAAAATTAGGATAGTCAAATAGACTATGAACTATAAATATCCACTGGAGTCAATAGCAGGTTGACCCAATGGTTACTACCAGAAATATGTACCCGAGGGGATCAGCCTCAGTACAATATGTGTATGCATAACATTTAATTTCCGTATTTTTGTACCTGATATTAGATACAGGGTACTCCCCTATAATAAAGGGGTGTTCATAATAGTCTAAGAATCCGCATCTTCAATGATTTGGATAGCTTTTAAAATCTTTAACATAAATGTCTAGCCGAACAATGACTTAGACCTACTTTGAACAGTTCTTTAAACAATAGAACAATAATTAAGTACAAGTCAATGACTGTACAATCTCAAGTGCAACAAGTGCGAATAACAATAATATCGATGTGGAATAATTGTAAAGTAATTAAACCACTCAAAGCATGCTTGGAAATAACAGTTCAAGCTTAGATAAATAATTTGTTCAATGAAATGAGTTTAGAGATAAGGAACTTGTCTGTCTGCTCAGCCACAATATATGTCTAGCTTTAACTAACTGCTTTTAAAAAGACCTAACATTAATAAAGTTGGTCTAATAATTAGTACGGCGTATTTGCACAACTATACGCTCACTAAAGTACTTATTTATCATATAAGTACTAACACATAATTTACATTAGTCAAAACAATATTATTAACCTTATAGACCCTTAATCATTTTAGGTTAATAATTTAATAAGTTAGAAAATATTTTTCTTAAGTGTTGGACACTTATTAAACCCTTAAACAACTTATTACAATTGTTTAATTAAAGTATAATTAAATTAAATTTATTTTATTAATTCAATCTCTATTTAATTACTATTTAATCTTGGTTAAATAGAAATTAATTAATTAAATCTAGTTATTATTTAAAATAAATAATAACTAATTGTACTTACTTATTATTTAATCGTAATTAATTAATAAATAATTATTGATTCATTTTAACCTTCTTTAATTTAATATTAATCAATTAATAGTTAACTAAGTAATTAACCTTACCTATTATTTAATTTAAGAAAATTAAATAATAGTTTACTCATTTTAATCCTCTTTAATTATTATTTAATGTCAATTAAATAATAATTAATTATTTAATTAATTTTAATTATTATTTAAGATTAAATAATAATCAAATCATTCTTATTTATTATTTAAATTTAAATAATAAATTATTACTCTAATAACTTAATTTCCATTAATCGTTATTTAATGCTCATTAAATAATAATTAATTACTTAATTATCCTTATTTACTATTTAATAATAATTAAATAATAAATAATTAATTTATAAATTTTATCTCTCTTTAAGTATTATTTAATAGGCATTAAATAATAATTGCTAATTTATCATCTTTATTTATTATTAACATTTAAAATAATAAATAAATAATAAATTTAGTTAACTTAACCATGGTTTAGCTAACTAGATTAATATTTAAATATTAAACTTATTGAAAAATATCCTCCCCAATATTATTTTTGTATTATTATTATTTTTGTTATAATTTTAAATTAATTTTCAAATATTTAAATTAATTAAAATTAACCCGAATGACATTTTCGTAAATAAGTTGAAAAACCGGACCGATGGCAATTTCGTAATTAATCAGAAAACTGATCGGAGGGCAAAATGGTAATTCTGCCAAGAAAAACACGGAGGGGCATAAATGTAATTTCACCGGAAAAATAACTACCGCGCATGGCGCGCGTTATAATTTTATCGGCTCAAAACGACGCCGTTTTTGGAAAGCCGGATACGGCTTCCGCGCGTAACGCGCGGAATAAAATCTTACGGACGCCAAACGACGTCGTTTGGCTCCGCGTCTGGCGTGAACAGTGCTCGCGCATTGCGCGGCCAGTTAATATTTTTTTTCTTCCAAGCAGAATGTGAACAGTGTTCCGGCTACCCATTTTAAATAAAAATATACCATCAAGTAAGCTTTAAATCCTCAATAAAAATCCAAAAAAATTACCAATCACCTTATATTAATTTATAACATGAAAAATTAATTTTTCATGATTTAATATCATTATTTTTTTATAAAAATTTTTACATCACATAAACTACCATAAATCATAACTTTTTGTGTATAACTCAATTTTGAGTGATTCAAACTTTGTTTTTCTCATGATTTAATGTTCTATAATATTGGAACATCAAACCTAAGTTTTACAAAAATATTTTTGGTCATATATTTCAAAACTTGTTTACACACTATTAAATACTTATTTTAGCATATAAAATATACCAAAATACAAACCAAACATATTAAACTCAAGCATGGCATAAATATTACAACTACACATTAATAACTATATTAACATGTTTATACTAACATGACGATTTATTTAATTTAAAAATAAAACTTTGATTTAGAATAACCATTACCTTGATTTAATGACTATCTTTCTTTTTCTTCCAAAGTAGGTGATGAGATTTGAAGGCATGAACCAAGAACTCCTTCTCCTCTCTTAGTCTCTCAAATATATTTTTTTTCTACACTCTCAAATGCTCTCTAGCTTGTAAAATGGAAGAAGAAGAATGACTAACACAATGCTCCTAAATTGTAAGTATACTTGCAATTTTGATAGATACATAATATATCTAATAATTTTAGCCCATCATGCACCTATTGGATACTTACACAAGTTAACCACATTAGGTGAAAAGAAGCATGGTGTCTATGTACTTTAAAAAAAATAAAACAAGCAATCCTTTTATTAAATAAATGAAAAATAAAAAAAATATCAAAACATCACTTTTTCTCTCTCTCATGCATGCTCTCGGCTGACTTCTTCCTTGTCCCAATTTGATTGTCACTTTCCATTTTCTTTAATAATTATTAAGTTAATTTAAGTATTTTTCAAGTGGGCCAATCATTGGGCTTTAATTTAAAATACAAATTGGGCTTCTATTAAATTGTTTGGGCTACTAAATTGTGAAATTTTATTATTCTCCACTTGGGCTACTAATTGACCCATGTTGGGCTAATTTAATAATTTACACATTAATTATTCAATCCATGATTAAATAAATAATTAGATTGAATAAATAATTAAATATTCTAACCCATAAGTATTAAATTACTAAATGGACTAATAAATATTATTATTAATATTTCACATTATTTACATTAATTAATAATCATATTAATTAATTTATTATATTTAATTCATTCATTATATTCAATTTAATTGAATATTTAATTAATAGGAAACTTATCAATTATTTTGATATTAAAACTTTAGGGTTTGTTCACTAATTTAATAACATATTAGTGACCCCCTTTAATTAATTTTAGTGATTAATTACATAATTATTTAATCACATAATTAATTAATCACATAAAAAGATTTAAATAATCTCGTAAAACTAACTCGTTGGAAATTAAATTAATAATTTAATTAATAATGATGTGGAAATTCTAGGACATTACATTCTCCCCCCCTTATAAAAATTCCGTCCTCGGAATTGTAAAAATAAGGTTACTCAAATAAAAACGGGTAATTCGTTCTCATTTCTTCCTCTAGTTCCCACGTAGCTTCTTCAATTGCGTGATTTCTCCAAAGTACTTTGACAGAATGAATTATCTTATTCCTCAGTTTCTGTTCCTTTCTATCGAGTATCTGAACAGGAACTTCTTCATATGATAAGTCATTCTCAACTTGAATTGGTTCATAGGAGATAACGTGCTTGTAGTCCGGTTTATATGGCCGTAACACTGACACATGAAACACGTTGTGAATGTGCTCAAGTTCAGGAGGTAATGCTACCTCGTACGCCACTTCACCGACTCGCCTCAAGATTTCGAACGGTCCTATGAACCTAGGGCTCAGCTTGCCCTTTTTACCAAAACGGATCTTCCCCTTCCAGGGAGATACCTTCAGAAATACGAAACTGCCCACGTCGAAGTCCCACTTTTGGCGATGCAAATCCGCGTACTTCTTTTGACGATCTTGAGCTGCTACCAGTCGATTCCTGATAAGTTGTACTGTGTCTGCAGTCTGCTGCACCATTTCAGGTCCAAGCATTCTTCGTTCACCGACCTCGTCCCAACACAACGATGTTCGACATTTTCTTCCATAAAGCGCTTCGTATGGTGGCATACCGATACTAGCATGGTAGCTGTTATTGTAAGCGAACTCCACCAGTGGCAAATGGTCATCCCAACTGCCCTTTAGGTCCATCACGACCGCTCAGAACATATCCTCAAAGGTCTGAATCGTTCGCTCGCTCTGGCCGTCAGTTTGAGGATGGTACGCTGTGCTTAACCTCAACTGTGTTCCCATCCTTACTTGTAGACTTCTCCAAAAATTTGACGTGAAGCGCGGATCTCTGTCGGACACAATCGATATCGGCACTCCATGTCGGGACACTATCTCCTTCACATAGAGCTTCGCTAACTGCTCCAGATTGTACCGTATTCTGATAGGTAGAAAATGAGCTGACTTGGTCAGACGATCCACTATTACCCATATGGCGTCCAAACCTTTATGTGTCGGTGGTAAACCCACCACAAAATCCATTGTGATGTGCTCCCACTTCCACTTCGGAATCTCTAGTGATTGAAGCAGTCCGTTCGGCCGCTGATGCTCTGCTTTAACCCGCTGGCATGTCAGACATCGACTGACACATTCTGCCACTTCCCTCTTCATATTCGGCCACCAAAAATATTGCCTTAAATCCTGATACATCTTCGTACTCCCGGGATGTACTGAGTACATTGTACTGTGAGCTTCCTGAAGAATCTCTTCCCGAAGCTCCGGATCTAACGGTACCCAGACTCTCCCTTCAAACCTTAGCAACCCTGTGCTATCAATCTTGTACTTAAGCTCCTCGCCTTCAGCAAGTCGCTTCTTAATATTATCACAATCTTCATCCTTTTTCCTGAGCCTCTTTGATCTTGTCTAATAAGGTCGGGCTTGCTGTTACTGTAAATAACTTCTCTTCTGGCTCCATCGGATATTTGATCTCCAACTCCAAACGTTCAAAATCTCTCACTAACTCTTCCTGAATTGTTAGCTTCAGCAACTTCTCTCTGCCTTTTCTGCTCAAGGCATCTGCTACTACATTGGCCTTGCCCGGATGGTACAGAATCTCACAGTCGTAGTCTTTGATCAATTTTAACCATCGGCGCTGCCTCATATTCAACTCCTTCTGAGTGAAGATATATTTCAGACTTTTATGATCTGTATATATCTCACACTTCTCGCCATATAGGTAGTGCCTCCAAATCTTCAAGGCAAAAACTACCGCTGCTAACTCCAAGTCATGAGTCGGGTAACCCTTCTCATAATCCTTTAACTGACGTGACGCATACGCAATGACCTTGCCGTGTTGCATTAGCACACAACCAAGACCCTTGTGTGACGCATCACTGTACACTACGAACCCTCCCGTGTCGTCCGGTAAAGCCAACACTGGTGCCTGACTCAACCTCTTCTTCAACTCCATAAAACTTTCCTCGCACTTCTCCGACCAAACAAACTTCACAGTCTTTCGGGTAAGATTGGTCAACGGTGATGCTATCTTCGAAAAATCCTGAATGAATCTCCGATAATACCCCGCTAACCCTAAGAAACTCCTGATCTCAGTCGGCGTCTTCGGTTGTTCCCAATTGATAACTGCCTCCACCTTTGCTGGATCCACCGAAACACCGTCTTTGTCGATAACATGACCTAGAAACTGCACCCTCTACAACCAAAATTCACACTTCGAAAACTTAACGTACAGTTTCTCCCTTCTCAAAGCCTCCAATGCGATCCGTAAGTGTTCTGTATGTTCTTCCTCCGTCTTTGAATACACCAATATGTCATCAATGAATACGACCACGAACTTGTCCAAGTACTGCTTGAACACTCTGTTCATCATATCCATGAATGCCGCTGGTGCATTCGTCAGTCCAAATGACATCACTAGAAACTCGAAATGACCATAACGAGTTCTGAATGCCGTTTTCGGGATATCCTCCTCCCTCACCTTCAGTTGATGATAACCCGTCCTCAAATCTATCTTCGAAAAGTATTTCGCTCCCTTAAGTTGATCAAACAGATCATCAATTCTGGGCAGCGGATATCTGTTCTTAATGGTGACCTTGTTCAACTCCCGGTAATCAATACAAAGCCTCATCGAACCATCCTTCTTCTTTACAAACAGAACCGGTGCTCCTCATGGTGACACGCTTGGTCTGATGTAACCTTTATCTAACAGTTCCTGCAGCTGAACCATCAATTCTTTCATTTCTACTGGTGCCATACGATACGGCGCCTTTGATATCGGTGCGGTCCCCGGTACCAAATCAATAACAAACTCCACTTCTCTGTCCGGCGGTAACCCCGGAATATCTTCTGGGAAAACATCAGCGAATTCCCGTACAACAGGTATCTGACTCAGTTCGCCCTCGACACGTCGAGTATCGACCACATGAGCCAAATAACCTACGCACCCTTTCCTGAGCAACTTTCGTGCTTGCATCATCGTCAGACAACTTGATTGTCTCGGCGATTTACTACCGTAAAATATAACTTTGGACTTATTCGGAGTCTTTAAGTGCACACACTTCTTCTTACAGTCAATAACCGCCCCGTGACTCGATAGCCAATCCATCCCTAGGATTACATCAAACTCCCCCAGACGAATCGGTATCAAATCTACGTTAAGTCTAAACCCTCGTAATTCAGCACAACAGTTCCTATGAATTTAGTCTACGGGAATGATTTCTTTGTTTGCTACTTCTACGTTCATAGGGTGTTCTAGTTTTTCTTGAGGTAAATCTAATCTCTTAGCAAAATCTTCAGAAACAAATGAGCAGGTAGCACCCGAATCAAACAATACATATGCATTAATATCATTGATCGGGATGATACCTGACACCACGTCCTTGGAGTCGACTGCATCCTGCACAGTCATGTTGAAGGTGCGCGCTGTGGGTCGGTTGGCCTGGCTGGCTGGCCCTCCAATGCTCAGCCTGTTGTTGTTGTTGTTGCTGCTGTTGCCTCTGTTGCCACTCCCAGCGTCTCCCTTCCTCTTTGGGCAGTCCTTGGCATGATGATCGGTTGCTCCACAGGAGAAACATACTCCCTTCATCTTCTTCGGGCATTGTGGAGCCATATGTCCCGGCTGCCCGCAACTATAGCAAACACTTTTTCCTTTCAAGCATTCGCCCGTGTAGTTCTTACCACAATTATTGCATCTGCCAACCTTCTTAGCCTCTCCTCCGGATTTGTTACCTCCGGACGATTGGCTCTCATTCCACTTTCGTTTATTGGGGTTGCTGCCTCCACTGCTCCCCGTCTTCTGTCCTTCATGACCCTTCTTCCTCTCCTGGTTGAATTTAGTCAGGGCCTCACTGCCACCCTCTGCAATGATTGCCCTTTACAATAGCTCTGCAAAGCTCTTGATTTTTAATACCGCTACTGTGACGCCCCCAAATCTAGGCCCACACAGCCCAAACTTGAGTCGTCAAAAGACTACAACAAAATTATTACAATGAAATACAACGTACAACAATACAGTGGATAATACAACACAACTAAGTCTTCATTATTATTGCCACACTATTTTATAACACGTGAAGACTATGATAGCTATCCCCGCACTCTCACTCCATTCCCCGGCTAGACCCCGTTACGTTCTCATCTCCTGTTGAAAAACAATGGAACGAAAAGAAAGGGTGAGCTCAAATAGCCCAGTAAGAAATATCATGACTAAGATAATGACGAATAATTTATCATTAGCCTTCAACAGTTGAGTTCTTGATAGAATACAATAGACTACAAGGTTTATATCAAAAACTGCAGTTAAATTCTTAAACAACGTTCAGATCAATAATAGCAGCGGAATGAGCAATCTATTAGAAGAATAATGCAGACTATAATGTCCACTCGCTTCTCTTTTTAGTAAAAATATCATCAACTTTTATCATTTGAAATACCATTAGTCAAGATAATACAACTTCACAGTTCCTGGTCATAATCATGCAGATCAACAGTTCGTCTTTGCACTACGGGCCAAAGACATTCAATATAACACCAACGGTCATGATTATACCAGATTCAGCCTTTGGTCATAATCATACCAACCAACAGTTCATCTTTGCACTACGGGCCAAAGAGAACATTCACCACGTGTCATAAAAGACACCGAACAGATGTATCGCCTTTAACCTAGTATATCGCCTTTAACCTATCATCTGTTCAACAATTATATCACATCTGTGCCCCCGGCCACAGATATTCACAACAGCTTGATTCTTGATGATTAATACAAATAACAGTGATACAAATGATGAACAGAAGAACAGGATAAACAATAAGTATCGGAAGTTTACTTTGTGCAGATTCAAATAATGTCCAAATTGCCAACATGATGTGGAGTGAAATTTAAAAATGATATTCAAGATCCACAGTTCAGAATAACGATTACAGTTCAATAGAAATGTTCAGAAAATAGGAAGGTTCAGTTGAACTAATGAAATTCAACTATTATGGAACATATAATATTTTCAGGAATTATAGAAGCAATAGTTCCATAATAAGTTTCGATTTAGGTGTATGGAAGAAAATAATATCCCTTACCGTAGCAGGTTTGATTAACAAAAGGTGAAGGGAATTAATATCCCTTACCATAGTAAGTTTGAATAATGGAAGATGAAAAAGATGGTATCCCTTATGAGTATAAAGGAAAATGATATCACTTACGAATATGGAATAAAAGTGTCATGTGATAATTCGTGTAGACAAATTATTTCCACACGAGACAAATAAAAAGGGTTATTCACCAACAGGCGATAATCCGCACCGTAAGGTTATTCCCATCAATTTGAATACGAATAGTTATTCACCAAACAGGCGTAATCCGCACCGTAAGGTTATTCCCACAATTTAATAGAATTTGAACACGAAGAGTTATTCACCAAACAGGCGATAATCCGCACCGTAAGGTTATTCTCAAAGATTAATAAGGAATGAATACAAAAGGTTATTCACCAACAGGCGGTAAACCGCGCCGTAAGGTTATTCCCACAATTTAATATATGGAAGTAAATGGCACAAGAAAGAAACGATATTATTTTCGAGAATCAAAGAATGATAATCCCTTCAAGTAAGAAAGAAAATAATATCCATTTATGATGATGAAAAGAGTGATATCCCTTACCTTAACACGTGACTGGATATTGATTTAAATGAGATTGATCAACCTATATATTTTTAATATAATTAGTAATTACCACATATAAATTTCAAAGTATATGATAACTCGTATATTATGAACTATCAAAATTATATATATTTAACATAATTTTTGTAGTATAATATAACAACTTTAAAATAGTTTTTAAAATAATATTCCAAAATAAATCTTCCAAAGAAAACTTTTAAAAATGAATCTTCTCAAAGAAGAGTCTTCTAAAGGAAGATTTGTGAATACCGTGAAAAATAGGAATTTATGAAATTACTACTCTTTAATAAAACACTTACTTGAAAAATTCCTGCACTCCTTTTGTCTTTCAAACTCTCAAAATAACCTTACTATTCTCAGAGAAAACTCATAAAATTCTTATAGAAAAATTTTATGTTTTAGGTGTGCTTTTTCTATTCAGCTGAGCAAGCTATTTATAGGAGAAAATAAGTTACTATGCGTGGTAGGTGAACAGAAAAAAATTCAGCAGAGGCTGCTGCGCAGCCTCCACCAACTCTTCAGCAAATTCTCACATTTCTCACATTTCATGTGGGCCCCACAATGGGTCCCACATGTTTCTTACTATTCACGTACTATTCACGTCACTATTCACGTCACTATTCACGTTACTATTTCAAATAGTAAAATTAATTATTTTATTATTTATTTATTTATTTATTCTTCATGTGAGTCCAACATATAAAATAATGTTACCACAATAATGTAAGAAACACGTTACATATTTTTATTAATTTAATAATATAAATTATAGTGTATTTGCTACTGTGACAATTATTAGATTCAATAATTTTAAACTACAGTGCACCAACAATTATTGACTCGATGATATGAAATACAGTGTAATGACAATTATTGAATCAATAATGCAAAATACTGTGTAGCAACAATAATTGAATTGATAATATAAAATATTATGCAGTGACAATTATTGATGAAATGATGCGTAACAATTACGGTGTCAATTATCAGACCAATAATATGAGACACTGTGCAATACCGTGTGCTACTGTAGAGTACCGTGTGCTACAGAAAATACCATAAATTACCGTATGCTACTATTCTTTTATCACCGGTATTTTAACAGTTAACACCGTTGACTATTTTTATTTAAAAAGGTTACTTCTGTCGTTTTCTATATCCGACAAATATTCCGTTGTGGGGTCCACAAATAATTTGTTATTTCGGCGCCGTCGTACGGCCCGAATATTCCCCGACAAAACGAATATTCCCCGACAAAAAGAATATTGTCCGACAAAATAAAATTTGCACATAACATCCTTAACTTTCAATTTTGTCAATTTAACCATTTACTGTTTCAGGAAAAATATATATGAAGAAAAATTAAATTTTGTATTTCATAAATTCGGGGTCTTACAACCTCCCCTCCTTATGAAATTTCGTCCCCGAAATTGACGTACCTGGCATTTCGAAGAGGTATGGATACCTAGACTTCATCTCAGATTCTAGCTCCCAGGTCATTTCCTCAATATCTTGGTTCCTCCATAAAACCTTAACTTGAGGTATAACCTTTGAGCGTAAGATCTGCTCCTTCTTATCTAGGATCTTAACAGGTACTTCCTCATACGTTAAATCTTCTGCTATAACGTCTGGTTCTAACTCAATGACGTGGTTTGGGTCCTTCACATATTTACGTAACATAGATATGTGAAAAACGTTATGGATGCGAGACATACTTGGTGGTAGGGCTAGTCTGTAGGCTACGGATCCTACTCGATCGAGGATTTTAAATGGGCCAATAAATCGAGGGTCGAGCTTTCCTCTCTTTCCGAATCTCGTAACTCCTTTCCATGGAGAAACACGTAAGAATACATGATCTCCGACGTTGAATCTCTCATCTCTCCGATGAAGATCGGCATAACTCTTTTGTCGTTTTTGTGCTGTCTGTATTCGTTGTCGGATCATTTGGATCTTTTCGGTCGTCAAGCGTACCAACTCGGGTCCCAACAGTTTTGCTTCTCCTACCTCATTCCAACATACTGGAGAGCGACACTTGCGTCCATATAAAGCCTCGAATGGAGCCATACCTATACTTGCTTGGTAACTGTTGTTGTAGGAAAATTCCACCAATGGCAAGTACTTATCCCAACTTCCTTTGAAATCTAGTACGCAAAGTCTCAAAAGATCTTCGAGGGTCTGGATCGTCCTTTCCGATTGTCCGTCCGTTTGAGGATGGTATGCAGAACTAAAACGTAGTTCAGTGCCCATAGCTTTTTGTAGACTGATCCAAAAGCGTGAAGTGAATCTAGGATCTCGATCAGAAACTATGGAAACTGGCATGCCATGCAATCTCACGATCTCATTTATGTACATACCGGCAAGACGTTCAAGTGAAAAGTTTTCTCGTATAGGCAAGAAATGAGCAGATTTGGTCAATCTATCTACGATGACCCAAATTGCATCTAAGCCTTGAGAAACTTTGGGAAGACCCGTCACGAAATCCATATTGATGTGTTCCCACTTCCATTCGGGAACCTCAAGTGGTTGTAAAGGACCCTTAGGTACTTGATGCTCTGCCTTGACACGTTGACAAGTTAGGCACCTTGAGATAAACTCTGCAATCTCCCTTTTCATATTGTTCCACCAAAATGTATGTCGAAGATCTCGATACATCTTGGTACCTCCTAGGTGGATTGCAAATGGCGTGTTGTGTGCCTCCATCATGATTTTATGCTTTAATTCAGGATCGTTAGGAACACAGAGTCGAGAGTTGACTCGAAGTATTCCTTTCTCGTCGATTCTTGCTTCGGGAATGGTACCTTCTTGTACTTTCTTTATCATGTTTATCAGTTCCGGATCGGTAGCTTGAGCAGCTTTAATTTTATCGATTAAAGCTGGTTCTACTCGCACGTGAGCAATCTTCGAGTGGGTCCCTGGTGTTTTTAGCTCTATCTCCATCTTTTGCAAGTCGTATAAAATACGCTTTTGTGTTGTCAGCAGTGCACTTGTACTCGCATAAGATTTTCTGCTCAAAGCGTCAGCTACAACGTTCGCCTTTCCCGGGTGATACTGGATTGTGTGATCATAATCCTTCAATAGCTCAAGCCAACGTCGTTGTCGCATGTTGAGTTCCTTCTAGGTGAAGAAATACTTGAGACTTTTATGATCCGTATAGATATCCACTTTCTCTCCGTACAAGTAGTGTCTCCAGATCTTCAACGCGAAAACGACTGCTGCCAACTCTAGATCATGAGTAGGGTAATTTTTCTCATAATCTTTGAGTTGTCGAGAGGCATAGGCTATAACCTTTCCATGTTGCATAAGGACACAGCCTAGACCTTTGCCTGAAGCATCGCTGTATATGACAAATTCTCCCGATCCTGATGGAATGGTCAGAACAGGAGCTGAAACAAGTCTCCTCTTAAGCTCTTGAAAACTTTTCTCGCATTGCTCGCTCCATATGAATTTTGTGCTTTTCCGAGTAAGCTGAGTTAATGGAGTGGCGATTCGAGAAAATCCTTCTACGAATCTCCGATAATAACCAGCTAGGCCCAGAAAACTTCGGACTTCGGTTACTGTCTTGGGTTGTTCCCAATTTAGTACCGTTTCAATCTTCGCAGGATCGACTGATATTCCTTGACTAGAAATCACATGCCCAAGAAACGTGACCTCCTCAAGCCAGAACTCACATTTCTTCAACTTGGCATATAATTTGTTCTCACGGAGCTTCTGGAGTATCAATCTCAGGTGTTGTTCATGATCCTCACGACTTTTGGAGTATATGAGGATGTCATCAATAAAGACAACCACAAAATGATCCAAATATTCCTTGAATATTCGGTTCATCATGTCCATGAAAGCTGCAGGAGCATTGGTTAGTCCAAAAGGCATGACTAAAAACTCATAATGCCCATAACGAGTTCTGAAAGCAGTCTTTGGAATGTCCTCAGCTTTAACCTTTAACTGATGATATCCAGAACGGAGATCAATCTTTGAGAAATGTTCAGCACCTTGTAATTGATCAAACATGTCATCAATTCGAGGTAACGGATACCTGTTTTTGATGGTGACATGGTTCAATTCTCGGTAGTCAATGCTGTGACGCCCCCAAATCTGGGCCCACACAGCCCAAACTTGAGTCGTCAAAAGACTACAACAAAATTATTACAACAAAGCACAACGTACAACAATACAGTGTATAATAATACACAACTAAGTCTTCACTATTATTGCCACACTATTTTACAAAACGTGAAGACTATGATAACTATTCCTCGGACCCTCACTCCATTCCCCGGCTAGACCCTGTTATGTTTTCATCTCCTGTTGAAAAACAATGGAACAAAAGAAAGGGTGAGCTCAAATAGCCCAGTAAGAAATATCATGACTAAGATAATGACGAATAAATTATCATTAGCCTTCAACAGTTGAGTTCTTGATAGAATACAATAGACTACAAGGTTTATATCAAAAACTGCAGTTAAATTCTTAAACAACGTTCAGATTAATAATAGCAGCGGAATGAGTAATCTATTAGAAGAATAATGCAGACTATAATGTCCACTCGGTTCTCTTTTTAGGAAAAACATCATCAACTTTTATCATCTGAAATATCATTAGTCAAGATAATACAAATTCACAGTTCCTGATCATAATCATGCAGATCAACAGTTCATCTTTGCACTACGGGCCAAAGACATTCAATATAACACCAACGGTCATGATTATACCAGATTCAGCCTTTGGTCATAATCATACCAAACAACAGTTCATCTTTGCACTACGGGCCAAAGAGAACATTCACCACGTGCCATAAAAGACACCGAACAGATGTATCGCCTTTAACCTATTATATCGCCTTTAACCTATCATCTGTTCAACAAATATATCACATCTGTGCCCCCGGCCACAGGTATTCACAACAGCTTGATTTTTGGATGATTAGAATGATATAAATGATGAACAGAAGAAATAGGATAACAATAAGTATCGGAAGTTTACTTTGTACATATTCAAATAATGTCCAAATTGTCAACATGATGTGGAGTGAAATTTAAAAATGATATTCAAGATCCACAGTTCAGAATAACGGTTACAATTCAATAGAAAGGTTCACGTAAATAGGAAGGTTCAGTTGAAATAATGAAGTTCAACTATTATGGAACATATAATATTTTCAGGAATTATAGAAGCAATAGTTCCATAATAAATTTCGATTTAGGAGTATGAAAGAAAATAATATCCCTTACCGTAGCAGGTTTGATTAACAAAAGGTGAAGGAAATTAATACAAAGGGTTATTCACCAACAGGCGGCAATCCGCTCCGTAAGGTTATTCCCACAATTTAATAGAATTTGAGTACAAAGAGTTATTCACCAAACAGGCGGCAATCCGCTCCGTAAGGTTATTCCCACAATTTAATAGAATTTGAGTACAAAGAGTTATTCACCAAACAGGCGGCAATCCGCTCCGTAAGGTTATTCTCAGAGATTAATAATGAATGAATACGAAAGGTTATTCACCAACAGGCGGCAATCCGCTCCGTAAGGTTATTCCCACAATTTAATACATGGAAATAAAAGGCACGTCTTATGAGTAAGGAAGAAACAATATTATTATCGAGAATCAAATAATGATAATCCCTTACCATAGTATGTTTGAATAATGGAAGATGAAAAAGATGGTATCCCTTACCTCAACACGTGACTGGATATTGATTTAAATGAGGTTGATTAACTTGAACAGTACACGTATACTTATAGATCTTCACAAATACTCAAGATGACTTAAGCACACTTAGAGAGAATTTTCACAAGAAGTATTTAGAGAGAGAAAGAAAGAACAAGTAAGGAAGTTTATGAAAAATCCTTAAGTTAAGGCTTCTATTTATAGCCAAAAATCTTATCATTCATTTAATCTAAACCATTCATTTAAAGATCATCTTTTAATCTACACCATCCATTTCAAATATTATATTATCTTTAATCTACACCATTCATTTCATATCACCTAATAATCACCTAACTTTATATTATAAACAAATCAATTTAATTATTCAACAATAATTCACACTTTAATCTACACCATTCATTTCATATCACCTAATAATCACCTAACTTTATATTATAAACAAATCAAATCAATTATTCAACAATAATTCACACTTTAATCTACACCATTCATTTCATATCACCTAATAATCACCTAACTTTATATTATAAACAAATAACTTTATCAATTCAATTATTATGACTAATTGTTATAAATACAGTATAGTTAGCTCTTAGATATCAAGTCAATAAATTAATGAAATAAAACTGTTTAAATAACATCATAATAGAGATAACAATAATGTAAAATAAAGCATACGTTACTGTGTAATGACAATTATTGATTCAATAATGTGAATTACTGTGCATATGTTACTGTGACAATTATTAGGTTCAATAATTTTAAAAACAGTACAACAACAATTATTGAATTGATAATATAAAATATTATGCAGTGACAATTATCGATGAAATGATGCGTAACAGTTACGGTGTCAATTATCAGACCAATAATATGAGACAATATGCAATACCGTGTGTTACTGTAGAGTACCGTGTGCTACAGAAAATACCATAAACTACCGTATGCTACTATTCTTTTATCACCAGTATTTTAACAGTTCCGTTGACTATTTTTATTTAAAAAGGTTACTTCTGTCGTTTTCTATATCCGACAAATATTCCGTTGTGGGATCCACCAATAATTTATTATTTCGGCGCCGTCGTACGGCACAAATATTCCCCGACCAAACGAATATTCCTCGACAAAGTGAATATTGTCCGACAAAATAAAATTTGCACATAACATCCTTAACTTTCAATTTTGTTAATTTAACCACTTACTGTTTCAAAAAAAAATATATATATGAAGAAAAATTAAATTTTGTATTTCATAAAATTCGGGGTCTTACAACCTCCCCTCCTTATGAAATTTCGTCCCCGAAATTGACGTACCTGACATATCGAAGAGGTAATGATACTTAGATTTCATCTCAGATTCTAGCTCCCAGGTCATTTCCTCAGTATCTTGGTTCCTCCATAAAACCTTAACTTGAGGTATAACCTTTGAGCGTAGGATCTGCTCCTTCTTATCCAGGATCTTAACAGGTACCTCCTCGTATGTTAAATCCTCTGCTATAACGTCTGGTTCTAACTTAATGACGTGGTTTGGGTCCTTCACATATTTACGTAACATAGATATGTGAAAAACGTTATGGATGCGAGACATACTTGGTGGTAGGGCTAGTCTGTAGGCTACGGTTCCTATTCGATCGAGGATTTCAAATGGGCCAATAAATCGAGGGTTGAGCTTTCCTCTCTTTCCGAATCTCGTAACCCCTTTCCATGGAGAAACACGTAAGAATACATGATCTCCGACGTTGAAATTTTCGTCTCTCCGATGAAGATCAGCATAACTCTTTTGTCGTTCTTGTGCGGTCTGTATTCGTTGTCGGATCATTTGGATCTTTTCGGTCGTCAAGCGTACCAACTCGGGTCCCAACAATTTTGCTTCTCCTACCTCATTCCAACATATTGGAGAGCGACACTTCCTTCCATACAATGCCTCGAATGGAGCCATGCCTATGCTTGCTTGGTAACTGTTGTTGTAAGAAAATTCCACCAATGGCAAGTACTTATCCCAACTTCCTTTGAAGTCTAATACACAAAGTCTCAAAAGATCTTCGAGGGTCTGGATCGTCCTTTTCGATTGTCCGTCCGTTTGAGGATGGTATGCAGAACTAAAACGTAGTTCAGTGCCCATAGCTTTTTGTAGACTGATCCAAAAGCGTGAAGTGAAACTAGGATCTCGATCAGAAACTATGGAAACTGGCATGCCATGCAATCTCACGATCTCATTTATGTACATACCGGCAAGACGTTCAAGTGAAAAGTTTTCTCGTATAGGCAAGAAATGAGCAGATTTGGTCAATCTATCTACGATCACCCAAATTGCATCTAAGCCTTGAGAAACTTTTGGAAGACCCGTCACGAAGTCCATATTGATGTGTTCCCACTTCCATTCGGGAACTTCAAGTGATTGTAATGGACCTTTAGGAACTTGATGCTCTGCCTTGACACGTTGACAAGTTAGGCACCTTGAGATAAACTCCGCAATCTCTCTTTTCATATTGTTCCACCAAAATGTATGTCGAAGATCTCGATACATCTTGGTACCTCCTGGGTGGATTGCAAACGGCGTGTTGTGTGCCTCCATCATGATTTTATGCTTTAATTCAGGATCGTTAGGAACACAGAGTCGAGAGTTGACTCGAAGTATTCCTTTCTCGTCGATTCTTGCTTCGGGAATGGCACCTTCTTGTACTTTCTTTATCATGTTTATCAGTTCCGGATCGGTAGCTTGAGCAGCTTTAATTTTATCGATTAAAGTTGGTTCTACTCGCACGTGAGCAATCTTCGAGTGGGTCCCTGGTGTCTTTAGCTCTATCTCCATCTTTTGCAAGTCGTACAAAATACACTTTTGTGTTGTCAGCAGTGCACTTGTACTTGCATAAGATTTTCTGCTCAAAGCGTCAGCTACAACGTTCGCCTTTCCCGGGTGATACTGGATTGTGTGGTCATAATCCTTTAACAGCTCAAGCCAACGTCGTTATCGCATGTTGAGTTCCTTCTGGTTGAAGAAATACTTGAGACTTTTATGATCCGTATAGATATCCACTTTTTCTCCGTACAAGTAGTGTCTCCAGATCTTTAACGCGAAAACGACTGCTGCCAACTCTAGATCATGAGTAGGATAATTTTTCTCATAATCTTTGAGTTGTCGAGAGGCATAGGCTATAACCTTTCCATGTTGCATAAGGACACAGCCTAGACCTTTGCCAGAAGCATCGCTGTAGATAACAAATTCTCCTGATCCTGATGGTATGGTCAGAACAGGAGCTGAAACAAGTCTCCTCTTGAGTTCTTGAAAACTCTTCTCGCATTTCTCGCTCGATATAAGTTTTGTACTAGAATGAATGATACCGATATCTAGTAATTAAACTTTCAACTCTTGGTGTTCTATGGGAGCCATTCGGTAGGGAGCTTTGGAAATGGGCTTGGTACCGGGTTCAAGATCAATATAAAAATTAATTTCACGGTTTGGGGGTAAGCCAGGAAGTTCTTCAGGAAAAACGTCAGGAAACTCATTAACAATGGGAATATCATTCAAGTTTGACGTATTTTTGTTCAAATCAGTGACATGAGCTAAAAAGGCTTGACATCCGTTTTTCAATAAACGAATGGCTTTATGGCTAGAAATAACAGTTATAGATTTCAATGGTTTAGTTGCTTGAATTTGCATGACAGGTTGATTAGGAATATGAAAACTAATAATCTTATGAAAATAATCAATTTTAGCATGATAGGTAGTCAACCAATCAATTCCTAAAATCACATCAAATTCATGCATCTCTAAAGAAATAAGGTCAACAGGTAATGTGAGGTTGTTGATTTGAACTTAGGCAAGATTTATAGATAGTAAATGTAATAGGTATTTCTCCCAATGAGGTTTCAACTGATAAGACAAGATTTAAGTTTTCCATAGTCAAATTTAAACGTTGAGTACATATAGGTGAGATAAAGGAGTGGATAGAGCTAGTATCTAATATGGCATAGACTTCACGAGAATTTATGAATAACTTACCGGTTATCACCTCATTCGGTTTCTTGACTGTTATCGTCAAATCGAATCCCGAATACTTCATTCGGATCTTCACGTATTTCAACCATGGGAATACCACTGAATAATTTTCTAGCAAACTGTTTCTCGGGTTCATCAACTTCATCAGTAGTAAGGTACCAATGATTTCCATTAAAATAGTATTTTCGATATACTGCAGTTTCCACGATAGTGACTAACTTAACCTGAATTCCTCTAAATTGTAACGCCCAAAAGTATAGAAACATCATTTTTAAATAATCTTGAAAATCATAGCTGGAACACCATAAATCCCAAAGACTAATATGAAAAGTCCATATATTCTGATCCTTTGTTATAGAGCATAACCAGGTGATATCACTCTCCCAATTAGTGAGTAAATTAAAGGCAATAATTTCCGCAAGTTCGTTACTTCCTTTAATTGCTTCTAAGAATGGATCTGGAACGACTGTAGCAGAGCTTTCACCTTCATCCTTACTGGATAGAACACGCATAAGTTTTGCCTTAGGCAAATGATTCAACTCTGAGTTTGTAAGAAGATTATTCGTCGCCTCTTGTTTTGCAGCTACATTTGTTTCGGTAATTTCATAGTTAACCTCCTGATTTCCAGATGCCATAATTAACTGTGGTCACAAAATAAATGTTAGTTCAAATAAACTGACTCATCTCTTCATGTTCCTACATTCAAATCGATTCATTAGATAAAAAATAAATCTAATTTAGGTAGGACACACTAGTGAGTGATTCTATTCGTCTCTCCCCTCCTAGTTCTAACCCCAGATCTCCATTAAAGACCATATCCCTAAGCTCTGATGCCAACTGTGACGCCCCCAAATCTGGGCCCACACAGCCCAAACTTGAGTCGTCAAAAGACTACAACAAAATTATTACAACAAAGCACAACGTACAACAATACAGTGTATAATAATACACAACTAAGTCTTCACTATTATTGCCACACTATTTTACAAAACGTGAAGACTATGATAACTATTCCTCGGACCCTCACTCCATTCCCCGGCTAGACCCTGTTATGTTTTCATCTCTTGTTGAAAAACAATGGAACAAAAGAAAGGGTGAGCTCAAATAGCCCAGTAAGAAATATCATGACTAAGATAATGACGAATAAATTATCATTAGCCTTCAACAGTTGAGTTCTTGATAGAATACAATAGACTACAAGGTTTATATCAAAAACTGCAGTTAAATTCTTAAACAACGTTCAGATTAATAATAGCAGCGGAATGAGTAATCTATTAGAAGAATAATGCAGACTATAATGTCCACTCGGTTCTCTTTTTAGGAAAAACATCATCAACTTTTATCATCTGAAATATCATTAGTCAAGATAATACAAATTCACAGTTCCTGATCATAATCATGCAGATCAACAGTTCATCTTTGCACTACGGGCCAAAGACATTCAATATAACACCAACGGTCATGATTATACCAGATTCAGCCTTTGGTCATAATCATACCAAACAACAGTTCATCTTTGCACTACGGGCCAAAGAGAACATTCACCACGTGCCATAAAAGACACCGAACAGATGTATCGCCTTTAACCTATTATATCGCCTTTAACCTATCATCTGTTCAACAAATATATCACATCTGTGCCCCCGGCCACAGGTATTCACAACAGCTTGATTTTTGGATGATTAGAATGATATAAATGATGAACAGAAGAAATAGGATAACAATAAGTATCGGAAGTTTACTTTGTACATATTCAAATAATGTCCAAATTGTCAACATGATGTGGAGTGAAATTTAAAAATGATATTCAAGATCCACAGTTCAGAATAACGGTTACAATTCAATAGAAAGGTTCACGTAAATAGGAAGGTTCAGTTGAAATAATGAAGTTCAACTATTATGGAACATATAATATTTTCAGGAATTATAGAAGCAATAGTTCCATAATAAATTTCGATTTAGGAGTATGAAAGAAAATAATATCCCTTACCGTAGCAGGTTTGATTAACAAAAGGTGAAGGAAATTAATACAAAGGGTTATTCACCAACAGGCGGCAATCCGCTCCGTAAGGTTATTCCCACAATTTAATAGAATTTGAGTACAAAGAGTTATTCACCAAACAGGCGGCAATCCGCTCCGTAAGGTTATTCCCACAATTTAATAGAATTTGAGTACAAAGAGTTATTCACCAAACAGGCGGCAATCCGCTCCGTAAGGTTATTCTCAGAGATTAATAATGAATGAATACGAAAGGTTATTCACCAACAGGCGGCAATCCGCTCCGTAAGGTTATTCCCACAATTTAATACATGGAAATAAAAGGCACGTCTTATGAGTAAGGAAGAAACAATATTATTATCGAGAATCAAATAATGATAATCCCTTACCATAGTATGTTTGAATAATGGAAGATGAAAAAGATGGTATCCCTTACCTCAACACGTGACTGGATATTGATTTAAATGAGGTTGATTAACTTGAACAGTACACGTATACTTATAGATCTTCACAAATACTCAAGATGACTTAAGCACACTTAGAGAGAATTTTCACAAGAAGTATTTAGAGAGAGAAAGAAAGAACAAGTAAGGAAGTTTATGAAAAATCCTTAAGTTAAGGCTTCTATTTATAGCCAAAAATCTTATCATTCATTTAATCTAAACCATTCATTTAAAGATCATCTTTTAATCTACACCATCCATTTCAAATATTATATTATCTTTAATCTACACCATTCATTTCATATCACCTAATAATCACCTAACTTTATATTATAAACAAATCAATTTAATTATTCAACAATAATTCACACTTTAATCTACACCATTCATTTCATATCACCTAATAATCACCTAACTTTATATTATAAACAAATCAAATCAATTATTCAACAATAATTCACACTTTAATCTACACCATTCATTTCATATCACCTAATAATCACCTAACTTTATATTATAAACAAATAACTTTATCAATTCAATTATTATGACTAATTGTTATAAATACAGTATAGTTAGCTCTTAGATATCAAGTCAATAAATTAATGAAATAAAACTGTTTAAATAACATCATAATAGAGATAACAATAATGTAAAATAAAGCATACGTTACTGTGTAATGACAATTATTGATTCAATAATGTGAATTACTGTGCATATGTTACTGTGACAATTATTAGGTTCAATAATTTTAAAAACAGTACAACAACAATTATTGAATTGATAATATAAAATATTATGCAGTGACAATTATCGATGAAATGATGCGTAACAGTTACGGTGTCAATTATCAGACCAATAATATGAGACACTATGCAATACCGTGTGTTACTGTAGAGTACCGTGTGCTACAGAAAATACCATAAACTACCGTATGCTACTATTCTTTTATCACCGGTATTTTAACAGTTCCGTTGACTATTTTTATTTAAAAAGGTTACTTCTGTCGTTTTCTATATCCGACAAATATTCCGTTGTGGGATCCACCAATAATTTATTATTTCGGCGCCGTCGTACGGCACAAATATTCCCCGACCAAACGAATATTCCTCGACAAAGTGAATATTGTCCGACAAAATAAAATTTGCACATAACATCCTTAACTTTCAATTTTGTTAATTTAACCACTTACTGTTTCAAAAAAAAAATATATATATGAAGAAAAATTAAATTTTGTATTTCATAAAATTCGGGGTCTTACAAATGCACAATCTCATACTCCCGTCTTTCTTCTTCACAAATAGAACAGGAGCACCCCAAGGTGATGCACTCGGACGAATGAAACCAGTATCCAACAATTCCTGTAGTTGGACTTTTAACTCTTGAAGTTCAATGGGAGCCATTCGGTATGGAGTTTTGGAAATGGGCTTGGTACCAGGTTCAAGATCAATACAAAATTCAATTTCACGGGTTGGGGGTAAACCAGGAAGTTCCTCAGGAAAAACGTCAGGAACTCATTAACAATAGGAATATCATTCAAGTTTGACGTGTTTTTGTTCAAATCAATGACATAGGCTAAAAAGGTTTGACATCCGTTTTTCAATAAACGAATGACTTTATGGCTAGAAATAATAGTTATAGATTTCAATGGTTTAGTTGCTTGAATTTGCATGACAGGTTGATTAGGAATATGAAAACTAATAATCTTATGGAAATAATCAATTTTAGCATGATGGGTAGTCAACCAATCAATTCCTAAAATCACATCAAATTCATGCATCTCCAAAGAAATAAGGTCAACAGGTAATGTGAGGTTGTTGATTTGAACTAGGCAAGATTTATAGATAGTAAATGTAATAGGTATTTCTCCCAATGAGGTTTCAACTGATAAGACAAGATTTAAGTTTTCAATAGTCAAATTTAAACGTTGAGTACATATAGGTGAGATAAAAGAGTGGATAGAGCCAGTATCTAACAGAGCGTAGAATTCACGAGAATTTATGAATAACTTACTAGTTATCACCTCCTTCGGTTTCTTGACTGTTATCGTCAAATCGAATCCCGAGTACTTCATTCGGATCTTCACGTATTTCAACCATGGGAATACCACTAAATAATTCTCTAACGAACTGTTTCTCGGATTCCTCAACTTCATCAGTAGTAACGTACCAATGATTTCTATAAGAATAGTATTTTCGATAGACTGCAGTTTCCATGATAGTGACTAACTTAACCTGAATTCCTTTAAATTGTAACGCCCAAAAGTATAGAAACATCATTTTTAAATAATCTTGAAACTCATAGCTGGAACACCATAAATCCCAAAGACTAATATGAAAAGTCCATATATTCTGATCCTTTGTTATAGAGCATAACCAGGTGATATGACTCTCCCAATTAGTGAGTAAATTAAAGGCAATAATTTCCGCAAGTTCATTACTTCCTTTAATTGCTTCTAATAATGGATCTGGAACGACTGTAGCAGAACTTTCACCTTCATCCTTACTGGATAGAACACGCATAATTTTTGCCTTAGGCAAATGATTCAACTCTGATTTTGTAAGAAGATTATTCGTCGCCTCTTGTTTTGCAGCTACATTTGTTTCGGTCATTTCATAGTTAACCTCCTGATTTCCAGATGCCATACTTAACTGTGGTCACAAAATAAATGTTAGTTCAAATAAACTGACTCATCACTTCATGTCCCTATATTCAAATCAACTCATTAGATAATAAAATCTAATTTAGGTAGGACACACTAGTGACTGATTCTATTCGTCTCTCCCCTCCTAATTCTAACCCCAGATCTCCATTAAAGACCATATCCCTAAGCTCTGATACCAACTGTGACGCCCCCAAATCTAGGCCCACACAGCCCAAACTTGAGTCGTCAAAAGACTATAACAAAATTATTACAATGAAATACAACGTACAACAATACAGTGGATAATACAACACAACTAAGTCTTCATTATTATTGCCACACTATTTTATAACACGTGAAGACTATGATAGCTATCCCCGCACTCTCACTCCATTCCCCGGCTAGACCCCGTTACGTTCTCATCTCCTGTTGAAAAACAATGGAACGAAAAGAAAGGGTGAGCTCAAATAGCCCAGTAAGAAATATCATGACTAAGATAATGACGAATAATTTATCATTAGCCTTCAACAGTTGAGTTCTTGATAGAATACAATAGACTACAAGGTTTATATCAAAAACTGCAGTTAAATTCTTAAACAACGTTCAGATCAATAATAGCAGCGGAATGAGCAATCTATTAGAAGAATAATGCAGACTATAATGTCCACTCGCTTCTCTTTTTAGTAAAAATATCATCAACTTTTATCATTTGAAATACCATTAGTCAAGATAATACAACTTCACAGTTCCTGGTCATAATCATGCAGATCAACAGTTCGTCTTTGCACTACGGGCCAAAGACATTCAATATAACACCAACGGTCATGATTATACCAGATTCAGCCTTTGGTCATAATCATACCAACCAACAGTTCATCTTTGCACTACGGGCCAAAGAGAACATTCACCACGTGTCATAAAAGACACCGAACAGATGTATCGCCTTTAACCTAGTATATCGCCTTTAACCTATCATCTGTTCAACAATTATATCACATCTGTGCCCCCGGCCACAGATATTCACAACAGCTTGATTCTTGATGATTAATACAAATAACAGTGATACAAATGATGAACAGAAGAACAGGATAAACAATAAGTATCGGAAGTTTACTTTGTGCAGATTCAAATAATGTCCAAATTGCCAACATGATGTGGAGTGAAATTTAAAAATGATATTCAAGATCCACAGTTCAGAATAACGATTACAGTTCAATAGAAATGTTCAGAAAATAGGAAGGTTCAGTTGAACTAATGAAATTCAACTATTATGGAACATATAATATTTTCAGGAATTATAGAAGCAATAGTTCCATAATAAGTTTCGATTTAGGTGTATGGAAGAAAATAATATCCCTTACCATAGCAGGTTTGATTAACAAAAGGTGAAGGGAATTAATATCCCTTACCATAGTAAGTTTGAATAATGGAAGATGAAAAAGATGGTATCCCTTATGAGTATAAAGGAAAATGATATCACTTACGAATATGGAATAAAAGTGTCATGTGATAATTCGTGTAGACAAATTATTTCCACACGAGACAAATAAAAAGGGTTATTCACCAACAGGCGATAATCCGCACCGTAAGGTTATTCCCATCAATTTGAATACGAATAGTTATTCACCAAACAGGCGTAATCCGCACCGTAAGGTTATTCCCACAATTTAATAGAATTTGAACACGAAGAGTTATTCACCAAACAGGCGATAATCCGCACCGTAAGGTTATTCTCAAAGATTAATAAGGAATGAATACAAAAGGTTATTCACCAACAGGCGGTAAACCGCGCCGTAAGGTTATTCCCACAATTTAATATATGGAAGTAAATGGCACAAGAAAGAAACGATATTATTTTCGAGAATCAAAGAATGATAATCCCTTCAAGTAAGAAAGAAAATAATATCCATTTATGATGATGAAAAGAGTGATATCCCTTACCTTAACACGTGACTGGATATTGATTTAAATGAGATTGATCAACCTATATATTTTTAATATAATTAGTAATTACCACATATAAATTTCAAAGTATATGATAACTCGTATATTATGAACTATCAAAATTATATATATTTAACATAATTTTTGTAGTATAATATAACAACTTTAAAATAGTTTTTAAAATAATATTCCAAAATAAATCTTCCAAAGAAAGCTTTTAAAAATGAATCTTCTCAAAGAAGAGTCTTCTAAAGGAAGATTTGTGAATACCGTGAAAAATAGGAATTTATGAAATTACTACTCTTTAATAAAACACTTACTTGAAAAATTCCTGCACTCCTTTTGTCTTTCAAACTCTCAAAATAACCTTACTATTCTCAGAGAAAACTCATAAAATTCTTATAGAAAAATTTTATGTTTTAGGTGTGATTTTTCTATTCAGCTGAGCAAGCTATTTATAGGAGAAAATAAGTTACTATGCGTGGTAGGTGAACAGAAAAAAATTCAGCAGAGGCTGCTGCGCAGCCTCCACCAACTCTTCAGCAAATTCTCACATTTCTCACATTTCATGTAGGCCCCACAATGGGTCCCACATGTTTCTTACTATTCACGTACTATTCACGTCACTATTCACGTCACTATTCACGTTACTATTTCAAATAGTAAAATTAATTATTTTATTATTTATTTATTTATTTATTTATTTATTTATTCTTCCTGTGAGTCCAACATATAAAATAATGTTACCACAATAATGTAAGAAATACGTTACATATTTTTATTAATTTAATAATATAAATTATAGTGTATTTGCTACTGTGACAATTATTAGATTCAATAATTTTAAACTACAGTGCACCAACAATTATTGACTCGATGATATGAAATACAGTGTAATGACAATTATTGAATCAATAATGCAAAATACTGTGTAGCAACAATAATTGAATTGATAATATAAAATATTATGCAGTGACAATTATTGATGAAATGATGCGTAACAATTACGGTGTCAATTATCAGACCAATAATATGAGACACTGTGCAATACCGTGTGCTACTGTAGAGTACCGTGTGCTACAGAAAATACCATAAATTACCGTATGCTACTTGTGACGCCCCCAAATCTAGGCCCACACAGCCCAAACTTGAGTCGTCAAAAGACTACAACAAAATTATTACAACAAAGCACAACGTACAACAATACCGTGTATAATAATACACAACTAAGTCTTAACTATTATTGCCACACTATTTTACAACACGTGAAGACTACGATAGCTATTCCTCGGACCCTCACTCCATCCCCCAGCTAGACCCCGCTACGTTCTCATCTCCTGTTGAAAAACAATGGAACAAAAGGGTGAGCTCAAATAGCCCAGTAAGAAATATCATGACTAAGATAATGACGAATAAATTATCATTAGCCTTCAACAGTTGAGTTCCTGATAGAATACAACAGACTACAAGGTTTATATCAGAAACTACAGTTAAATTCTTAAACAACGTTCAGATCAATAATAGCAGCGGAATGAGCAATCTATTAGAAGAATAATGCAGACTATAATGTCCACTCGGTTCTCTTTTTAGTAAAAACATCATCAACTTTTATCACCTGAAATACCATTAGTCATGATAATATAAATTCACAGTTCCTGGTCATAATCATGCAAATCAACAGTTCATCTATGCACTACGGGCCAAAGAGAACTTTCAATATATGCCATAAAAGATACCGAACAGATGTATCGCCTTTAACCTATTATATCGCCTTTAACCTAACATCTGTTTAACAAATATATCGCATCTGTGCCCCCGGCCACAGATAGTACCAGCGGTCATGATTAAACCAGATTCAGCCTTTGGTCATAATCATACCAAACAACAGTTCATCTATGCACTACGGGCCAAAGAGAACTTTCACCACGTGCCATAAAAGACACCGAACAGATGTATCGCCTTTAACCTATTATATCGCCTTTAACCTATCATCTGTTCAACAAATATATCACATCTATGCCCCCGGCCATAGATATTCACAACAGCTTGATTCTTGATGATTAATACAAATAACAGTGATACAAATGATGAACAGAAGAACATGATAAACAATAAGTATCGGAAGTTTATTTTGTGCAGATTCAAATAATGTCCAAATTGCCAACATGATGTGGAGTGAAATTTAAAAATGATATTCAAGATCCACAGTTCAGAATAACGATTACAGTTCAATAGAAATGTTCAGAAAATAGGAAGGTTCAGTGGAAATAATGAAATTCAACTATTATGGAACATATAATATTTTCAGGAATTATAGAAGCAATAGTTCCATAATAAGTTTCGATTTAGGAGTATGAACGAAAATAATATCCCTTACCGTAGCAGTTCAAGAGTGTAAAAAAAATGACATTTCTTACCTTATCTGGTGACTGGATATTGATAAAAATGAGATTGATCAACCTATATATTTATAATAAAATTAGTAATTACCACATATAAATTTCAAAGTGTATGATAACTCGTATAATATGAACTATCAAAATTATATATATTTAACATAATTTTTGTAGTATAATATAACTACTTTTAAATAGTTTTTAAAATAATATTCCAAAATAAATCTTCTAAAGAAAGCTTTTAAAAATGAATCTTCTCAAAGAAGAGTCTTCTAACGGAAGATTTGTGAATACCGTGAAAAATAGGAATTTATGAAATTACTACTTTTTAATAAAAGACTTACTTGAAAAATTTCTGCACTCCTTTTGGCTTTCAAACTCTCAAAATAACCTCACTATTCTCAGAGAAAACTCATAAAATTCTTATAGAAAAATTCTATGTTTTAGGTGTGATTTTTCTATTCAGCTGAACAAGCTATTTATAGGAGAAAAGAAGTTACTATGCGTGGTAGGTGGCTGGAAAAAAATTTCAGCCGAGGCTGCGCAAACGTTTTAAAAAATTTTCAATACTTGCACAGTAACTTTAAAATTTTCAAAAAGTGAACAGTAATGAACAGTAACTTCTGTCGGCAGATGAACAGTGACTTTTCCGAGATGAACAGTAACTTCCGTCAGTGAATAGTAACTTTTCCGGGAATGAATAGTAAATTCCGGGAGTGAATAGTAACTTTTGAATTTTTTTTTTTATTTTTCCTGTCGGTCCAACATATAAAATAAAATAATGCTACAACAATAATTCAACAATAATGTAATAAACACGTTACAGATTATTATAAATTACAGTATATTTGCAACTGTGACAATTATTAGGTTCAATAATTTTAAAAACAGTGCAGCAACAATTATTGACTCGATGATATGAAATACAGTGTAATGACAATTATTGAATCAATAATGCAAAATACTGTGTAGCAACAATAATTGAATTGATAATATAAAATATTATGCAGTGACAATTATTGATGAAATGATGCGTAACAGTTACGGTGTTAATAATATGAGACACTGTGCAATACCGTGTGCTACTGTAGAGTACCGCATACTACAGTAAAATACCATAAATTACCGTATGCTACTATTCTTTTATTACCGGTATTTTAACAGTTAACACCGTTGACTATTTTTATTTAGAAAGGTTACTTCTGTCGTTTTCTATATCCGACAAATATTCCGTTTTGGGGTCCACCAATAATTAGTTATTTCGGCGCCGTCGTACGACACGAATACTCCCCGACCAAACGAATATTCCCCGACAAAGCGAATATTGTCCGACAAAATAAAATTTGCACATAACATCCTTGACTTTCAATTTCGTCAATTTAACCACTTACTGTTTCATGAAAAAATATATATGAAGAAAAATTAAATTTTATATTTCATAAAATTCGGGGTCTTACACTACTATTCTTTTATCACCGGTATTTTAACAGTTAACACCGTTGACTATTTTTATTTAAAAAGGTTACTTCTGTCGTTTTCTATATCCGACAAATATTCCGTTGTGGGGTCCACAAATAATTTGTTATTTCGGCGCCGTCGTACGGCCCGAATATTCCCCGACAAAACGAATATTCCCCGACAAAAAGAATATTGTCCGACAAAATAAAATTTGCACATAACATCCTTAACTTTCAATTTTGTCAATTTAACCATTTACTGTTTCAGGAAAAATATATATGAAGAAAAATTAAATTTTGTATTTCATAAATTCGGGGTCTTACAGCTACAGAACGGTACACCCACGGCTTCAGTCCCAGCTCAAACCTCCGAGCCTTCCTAGCCTCCGTATCCACTTGATGAGTTGCAAACCTTGCCAACTCATTAAACTTGGCCGCATACTCGGCCACAGACATACTCCCCTGTTTTAGCTCGAGGAATTTCACCTCCATTTCTTGCTGCATGCTTTCTGGAAAGTAGTTTTCCAGAAACATTTCCTTAAAGCGTTCCCAGGTGATGACGTCTTCTCCCGCACAGCCCTTGTTGGCTTTCCACCAGTAGTTCGCCTCCCCCTTCATCATGAAGGTAGCGAAACTAGTCTTCTGTGCTTTGGCCACCCTAGCGACCTCGAACACCTTCTCCATTTCCTCGATCCAAGTCTGTGCTTCGATCAGGTTTAGAGTTCCTTGAAACTCCGGTGGTCCAACCAGTTTGAAGTCCTTAAAGTTTGCCAAGTGCGGTGCTGGCTGCGGTGCTGGTTGTACTACCACTGGTGGGGGGTCTAGTTTGCATGGCTTCCGCCAGCATTTCTGCAAACATCCTCATAGGATTGGGTTGATCTCCAACCTCACTCACTGACTCTGGGATACGTTGATTGCGTGGTCTACCTCTCAGCATGATCTGCTAAAGAGCAAATCTTAGACTTATGCTTATAGTTCTACACATTATGTTAGCCAAATTAACATTTAAATTTAAAACTATATATCAAGCATATTTGATTTAAACAAGGAAATAACTGCATTTATATTCATATACCAATGTTTTAGTACAGACTCAACAAATGGCATACTTCTATAAACGCTCAAGGCACAAGTTGCCTAATAACGACTATCCTCTGAAGAACAAAAGTGAGGATTCAATACCATCAACCCCTCTACCAGAACAAAAGTTGGGGTCTAACTGACATACTATGCATACCTCAAAACATAAAGGCTTACAACAGCTGAAATATCCCTAATAGAAACAAAATGTGGGACTCGCTACTTCTAGGTACAAATAAGATAACAATAATAAATCACCGCCTGCTGCGGTGAACAGTCCTACGAATAGCCCTGCGTAACGCCTGCTGGGCCAACTCCTCCACTGTACGGCGACGAATCCAGCGTCTGCTGTTACCCGCCTCCCTAGGGTGCCTCCTAACCCGACGCCTCAGTCGATCAAACGAAGTGCCAAGAGCATATTATAAGGTGTCGACCCTAGCAGCTCTCTCCCTATCAAGCTCAGCCCTGACTGTCTGGAGAACTGTCTGACTAGCCATCTCCCTAGCATCCAATCTCTCCACCGTCTGCCTCAGCTGACTATTCTGGATCATCAGCTGCTGCACAGTAGGTCCCAACGGAGGTGCAGCGCTCTCCAACTGTTGAATTTTGGCCTCCAAATCGGCCATCTTCTCCTTAAGTTCCATGTTCTCACCAGAGAACATGTAAGCTGCGTCCCTATACTGCTCCTCAGTCTGCTGGTGAATTTGGTTCTGCTCCTCTAGGTGCTGAACCCTCTCCTCTAGCTCATCATTAGCCGTAGTCAAAGTATTGATGATGTCATTGGCAGTAGTGCCCATGCCATCAGCATACTCTGTTGGCTCCTCCTGCTCGTCATCCTCAGAATTGGCCTCATCCTCAGATTCGGCTTCCTCCTCACTATAGGGCCTCATCACCCCACCCCTGACGGGCTCCGCGGCATCCCTACTATCATCCTCCTCCGGATCGGACTCTCCTACTGGTGCTACAGGTGCAACGGGTGCATACCCTACCAACTGCTGCGTATCCACTGGTATATCAATGAATACCACGTCCTCTCGAGCTCCGTTCGTCTCGCCTATAGCCATCCTACAACACAACAGAAAACTAACATCAGTACAGCAATAAAATATATTCATTGAAGAAATGAAATTATATTTCATTGGGTACGACTCGACTCGATGAATTCCCCAATTCATTAAAATCACATAGGATAAATCTCCTCGATTTATCTCCTAACACTCAATATGAGTTTAATACTAAGGTTATAACTTAGGTTTCGCAATCCTAACGTTTCTAACCTACGGCTCTGATACCAACCTGTGACGCCCCCAAATTCGGGTTCCAAATACCCGGATCCGGTCATCACGATCCAATACAAATATTCACCTCTAAACAACATACAATAACTAAATGCGTAATAATAAACATATGTTGTTCATTCAAAAGGTGTTACTAGTCCCAAGATACGATAACCTTACACAAAAGTACACAAATACCCTTCATAAAGTACTTAGGGTTTATATTACATAACAGTTAATTTAATTAACTACAGAGCTGCATCTCGAAATCTATTACTACATCTTTCCTTTACCCTTGTTCTTTCCCAAAGTCTCGGGTTACACTGCAATAAGGTTTCATGATATAGCAAGAGTGAGCAACTAGTTTGCTCAACAAGTTTAAATAACAACAAGGAACAATATATCATGAATGAAAGGGAATAGCTGAACAATTCAATAATGTGAATAACATAAGCAGGAATAATAATTTGCTTTTAAAATTAGGATAGTCAAATAGACTATGAACTATAAATATCCACTGGAGTCAATAGCAGGTTGACCCAATGGTTACTACCAGAAATATGTACCCGAGGGGATCAGCCTCAGTACAATATGTGTATGCATAACATTTAATTTCCGTATTTTTGTACCTGATATTAGATACAGGGTACTCCCCTATAATAAAGGGGTGTTCATAATAGTCTAAGAATCCGCATCTTCAATGATTTGGATAGCTTTTAAAATCTTTAACATAAATGTCTAGCCGAACAATGACTTAGACCTACTTTGAACAGTTCTTTAAACAATAGAACAATAATTAAGTACAAGTCAATGACTGTACAATCTCAAGTGCAACAAGTGCGAATAACAATAATATCGATGTGGAATAATTGTAAAGTAATTAAACCACTCAAAGCATGCTTGGAAATAACAGTTCAAGCTTAGATAAATAATGTGACGCCCCCAAATCTAGGCCCACACAGCCCAAACTTGAGTCGTCAAAAGACTACAACAAAATTATTACAATGAAATACAACGTACAACAATACAGTGGATAATACAACACAACTAAGTCTTCATTATTATTGCCACACTATTTTATAACACGTGAAGACTATGATAGATATCCCCGCACTCTCACTCCATTCCCCGGCTAGACCCCGTTACGTTCTCATCTCCTGTTGAAAAACAATGGAACGAAAAGAAAGGGTGAGCTCAAATAGCCCAGTAAGAAATATCATGACTAAGATAATGACGAATAATTTATCATTAGCCTTCAACAGTTGAGTTCTTGATAGAATACAATAGACTACAAGGTTTATATCAAAAACTGCAGTTAAATTCTTAAACAACGTTCAGATCAATAATAGCAGCGGAATGAGCAATCTATTAGAAGAATAATGCAGACTATAATGTCCACTCGCTTCTCTTTTTAGTAAAAATATCATCAACTTTTATCATCTGAAATACCATTAGTCAAGATAATACAACTTCACAGTTCCTGGTCATAATCATGCAGATCAACAGTTCGTCTTTGCACTACGGGCCAAAGACATTCAATATAACACCAACGGTCATGATTATACCAGATTCAGCCTTTGGTCATAATCATACCAACCAACAGTTCATCTTTGCACTACGGGCCAAAGAGAACATTCACCACGTGTCATAAAAGACACCGAACAAATGTATCGCCTTTAACCTAGTATATCGCCTTTAACCTATCATCTGTTCAACAATTATATCACATCTGTGCCCCCGGCCACAGATATTCACAACAGCTTGATTCTTGATGATTAATACAAATAACAGTGATACAAATGATGAACAGAAGAACAGGATAAACAATAAGTATCGGAAGTTTACTTTGTGCAGATTCAAATAATGTCCAAATTGCCAACATGATGTGGAGTGAAATTTAAAAATGATATTCAAGATCCACAGTTCAGAATAACGATTACAGTTCAATAGAAATGTTCAGAAAATAGGAAGGTTCAGTTGAACTAATGAAATTCAACTATTATGGAACATATAATATTTTCAGGAATTATAGAAGCAATAGTTCCATAATAAGTTTCGATTTAGGTGTATGGAAGAAAATAATATCCCTTACCGTAGCAGGTTTGATTAACAAAAGTTGAAGGGAATTAATATCCCTTACCATAGTAAGTTTGAATAATGGAAGATGAAAAAGATGGTATCCCTTATGAGTATAAAGGAAAATGATATCACTTACGAATATGGAATAAAAGTGTCATGTGATAATTCGTGTAGACAAATTATTTCCACACGAGACAAATAAAAAGGGTTATTCACCAACAGGCGATAATCCGCACCGTAAGGTTATTCCCATCAATTTGAATACGAATAGTTATTCACCAAACAGGCGTAATCCGCACCGTATGGTTATTCCCACAATTTAATAGAATTTGAACACGAAGAGTTATTCACCAAACAGGCGATAATCCGCACCGTAAGGTTATTCTCAAAGATTAATAAGGAATGAATACATAAGGTTATTCACCAACAGGCGGTAAACCGCGCCGTAAGGTTATTCCCACAATTTAATACATGGAAATAAATGGCACAAGAAAGAAACGATATTATTTTCGAGAATCAAAGAATGATAATCCCTTCAAGTAAGAAAGAAAATAATATCCATTTATGATGATGAAAAGAGTGATACCCCTTACCTTAACACGTGACTGGATATTGATTTAAATGAGATTGATCAACCTATATATTTTTAATATAATTAGTAATTACCACATATAAATTTCAAAGTATATGATAACTCGTATATTATGAACTATCAAAATTATATATATTTAACATAATTTTTGTAGTATAATATAACAACTTTAAAATAGTTTTTAAAATAATATTCCAAAATAAATCTTCCAAAGAAAGCTTTTAAAAATGAATCTTCTCAAAGAAGAGTCTTCTAAAGGAAGATTTGTGAATACCGTGAAAAATAGGAATTTATGAAATTACTACTCTTTAATAAAACACTTACTTGAAAAATTCCTGCACTCCTTTTGTCTTTCAAACTCTCAAAATAACCTTACTATTCTCAGAGAAAACTCATAAAATTCTTATAGAAAAATTTTATGTTTTAGGTGTGATTTTTCTATTCAGCTGAGCAAGCTATTTATAGGAGAAAATAAGTTACTATGCGTGGTAGGTGAACAGAAAAAAATTCAGCAGAGGCTGCTGCGCAGCCTCCACCAACTCTTCAGCAAATTCTCACATTTCTCACATTTCATGTAGGCCCCACAATGGGTCCCACATGTTTCTTACTATTCACGTACTATTCACGTCACTATCCACGTCACTATTCACGTTACTATTTCAAATAGTAAAATTAATTATTTTATTATTTATTTATTTATTTATTTATTTATTTATTCTTCCTGTGAGTCCAACATATAAAATAATGTTACCACAATAATGTAAGAAACACGTTACATATTTTTATTAATTTAATAATATAAATTATAGTGTATTTGCTACTGTGACAATTATTAGATTCAATAATTTTAAACTACAGTGCACCAACAATTATTGACTCGATGATATGAAATACAGTGTAATGACAATTATTGAATCAATAATGCAAAATACTGTGTAGCAACAATAATTGAATTGATAATATAAAATATTATGCAGTGACAATTATTGATGAAATGATGCGTAACAATTACGGTGTCAATTATCAGACCAATAATATGAGACACTGTGCAATACCGTGTGCTACTGTAGAGTACCGTGTGCTACAGAAAATACCATAAATTACCGTATGCTACTATTCTTTTATCACCGGTATTTTAACAGTTAACACCGTTGACTATTTTTATTTAAAAAGGTTACTTCTGTCGTTTTCTATATCCGACAAATATTCCGTTGTGGGGTCCACAAATAATTTGTTATTTCGGCGCCGTCGTACGGCCCGAATATTCCCCGACAAAACGAATATTCCCCGACAAAAAGAATATTGTCCGACAAAATAAAATTTGCACATAACATCCTTAACTTTCAATTTTGTCAATTTAACCATTTACTGTTTCAGGAAAAATATATATGAAGAAAAATTAAATTTTGTATTTCATAAATTCGGGGTCTTACAACCTCCCCTCCTTATGAAATTTCGTCCCCGAAATTGACGTACCTGGCATTTCGAAGAGGTATGGATACCTAGACTTCATCTCAGATTCTAGCTCCCAGGTCATTTCCTCAATATCTTGGTTCCTCCATAAAACCTTAACTTGAGGTATAACCTTTGAGCGTAAGATCTGCTCCTTCTTATCTAGGATCTTAACAGGTACCTCCTCATACGTTAAATCTTCTGCTATAACGTCTGGTTCTAACTCAATGACGTGGTTTGGGTCCTTCACATATTTACGTAACATAGATATGTGAAAAACGTTATGGATGCGAGACATACTTGGTGGTAGGGCTAGTCTGTAGGCTACGGATCCTACTCGATTGAGGATTTCAAATGGGCCAATAAATCGAGGGTCGAGCTTTCCTCTCTTTCCGAATCTCGTAACTCCTTTCCATGGAGAAACACGTAAGAATACATGATCTCCGACGTTGAATCTCTCATCTCTCCGATGAAGATCGGCATAACTCTTTTGTCGTTCTTGTGCTGTCTGTATTCGTTGTCGGATCATTTGGATCTTTTCGGTCGTCAAGCGTACCAACTCGGGTCCCAACAGTTTTGCTTCTCCTACCTCATTCCAACATACTGGAGAGCGACACTTGCGTCCATATAAAGCCTCGAATGGAGCCATACCTATACTTGCTTGGTAACTGTTGTTGTAGGAAAATTCCACCAATGGCAAGTACTTATCCCAACTTCCTTTGAAATCTAGTACGCAAAGTCTCAAAAGATCTTCGAGGGTCTGGATCGTCCTTTCCGATTGTCCGTCCGTTTGAGGATGGTATGCAGAACTAAAACGTAGTTCAGTGCCCATAGCTTTTTGTAGACTGATCCAAAAGCGTGAAGTGAATCTAGGATCTCGATCAGAAACTATGGAAACTGGCATGCCATGCAATCTCACGATCTCATTTATGTACATACCGGCAAGACGTTCAAGTGAAAAGTTTTCTCGTATAGGCAAGAAATGAGCAGATTTGGTCAATCTATCTACGATGACCCAAATTGCATCTAAGCCTTGAGAAACTTTGGGAAGACCCGTCACGAAATCCATATTGATGTGTTCCCACTTCCATTCAGGAACCTCAAGTGGTTGTAAAGGACCCTTAGGTACTTGATGCTCTGCCTTGACACGTTGACAAGTTAAGCACCTTGAGATAAACTCTGCAATCTCCCTTTTCATATTGTTCCACCAAAATGTATGTCGAAGATCTCGATACATCTTGGTACCTCCAGGGTGGATTGCAAATGGCGTGTTGTGTGCCTCCATCATGATTTTATGCTTTAATTCAGGATCGTTAGGAACACAGAGTCGAGAGTTGACTCGAAGTATTCCTTTCTCGTCGATTCTTGCTTCGGGAATGGTACCTTCTTGTACTTTCTTTATCATGTTTATCAGTTCCGGATCGGTAGCTTGAGCAGCTTTAATTTTATCGATTAAAGCTGGTTCTACTTGCACGTGAGCAATCTTCGAGTGGGTCCCTGGTGTCTTTAGCTCCATCTCCATCTTTTGCAAGTCGTACAAAATACGCTTTTGTGTTGTCAGCAGTGCACTTGTACTCGCATAAGATTTTCTGCTCAAAGCGTCAGCTACAACGTTCGCCTTTCCCGGGTGATACTGGATTGTGTGATCATAATCCTTCAATAGCTCAAGCCAACGTCGTTGTCGCATGTTGAGTTCCTTCTAGGTGAAGAAATACTTGAGACTTTTATGATCCGTATAGATATCCACTTTCTCTCCGTACAAGTAGTGTCTCCAGATCTTCAACGCGAAAACGACTGCTGCCAACTCTAGATCATGAGTAGGGTAATTTTTCTCATAATCTTTGAGTTGTCGAGAGGCATAGGCTATAACCTTTCCATGTTGCATAAGGACACAGCCTAGACCTTTGCCTGAAGCATCGCTGTATATGACAAATTCTCCCGATCCTGATGGAATGGTCAGAACAGGAGCTGAAACAAGTCTCCTCTTAAGCTCTTGAAAACTTTTCTCGCATTGCTCGCTCCATATGAATTTTGTGCTTTTCCGAGTAAGCTGAGTTAATGGAGTGGCGATTCGAGAAAATCCTTCTACGAATCTCCGATAATAACCAGCTAGGCCCAGAAAACTTCGGACTTCGGTTACTGTCTTGGGTTGTTCCCAATTTAGTACCGTTTCAATCTTCGCAGGATCGACTGATATTCCTTGACTAGAAATCACATGCCCAAGAAACGTGACCTCCTCAAGCCAGAACTCACATTTCTTCAACTTGGCATATAATTTGTTCTCACGGAGCTTCTGGAGTATCAATCTCAGGTGTTGTTCATGATCCTCACGACTTTTGGAGTATATGAGGATGTCATCAATAAAGACAACCACAAAATGATCCAAATATTCCTTGAATATTCGGTTCATCATGTCCATGAAAGCTGCAGGAGCATTGGTTAGTCCAAAAGGCATGACTAAAAACTCATAATGCCCATAACGAGTTCTGAAAGCAGTCTTTGGAATGTCCTCAGCTTTAACCTTTAACTGATGATATCCAGAACGGAGATCAATCTTTGAGAAATGTTGAGCACCTTGTAATTGATCAAACATGTCATCAATTCGAGGTAACGGATACCTGTTTTTGATGGTGACATGGTTCAATTCTCGGTAGTCAATGCACAATCTCATACTCCCGTCTTTCTTCTTCACAAATAGAACAGGAGCACCCCAAGGTGATGCACTCGGACGAATGAAACAAGTATCCAACAATTCCTGTAGTTGGACTTTTAACTCTTGAAGTTCAATGGGAGCCATTCGGTATGGAGTTTTGGAAATGGGCTTGGTACCAGGTTCAAGATCAATACAAAATTCAATTTCACGGTTTGGGGGTAAACCAGGAAGTTCCTCAGGAAAAACGTCAGGAACTCATTAACAATAGGAATATCATTCAAGTTTGACGTGTTTTTGTTCAAATCAATGACATAGGCTAAAAAGGTTTGACATCCGTTTTTCAATAAACGAATGACTTTATGGCTAGAAATAATAGTTATAGATTTCAATGGTTTAGTTGCTTGAATTTGCATGACAGGTTGATTAGGAATATGAAAACTAATAATCTTATGGAAATAATCAATTTTAGCATGATGGGTAGTCAACCAATCAATTCCTAAAATCACATCAAATTCATGCATCTCCAAAGAAATAAGGTCAACAGGTAATGTGAGGTTGTTGATTTGAACTAGGCAAGATTTATAGATAGTAAATGTAATAGGTATTTCTCCCAATGAGGTTTCAACTGATAAGACAAGATTTAAGTTTTCAATAGTCAAATTTAAACGTTGAGTACATATAGGTGAGATAAAAGAGTGGATAGAGCCAGTATCTAACAGAGCGTAGAATTCACGAGAATTTATGAATAACTTACTAGTTATCACCTCCTTCGGTTTCTTGACTGTTATCGTCAAATCGAATCCCGAGTACTTCATTCGGATCTTCACGTATTTCAACCATGGGAATACCACTAAATAATTCTCTAACGAACTGTTTCTCGGATTCCTCAACTTCATCAGTAGTAACGTACCAATGATTTCTATAAGAATAGTATTTTCGATAGACTGCAGTTTCCATGATAGTGACTAACTTAACCTGAATTCCTTTAAATTGTAACGCCCAAAAGTATAGAAACATCATTTTTAAATAATCTTGAAACTCATAGCTGGAACACCATAAATCCCAAAGACTAATATGAAAAGTCCATATATTCTGATCCTTTGTTATAGAGCATAACCAGGTGATATGACTCTCCCAATTAGTGAGTAAATTAAAGGCAATAATTTCCGCAAGTTCATTACTTCCTTTAATTGCTTCTAATAATGGATCTGGAACGACTGTAGCAGAACTTTCACCTTCATCCTTACTGGATAGAACACGCATAATTTTTGCCTTAGGCAAATGATTCAACTCTGAGTTTGTAAGAAGATTATTCGTCGCCTCTTGTTTTGCAGCTACATTTGTTTCGGTCATTTCATAGTTAACCTCCTGATTTCCAGATGCCATACTTAACTGTGGTCACAAAATAAATGTTAGTTCAAATAAACTGACTCATCACTTCATGTCCCTATATTCAAATCAACTCATTAGATAATAAAATCTAATTTAGGTAGGACACACTAGTGACTGATTCTATTCGTCTCTCCCCTCCTAATTCTAACCCCAGATCTCCATTAAAGACCATATCCCTAAGCTCTGATACCAACTGTGACGCCCCCAAATCTAGGCCCACACAGCCCAAACTTGAGTCGTCAAAAGACTACAACAAAATTATTACAATGAAATACAACGTACAACAATACAGTGGATAATACAACACAACTAAGTCTTCATTATTATTGCCACACTATTTTATAACACGTGAAGACTATGATAGCTATCCCCGCACTCTCACTCCATTCCCCGGCTAGACCCCGTTACGTTCTCATCTCCTGTTGAAAAACAATGGAACGAAAAGAAAGGGTGAGCTCAAATAGCCCAGTAAGAAATATCATGACTAAGATAATGACGAATAATTTATCATTAGCCTTCAACAGTTGAGTTCTTGATAGAATACAATAGACTACAAGGTTTATATCAAAAACTGCAGTTAAATTCTTAAACAACGTTCAGATCAATAATAGCAGCGGAATGAGCAATCTATTAGAAGAATAATGCAGACTATAATGTCCACTCGCTTCTCTTTTTAGTAAAAATATCATCAACTTTTATCATCTGAAATACCATTAGTCAAGATAATACAACTTCACAGTTCCTGGTCATAATCATGCAGATCAACAGTTCGTCTTTGCACTACGGGCCAAAGACATTCAATATAACACCAACGGTCATGATTATACCAGATTCAGCCTTTGGTCATAATCATACCAACCAACAGTTCATCTTTGCACTACGGGCCAAAGAGAACATTCACCACGTGTCATAAAAGACACCGAACAGATGTATCGCCTTTAACCTAGTATATCGCCTTTAACCTATCATCTGTTCAACAATTATATCACATCTGTGCCCCCGGCCACAGATATTCACAACAGCTTGATTCTTGATGATTAATACAAATAACAGTGATACAAATGATGAACAGAAGAACAGGATAAACAATAAGTATCGGAAGTTTACTTTGTGCAGATTCAAATAATGTCCAAATTGCCAACATGATGTGGAGTGAAATTTAAAAATGATATTCAAGATCCACAGTTCAGAATTACGATTACAGTTCAATAGAAATGTTCAGAAAATAGGAAGGTTCAGTTGAACTAATGAAATTCAACTATTATGGAACATATAATATTTTCAGGAATTATAGAAGCAATAGTTCCATAATAAGTTTCGATTTAGGTGTATGGAAGAAAATAATATCCCTTACCGTAGCAGGTTTGATTAACAAAAGGTGAAGGGAATTAATATCCCTTACCATAGTAAGTTTGAATAATGGAAGATGAAAAAGATGGTATCCCTTATGAGTATAAAGGAAAATGATATCACTTACGAATATGGAATAAAAGTGTCATGTGATAATTCGTGTAGACAAATTATTTCCACACGAGACAAATAAAAAGGGTTATTCACCAACAGGCGATAATCCGCACCGTAAGGTTATTCCCATCAATTTGAATACGAATAGTTATTCACCAAACAGGCGTAATCCGCACCGTATGGTTATTCCCACAATTTAATAGAATTTGAACACGAAGAGTTATTCACCAAACAGGCGATAATCCGCACCGTAAGGTTATTCTCAAAGATTAATAAGGAATGAATACATAAGGTTATTCACCAACAGGCGGTAAACCGCGCCGTAAGGTTATTCCCACAATTTAATACATGGAAATAAATGGCACAAGAAAGAAACGATATTATTTTCGAGAATCAAAGAATGATAATCCCTTCAAGTAAGAAAGAAAATAATATCCATTTATGATGATGAAAAGAGTGATACCCCTTACCTTAACACGTGACTGGATATTGATTTAAATGAGATTGATCAACCTATATATTTTTAATATAATTAGTAATTACCACATATAAATTTCAAAGTATATGATAACTCGTATATTATGAACTATCAAAATTATATATATTTAACATAATTTTTGTAGTATAATATAACAACTTTAAAATAGTTTTTAAAATAATATTCCAAAATAAATCTTCCAAAGAAAGCTTTTAAAAATGAATCTTCTCAAAGAAGAGTCTTCTAAAGGAAGATTTGTGAATACCGTGAAAAATAGGAATTTATGAAATTACTACTCTTTAATAAAACACTTACTTGAAAAATTCTTGCACTCCTTTTGTCTTTCAAACTCTCAAAATAACCTTACTATTCTCAGAGAAAACTCATAAAATTCTTATAGAAAAATTTTATGTTTTAGGTGTGATTTTTCTATTCAGCTGAGCAAGCTATTTATAGGAGAAAATAAGTTACTATGCGTGGTAGGTGAACAGAAAAAAATTCAGCAGAGGCTGCTGCGCAGCCTCCACCAACTCTTCAGCAAATTCTCACATTTCTCACATTTCATGTGGGCCCCACAATGGGTCCCACATGTTTCTTACTATTCACGTACTATTCACGTCACTATTCACGTCACTATTCACGTCACTATTCACGTTACTATTTCAAATAGTAAAATTAATTATTTTATTTTTTATTTATTTATTTATTTATTTATTTATTCTTCCTGTGAGTCCAACATATAAAATAATGTTACCACAATAATGTAAGAAACACGTTACATATTTTTATTAATTTAATAATATAAATTATAGTGTATTTGCTACTGTGACAATTATTAGATTCAATAATTTTAAACTACAGTGCACCAACAATTATTGACTCGATGATATGAAATACAGTGTAATGACAATTATTGAATCAATAATGCAAAATACTGTGTAGCAACAATAATTGAATTGATAATATAAAATATTATGCAGTGACAATTATTGATGAAATGATGCGTAACAATTACGGTGTCAATTATCAGACCAATAATATGAGACACTGTGCAATACCGTGTGCTACTGTAGAGTACCGTGTGCTACAGAAAATACCATAAATTACCGTATGCTACTATTCTTTTATCACCGGTATTTTAACAGTTAACACCGTTGACTATTTTTATTTAAAAAGGTTACTTCTGTCGTTTTCTATATCCGACAAATATTCCGTTGTGGGGTCCACAAATAATTTGTTATTTCGGCGCCGTCGTACGGCCCGAATATTCCCCGACAAAACGAATATTCCCCGACAAAAAGAATATTGTCCGACAAAATAAAATTTGCACATAACATCCTTAACTTTCAATTTTGTCAATTTAACCATTTACTGTTTCAGGAAAAATATATATGAAGAAAAATTAAATTTTGTATTTCATAAATTCGGGGTCTTACAAATAATTTGTTCAATGAAATGAGTTTAGAGATAAGGAACTTGTCTGTCTGCTCAGCCACAATATATGTCTAGTTTTAACTAACTGGCTTTGAAAAGACCTAACATTAATAAAGTTGGTCTAATAATTAGTACGACGTATTTGCACAACTATACGCTCACTAAAGTACTTATTTATCATATAAGTACTAACACATAATTTACATTAGTCAAAACAATATTATTAACCTTATAGACCCTTAATCATTTTAGGTTAATAATTTAATAAGTTAGAAAATATTTTTCTTAAGTGTTGGACACTTATTAAACCCTTAAACAACTTATTACAATTGTTTAATTAAAGTATAATTAAATTAAATTTATTTTATTAATTCAATCTCTATTTAATTACTATTTAATCTTGGTTAAATAGAAATTAATTAATTAAATCTAGTTATTATTTAAAATAAATAATAACTAATTGTACTTACTTATTATTTAATCGTAATTAATTAATAAATAATTATTGATTCATTTTAACCTTCTTTAATTTAATATTAATCAATTAATAGTTAACTAAGTAATTAACCTTACCTATTATTTAATTTAAGGAAATTAAATAATAGTTTACTCATTTTAATCCTCTTTAATTATTATTTAATGTCAATTAAATAATAATTAATTATTTAATTAATTTTAATTATTATTTAAGATTAAATAATAATCAAATCATTCTTATTTATTATTTAAATTTAAATAATAAATTATTACTCTAATAACTTAATTTCCATTAATCGTTATTTAATGCTCATTAAATAATAATTAATTACTTAATTATCCTTATTTACTATTTAATAATAATTAAATAATAAATAATTAATTTATAAATTTTATCTCTCTTTAAGTATTATTTAATAGGCATTAAATAATAATTGCTAATTTATCATCTTTATTTATTATTAACATTTAAAATAATAAATAAATAATAAATTTAGTTAACTTAACCATGGTTTAGCTAACTAGATTAATATTTAAATATTAAACTTATTGAAAAATATCCTCCCCAATATTATTTTTGTATTATTATTATTTTTGTTATAATTTTAAATTAATTTTCAAATATTTAAATTAATTAAAATTAACCCGAATGGCATTTTCGTAAATAAGTTGAAAAACCGGATCGATGGCAATTTCGTAATTAATCAGAAAACTGATCGGAGGGCAAAATGGTAATTCTGCCAAGAAAAACACGGATGGGCATAAATGTAATTTCGCCGGAAAAATAACTACCGCGCATGGCGCGCGTTATAATTTTATCGGCTCAAAACGACGCCGTTTTTGGAAAGCCGGATACGGCTTCCGCGCGTAACGCGCGGAATAAAATCTTACGGACGCCAAACGACGTCGTTTGGCTCCGCGTCTGGCGTGAACAGTGCTCGCGCATTGCGCGGCCAGTTAATATTTTTTTTCTTCCAAGCAGAATGTGAACAGTGTTCCGGCTACCCATTTTAAATAAAAATATACCATCAAGTAAGCTTTAAATCCTCAATAAAAATCCAAAAAAATTACCAATCACCTTATATTAATTTATAACATGAAAAATTAATTTTTCATGATTTAATATCATTATTTTTTTATAAAAATTTTTACATCACATAAATTACCATAAATCATAACTTTTTGTGTATAACTCAATTTTGAGTGATTCAAACTTTGTTTTTCTCATGATTTAATGTTCTATAATATTGGAACATCAAACCTAAGTTTTACAAAAATATTTTTGGTCATATATTTCAAAACTTGTTTACACACTATTAAATACTTATTTTAGCATATAAAATATACCAAAATACAAACCAAACATATTAAAGTCAAGCATGGCATAAATATTACAACTACACATTAATAACTATATTAACATGTTTATACTAACATGACGATTTATTTAATTTAAAAACAAACTTTGATTTAGAATAACCATTACCTTGATTTAATGGCTATCTTTCTTTTTCTTCCAAAGTAGGTGATGAGATTTGAAGGCATGAACCAATAACTCCTTCTCCTCTCTTAGTCTCTCAAATATATTTTTTTTCTACACTCTCAAATGCTCTCTAGCTTGTAAAATGGAAGAAGAAGAATGACTAACACAATGCTCCTAAATTGTAAGTATACTTGCAATTTTGATAGATACATAATATATCTAATAATTTTAGCCCATCATGCACCTATTGGATACTTACACAAGTTAACCACATTAGGTGAAAAGAAGCATGGTGTCTATGTACTTTAAAAAAAATAAAACAAGCAATCCTTTTATTAAATAAATGAAAAATAAAAAAAATATCAAAACATCACTTTTTCTCTCTCTCATGCATGCTCTCGGCTGACTTCTTCCTTGTCCCAATTTGATTGTCACTTTCCATTTTCTTTAATAATTATTAAGTTAATTTAAGTATTTTTCAAGTGGGCCAATCATTGGGCTTTAATTTAAAATACCAATTGGGCTTCTATTAAATTGTTTGGGCTACTAAATTGTGAAATTTTATTATTCTCCACTTGGGCTACTAATTGACCCATGTTGGGCTAATTTAATAATTTACACATTAATTATTCAATCCATGATTAAATAAATAATTAGATTGAATAAATAATTAAATATTCTAACCCATAAGTATTAAATTACTAAATGGACTAATAAATATTATTATTAATATTTCACATTATTTACATTAATTAATAATCATATTAATTAATTTATTATATTTAATTCACTCATTATATTCAATTTAATTGAATATTTAATTAATAGGAAACTTATCAATTATTTTGATATTAAAATTTTAGGGTTTGTTCACTAATTTAATAACATATTAGTGACCCCCTTTAATTAATTTTAGTAATTAATTACATAATTATTTAATCACATAATTAATTAATCACATAAAAAGATTTAAATAATCTCGTAAAACTAACTCGTTGGAAATTAAATTAATAATTTAATTAATAATGACGTGAAAATTCTAGGACATTACATTAATAGTAATAGCATCTTCTAATTCAATTGCTCCGTGCAGGAATACCCTTTTGACGGTAAATAGCCCCGACCATCTTGATTTTAACTTTCCAGGAAAAAGCCTCAACCGAGAATTGTAAAGAAACACTTTATGGCCATCCCCAAACCTCCGCTCCACAATCTTCTGATCATGCCACTGCTTGGTCTTTTCCTTATAAATTTTGGCATTCTCATGCGACTGGAGACAGAATTCATCCATCTTATTTAGTTGTAGCAGTCGTTTCTCACTGGCTGCATGTAAGTCAAAATTGAGCTTTTTGATGGCCCAATAAGCATGATGTTCGAGTTCAACTGGCAAGTGACATGCTTTACCAAAAATTAAGCAATACGGTGACATCTTAACTGGTGATTTGCGTTGAATGTTGTTTGATTTGATGATGATGACTGTTGTGCAAAAATGATTGTGGTAAATGTGCTTACATGGTTGATTGTCAATGTGTATCTGACAGAGTGCTTATGTGTTAATGTGCTTATGTGCTTACTTGATTATGTGCGTAGATGTTCTAAAAGTGCTTATGTGGTTAATTGACAAAGTGATTATATGTTAATCAAATTATGTGCTTACATGATCATGTGTGTATGATATATATTACCTATTTCAAATACTGTGATTTACACACTTGTATAACATAAATATGATCTTGTTGAAAACTATCTGATGCTTATAAAAGAGAATGAAAGTTATCTGGTTCAAATGTTGTAAAGTCCTTTTAAAAGATATATGTGTACAAAGGACTTAGATTTTAAAGATCAGAAATGTTAGGTTGATCTTTCTGTAGGAGTCACTCTGCATAAAAGATGCATGATATAAGCAGAGTAACATAAGAATGAATCATTGTTGTATTTGTGTATGACAGAGTCTGTAAATTCCTTTCAATATATATAATGATGTAATAATGTACGAAAGGACTTAGTTAGAAAAGATCAAATCTGTTAGGTTGATCTTATGTTAGATCTGGTCAGTCTATATGATCGTAGAATGGACTCTACGATTCCAAGCAAAGAAGACTCAACGATTCAGTATGATTCGTAGAGTGAAACATACGACTCCTTACCAGGATAACTCTACGATCATCAAAAAGAGACAGATGTGCAAGAGGTCTACAGAATATACAAGCTAAATTAAAGAACTGATCAAGTACAAATCGTAGAGCAGAACTCTACGATCGTCGAATAGACAGCTAAGCAAGCCTGCAGTTAACGCAGAACCAGAGAAGAAAAGTACTCTACGATATACACAATCTAGCAAGATCGTAGAGTAAACTTGAAGAACAAGCACATACGAGAATTATACGATTTGCACAGTTAGAATAAATCATAGAGTGAAACAGGATGACAAGACAATGCAAAAAATTGTTCTACACATGGAATAATCGTTGAGTAGAAATAAAGGATGTGCCAACGAAGACAACAACTCAACGATTCCACTGAAAAGCACTGCAGTCAGCAACTTCACAACTTGCACAGAAGGACAAGCTCGTAGAATGAAATCATAAAGCAAAGCACTGCAGACAAACTCTGCGATCTGAACAGAATAACAAGATCGCTAAGTAAGATAAAAGATCGCTCTAACTCAACGTTTTACTTGAAATACGTCAAGTAACATTCATGGAGCTGAATTCGCAGAATCAGAATGAACAGCCTATCACTCGACGAATTCACTGAGCAGTTCAGAACCAGTAAACTAACAGAACGACAATATAGTGCGAGAGAAAAGAGAATACTCCTCGCCCAAATTCAAGAAAGATTAAGTGCTTTTGAGATACAGATGCATGTCAGAGTCACAGAAGACTTTGTGCCTAAACGACTATAAGTCAGGACCCACTGCTCAGGAAAATGGTGAATAAAGTCAGACCAATGGGACATCTCTGAATGCATCAGAACAGCTGGTTCTAAAAATCAAGGAATGTATTTATTGATGGATCAGAAGATTAATTAGCAAAGAATATAATAATCTTTGCTGAACAACTCTGGAAGTGCAACGGCTATAAATTCAGAAAAAGCTAAGCTACAGTTTGATATATCAGAACATGTCAGAAAAGAGAAAAAGAACTAACACAAGCAGCAAGAAAGTCAACATCGAAGATATTAAGGATCTGCACAAAGCCAAATGAAAACAACGGGATTTCTTTCAACGGTAAAATATGCACAAAGATATAAAGGCTTTAATGATTAATAAAAAAAAGGGTTGTTGTAGAATATACAAGAGAGGATGGTGAACAACAACAGATTGTAGAGTGAAATAGAAAATGAATATGCTGAAGAACTCAACGATCCACCAGAACACTAATACTGAATTGAGAGAGACATAGAGAGAAATAACTTTATTACAAGAGAAGTGTTCAGAGTTGCTAGGCACGTGGTAGAGAGAAGCTTAAACGCCAACTTGATACAGACATGGAAGCAACTGAGTACCAAAAGGAAGGAGCATTACAGTCATCTCAAAAGCCCATTTCGAGAAGCTATAAATGGTCTATGATAAGAAGGAACAACTGAGTACCGAAAGGAAGGAGCTTCACAGTCATCTTAGGAGTTCGTCTCGAGAAGTTATCAAGTACCAAATGAGCTGAAGTACAAAAGCCTAGCAGCACAATGGGTGATCACAAGAAGATATTGAGCATATAAAGAAGCCAAGCATCATTGTCGAACTCAATATCATTTCAAGAATGATCACATCCTTCTACTGAGTATTTAAAGATAATGGAACTTAAAGTACAACTCAGTAGCAACTCTAACATCTATCAACAAGCAAGGAGCCAAGTCTGTTGGACTTGAATAGGACAGTTATGTCCTTGTCTTAGTGACTAAAGGAGTCAAGTCTGCTGGACTTGAAGAGGGCAGTTATGTCCTTGTCTTAGTGACTAAACTAACCAAACCTGCTGGGTTTGAAGGGTTCTTAGTGAACCAGAGTTTCCAGGCCTGATGTGCTTGAAGGGTTCTGTATAAACCATTCTTAGTGGATTTCCTACTCATTGTAGTAGAAGAGTGGAGTAGGAGTTATTCAGTCTCCGAACCACTTAAAACTCGCTGGTGTCATTTACATTCAATCATTTACTTTCTGTCATATATATATATATATATATATATATATATATATATATATATATATATATATAACTGCTAAAATTGGTTTACTTGACAAATGGCTATCTTCAATACAATCTTAACTCAACGGATAAGGTTTACAAATCTTTAAGGGGAGTTTTTAAACTAATATTCCGCTGTGCAAATAAATCTTGATTAAATGAATTAATTGGTAATAAACTTTTGAAGTTAAGCAAAAAGTTTCTAAGAGATCTATTCAACCCCCCCCCCCCCCCCTTCTAGATCACTTGTGTGCCTCTGGGAACTAACAATTTGTACGTTATTTTGTAAGCCCACAACACCTCATCTAATTTTCTCGATCAATCATTTCTGTTGGGATTCACCATCTTTTTCAAAAAACGCTTTATCTCTCTGTTAGAAACTTTCGCTTGACCACTGGTTTGTGGATGGTAAGCTGTAGCAATCTTATGGGAGACCCCATATTTAGCAAGGAGGGTAGCAAAATACTTATTATAGAAGTGTGAACCCCCCATCATTGATAATAGCCCGCGGAGTGCCAAAGCGCGAAAAGATATTTTTTCGTAGAAAGTTAAGTACCACTTTGGAGTCATTGGTCGGCAGAGCAATAGCTTCGACCCATTTGGATATATATATTGATTGTTATAAGATGACAGAAATGGTCCCATGAAGTCTATGCGCCAAACATCCGATTTCAATTTCTTTAATATTGTTAAGTGTTATTTCATGTCTTCTAGAAATATTTCTCATTTGTTGGCAATTATCGCATCTCGCTACCAAAGAACGAGCATCTTTAAACAAAGTTGGCCAGTAAAACCCAGACTGTAGCACCTTTGCTGCCATTCTCTCCCCACCAAAATGTCCTCCGTAATCAGATGAGTGACAGTGATGAAGCACATTCTCCATTTTCTCTTTGGGTACACACTTCCTTAAAATTTGATATGCGCATTGCTTGAATAGGAAAGTGTCATCCCACACAAAGAACTATACATTACTTAGGAACTTCTTCCTTTATTGATAACTCAAGTTCGGGGGAAACCCATTACACACAATGTAATTCGCAAAATTTGCATACCAAGGTAATTCACAATGAATAACAAACAGCAGCTCATCTGGAAAACGTTCATTAATCACCCTGCCATCCCTACTTTTTGGCTCAGAATTCTTTAATCGTGAAAGATGATCAGCGACTTGATTCTCTATCCCCTTTTTATCTCAAATTTCTAAATCAAATTCTTAGAGTAACAGAACCTATCTAATAAGCCTCGACTTAACATCTTTTTTGATATCAGGTACTTAATAGTAGAATGATTAGTGAACACAATTACCTTTATTCTAATGAGATAAGAATGAAATTTGTTAAAGACATACACAACTGCAAGTAATTCTTTCTCAGTGGTTGTATAGTTGAGCTGTACATCTGACAACGTCTTACTTTTATAGTAAATAGTATGAAAATTTTTCTCCTTTTGTTGTCCCAACACTGCTCCAATAGCGTAATCACTAGCATTGCAAAAGGCAACTCCCAATCCGTAGTAACTACTATCGAAGCAGAAATCAGTTTCTTTTTTAGCATATCAAATGCGTCGATGCATGCCTTTTTCATCTTGAAGGGCACGTCTTTTTCCAAAAGACTACAAAGCAGCTTAATATTTTAGAGAAATCTTTAAAAAATTATCTGTAGAAACCTGCATGGCCTAGAAAACTTCTAACTCCCTTCACAGATGGTGGTGGAAGTTTTTCGATAGTCTCTATTTTAGTTTTGTCAACTTCAATTCTTTTTACAGAGACTCTATGTCCTAGAATAATCCCTTCTTCCACCATGAAATGACATTTTTTCCAATTTAATACCAGATTTGTCTCCAAACACCTCTTTAGCACCGCCGTCAAATTCTCTAAGCACGCTTCAAAAGAATTCTCGAATACCGATAAATCATCCATGAAGACTTCCAGAGTCTTTTTCACCGTATTCAAAAAGATAGATATCATGCACCGCTGAAATATGGCAGGTGCATTACATAATCCAAATGACATCTTTCTGAAAGCAAAGGTGTCATACAGACATATGAATGTAGTATTCTCCTGATCTTCAGGTGCGATAGCTATTTGGTTTTAACCAGAGAATCATTTTAGTAGACAATAAAATTCATGCCTGACCAGTCTATCTAACATTTGATCGATGAATGGAAAAGAAAAATGATCATTCCTAGTTACTTTTTTGAGTTTTCGATAGTCCATGCATACCCTCCAACCAGTGACTATCCGAGTAGGAATTAGCTCATTGTTTTCATTTGACACAACGGTCATACCCCATTCCCCCCCCCCCCCCTTTTTGGAACGCATAGAACAGGGTTCACTCATGGGATGTCGGAGATAGGATATATAATTTCAACATCAAGCCATTTAATGATTTCATTCTTCATTACTTCTTTCATAATGAGGTTGAAACCAATGTTTAGAAAACCAGACCGATCATCGAACCGACAAAGTTACCGGGTGGATGGGTCACTGGTCCGACCAGTGGTCGAACCGTTATTGAACTAGTGACGTCATAAATACATAAAAAAATATATTATTAATAATTAATAAAATTTTAAAATATCTAATTTTTTATAAGCTAAAATATAGTAAAATAATGTTAAAATATTATTAAAAATATTTTTGTAAAAAAAAAATACTTGAAAATTGGGTTAACCAGTTCAACTACCGGTTTTTCCGATTGAACCAGTGGTCAACCGGTTTTTGACCGGGTCGTTGACTTTTTGATTTTTTGGCTGGACCAGACCAGAAAGTCGATCGGTTCTGGTCAAACTGCGGTCCGACCGCCGGTCCGGTCCGATTTTCTCAACATTGGTTGAGACGTCTTTGATGCTCAATGGTAGGTTTAGCTTCATCTTCCATCAGAATCGTATGTATACAAATGGATGGACTAATCTCTTTTATGTCTAAAATAATCCACCCCAACGCTGTCTTATACTTTCTAAACACACTTAAGAGCTCACTTTCCTGTTCTTCATCTAAAATTACATAAATTATAACTGCCAAAGTAGATATTTTCCCCAAAAAAGCATACCGCAAATGACTCGATAGTGGTTTGAGTTCCAGTACTGGTGCTTCCTCCTTAGATAAAGTTGAAGTAGAAATAGAAGTTTTGGCTTGCTTTAAAGATTCATAATGTTGTTTGAGCTTGGTAAATCTAAGAGAAACATGCAAATATTTCACACACTCAATATGAGTAGGATCTTCTGTAGTAGTGGTTCCAATGATTGAAGCCTCCAAATGATCAAATACACAATTTTTCATAAATACTTCATTTACAGTTTTATCAACCACGCCAACTCTATAGCAATTTCTATAGTCATTCGAAAACTTCATAGACTTAAAAACATTAAATGTTATTTCTTGAGCATGAACCCTCATGGTGAGCTCTCCCTTTTGGACATTTATAATAGTTCTCCCAATGACTAGAAATGGACGCCCTGATATAATAGGCACCTCTCGATCTTCCTCAAAGTCAAGGACTATAAAGTCTGCAGGGAAGATGAACTTGTAAACCTTTACTATCACATCTTCCACCACTCCTTTCGGGTATGTCAGTGGCTTGTCTGCCAGTTGTAGAATAACACTGGTGGGCTTGGCTTCATTCAACCCTAGCTTTTTGTAGATTGACAGAGGCATCAGATTGATACTTGCACCCAGATCACATAACACTTTGCCATTAAATTCACTTCCAATAGAACAAGGAATGGTGAAACTCCCAAGGTCCTTAAGCTTTGGAGGAAGCTTTTTATGAAGGATCGCGCTACACTTTTCAGTAAGTGCAACCGTCTCATAATCACCAAGCATCCTTTTTCTTAGACAGAATGTCTTTTATAAATGTCATGTAGCTCGACATCTGTTCCAAAGTTTCAGCAAATGAAATGTTTATGTAAAGCTTTTTTAGAACCTCCAAGAACTTCGAAAATTGTTTATCCAGATTCTGTTTTTGTTGCCTTTGAGGAAATGACATGGGTTGCACTTTAGAAATAGTCTTAATGACTATCGGGACGGCACTTGGACTTCTTCCACCACATTTTTCTTCCCTCCACTTGTTGTATTTTCTTCCTCAACAATAATTTCCTCTTTAATTGGATTTGGTGACAGTGTAGTGGTTTCTACAGTAGTATTTAGTAAAGTTCTACCATTACGCAGTGTAACTGCCTTGCATTGCTCCTTGCCTTCTCTCTTTGGATTGATTTCAGTGTCACTAGGTAAGGTTCCTTGTGGACGATTGTAGATAGCACTTGCAAGCTGTCCCACTTGGTTTTGTAGATTTCGAATAGCAATATCTTGACTATTTATTCTCGTCTCATTTTATAAAATATACCGGGAAAACAGTTCTTCCAAGTTAGACATTTTTTTCGGAGGAGAAGGAGCTTGTTAAGGTTGTTGTTGTTGTTAATTGTAATTTTGAAATCTTGGAAGATATTGTTGCCTTAGAGCTGAAGATTGATCTTGATTGTTATTATTACTCCATGATAAATTCAGATGATTTCTCACTCCAGGATAATAATGAGTCGGCACATTGTTGTTTTGCTGCCGATTATAATTACTGACATACTGCACTGATTCTGCCTTAATAGCACATTGCTCACTTGAATGTTCTCCAGCACATGTATCACATACAACTGCTACACTCTGCACAGGTTTCACTCCCATAATATCAATTTTATGACACCCCCAAATCTGGGCCCATACAGCCCAAACTTGAGTTGTCAAAAGACTACAACAAAATTATTACAAAGTATAACAACGTTCAACAATACAGTGTATAATAATACACAACTAAGTCTTCACTATTATTATCACACTATTTTACAACGCGTGAAGACTACGACAGTTATCCCTCGGACTCTCACTCTATTCCCCGGTTAGACCCAACTACGTTCTCATCTCCTGTTGAAAAATAATAGAACAAAAGAAAGGGTGAGCTCAAATAGCCCAGTAAAGAATATCATGACTAAGATAATGACGAATAAATTATCATTAGTCTTCAACAGTTGAGTTCTTGATAGAATACAATAGACTACAAGGTTTATATCAAAAACTACAGTTAAATTCTTGAACAATGTTCAGATCAATAATAGCAGCGGAATGAGCAATCTATTAGAAGAATAATGCAGACTATAATGTCCACTCGGTTCTCTTTTTAGGAAAAATATCATCAACTTTTATCATCTGAAATATCATTAGTCAAGATAATACAATTTCACAGTTCCTGATCATAATCATGCAGATCAACAGTTCATCTTTGCACTACGGGCCAAAGACATTCAATATAACACCAACGGTCATGATTATATCAGATTCAGTCTTTGGTCATAATCATATCAAACAACAGTTCATCTTTGCACTACGGGCCAAAGAGAACATTCACCACGTGCCATAAAAGACACCGAACAGATGTATCGCCTTTAACCTATTATATCACCTTTAACCTATCATCTGTTCAACAATTATATCGCATTTGTGCCCCCGGCCACAGATATTCACAACAACTTGATTTTGGATGATTAGAATGATATAAATGATGAACAGAAGAAACAGGATAAACAATAAGTATCAGAAGTTTACTTTGTACAGATTCAAATAATGTCCAAATTGTCAACATGATGTGGAGTGAAATTTAAAAATGATATTCAAGATCCACAGTTCAGAATAACGGTTACAGTTCAATAGAAAGGTTCACGTAAATAGGATGGTTCAATTGAAATGATGAAGTGCAACTATTATGGAACATATAATATTTTCAGGAATTATAAAAGCAATAGTTCTATAATAAGTTTCGATGTAGGTGTATGAAAGAAAATAATATCCCTTACCGTAGCAGGTTTGATTAACAAAAGGTGAAGGAAATTAATATCCCTTATCATAGTAAGTTTGAATAATGGAAGATGAAAAAGATGGTATCCCTTATGAGTATAAAGGAAAATAATATCACTTACGAATATGAAAGAAAATGATATTATAAACGAATATGCAATAAAAGTGTCATGTGATAATTCGTGTAAACAAATTATTTCCATAAGAGAAATATAAGAAATGAATACAAAGAGTAATTCACCAAACATGCGGTAATCCGCGTAGTCAGGTTATTCTCAGATATTAATAAGGAATGAATACGAAAGGTTATTCACCAACAAACGGTAATCCGCGCCGTAAGGTTATTCCCACAATTTAATAAAAATTTAATACGAAGAGTTATTCACCAAACAGGTGGTAATCCGCGTAGTAAGATTATTCTCAGAGATTAATAAGGAATGGATACGAAATGTTATTCACCAACAGGCGGTACTCCGCACCGTAAGGTTATTCCCACAAATTAATACATGGAAATAAATGGCACATCTTATGAGTAAGAAAGAAACGATATTATTTTCGATAATCAAATAATGATAATCCCTTACCTTAACACGTGACTGGGTATTGATTTAAATGAGGTTGATTAACTTGAACAGTACACGTACACTTATAAATCTTCACAAATACTCAAGATGACTTAAGCACACTTAGAGAAAACTTTCACAAGAAGTATTTTGAGAGAGAAAGAAAGAACAAGTAAGGAAGTTTATGAAAAATCCTTAAGTTAAGACCTCTATTTATAGCCAAAAATCTTATCATAACCAAGATTTCCCAATTTAATCCAAACCGTTCATTTCAAGATAATGTTTAATCCATACCATTCATTTCATCTTTTAAGATTTCTTTAATCTAAATCATTCATTTAAAGATCATCTTTTAATCTACATCATCCATTTCAAATTCTATATTATCTTTAATCTATACCATTCATTTTATCTTTTAAGATTTCCTTAATTTAAACCATTCATTTAAAGATCATCTTTTAATCTACATCATCCATTTCAAATTATATATTATCTTTAATCTATACCATTCATTTTATATCACCTAACTTTATATTATAAACAAATAACTTTATCAATTCAATTATTCAACAATAATTCACACTTATTAATTATTATGACTAATTATTATAAATAAAGTGTAGTTGGCTTTCTGAGTTAGATATCAAGTCAATTAATTAATGAAATACAACTGTTTAAATAACACCATAATAGAGATAACAATAATGCAGAAAGTATGTAAAAGAAAGATTACGTTACTGTGTCATGACAATTATTGATTCAATAATGTGAATTACTGTGCATATGCTACTGTGACAATTATCAGTTTAATAATATGAATTATTGTGCATGTGACAATAAAGTCAAATATTGTACGATAACCACTTTATCAGTTTAATAATACAAAACACTGTGCAATGCCGTGTGCTACTGTGCAATACTATGTGCTACTATGCAATACCGTATGTTACTTGTAATACCGTATATTACTATTCTTTTACCACCAGATATTTTAACAATTAAAAGTGATAGTACCATTAACCATTTAAAAAATTGTTTATGTCATTTTCTATATCCGACAATTATTCTTTGTAGGGTCCACCAATGATTGGTTCGTACGGCGCCGTCATACGAATATTCCCAGACAGAACGAATATTACTCGACCAAACGAATATTGTCCGACATAATATAATTTGCACATAACATCCTTAACTTTTAACTTTATCAATTTAACTACTTACTGTTTCAGAAAAAAATATATGAAGAAAAATTAAATTTTGTATTTCATAAAATTCGGGGTCTTACATGCCACATCATCATCATCAACCTTCAGCTAGGGTTCTTCCGATGTAAAATTACAATTTAATATATATTTTTTAAATGGCCATAACTAACTCATTTTAAGTACAAAAAATGCAAGCAAGATATCCACGGATTGGTATCGAAAAACTCTACATAACCATGTGATCAAAAAATTGATATGAAGTCTGAGAAGAAATAGTTTTTTAAAAATTAAAAACCTTCATAACCAACTAAGGTTTAAATTTTCTCCCAAAGTACAAAATCAATGAGCACGAAATTTTGCAGGCTATATATATAAACTAAAACATATTGATTTTTTAAGCTTAAAAAATATCTCTAACATGTTTTGCCATTATCATGCTATTTAAGCTTTCTTTCTTTAAAGGAAATACATAAAACGTATGCATGGCAACATGAATAACATGTACAGCAAGAATTTAAGCACTATTAACTCTGATACCAATGTAATAAAATTAAGCATACACGCAATGGATATGAACCAAAAAATTAAATATTTTCGATTACCTTTGAAGCGTATGCTCACGACAACGAATGGTAGAATCACGTACTCAACGAACATTACTCTCAGCGATAATTTAGACTACAAACGAGTAATACATTTATCTTCCATAATTCGAGAAGTTACAAACTTACAAGCTTCACGAATTACTTCTAATGACTTATAAAAAACTCTATCTTTTTCTCTCATGTTGCTTTATTGCTTGAGTGCTAAAAATGATGAGCAATGCTCTCCTTTTATACTACTCTAAAGTGTAACTCATGCCCAAAAGAATTAAGAGCATATGTAACTCCCATGCATATAACTCATGTAACTCCCAAAGAGAATTAAGAGCATATGTAACTCTCATGCATGTAACTCATATAACTCCCACTTGATTAGAGTGTAACACCCCAAGAGAATAAATAGAGAAACTAATACACATGTTCATTGTATCTAGACAATGAACCATGTGGTTATACCCATCGGTTCGTCAACTCTATGGGCGCTCCGGTTCGGGTCAATTAACCAACACTTAAGTTCTACCTCATCCATACATCGAAGTCTATAAGTACCTACCTTTAACACTTCCACAACTTTTTAAGGCCCTTCCTAGTTAAACATGAGTTTCCCAGTATTCTACAGAGTCAAAGCCTCTACCTCCTAAAGAACCAAATCCCTGACCTACGGTTATAATGCATTGTTGTCTTCTGCTGATAAGTTTCTAACCGTATTATTGTAGCATCTCGAATTTTATCTAACAAATCCAGATTAAGTCGTATCCCTTCATCACTGTATAATTCTTTAAAATTTGATATTTTAAATAATGCAGACCCAATGTCAATTGGAATCAACACTTCAGTGTCATACGTCAATATGAATGGTGAATCCCGTTAGTAGTTCATGATGTTGTCCAATATGCCCATAAAACACTCAGCAACTCCTCAGGCCATCTCCCATTCGTCTCGTCCAATCGCCTCTTAATCCCATTAAGCAACGTATGATTGGTTACCTCCACCTGACCATTGGATTGAGGATGAGCAACTGACATTCTCTGATACTGAATCCCCAAGTCCAACAAGAATTGTTCACACTTCGTTCTCACAAATTACAAATCGTTATTTGAAATCAATACCATCGAGATACCAAATCAAAATACTATGAACTCCTTCAAAAATCTCAAGCAGTCATCCTCAGTGATACGCTTAAGCGGCTTAGCTTCCACCCACTTTGTCATGTAACCACAATGTATTGAAGTTGCCCTTTTTACCTTCTGTATCAGCCCTAAAAGATCTATCCCTCAAATAACAAATGGGATTAGGGACAGTACTGAAGATAACTCCTTTGGAGGCTGATACGGAACGGGACTATTCAATTGACACTTCAGACACTTCTTGAGATACTCTTTAGCTTCATCGAACATCATCGACCAATAATACCCCTGCCTAATCAACTTGTATGCCAACGATTTCGCTCTCATGTAGTCCCCACAAATACCTTCATGTACTTCCTGAAGAATATAAGATGCTTTCGATGGGACCAAACACTTCAATAAAGGTGATGAATAGGTCTACCGATACAAATCCCCATCGATTAAACAAAAATAAGAACTTCGATATTTGATTCTCATCGCCATAAGCCTATCCATCGGTAACTTTTCATCGGCTAGATATTCTATGTACGGAGTCATCCAACAATTAGATTTGTCGATCGATATGAGCTCTTTTTTGTGGATACTAGGCTCATCCAAAATTTCCAAATACACCGAACCTCCGAAATCCTACATATAGGATGAAACAAGTTTGGATAACGCATCAGCAACCGTGTTCCCATCTCGTTCTATACCATGAAAAATATAGGATTTAAACCTTTGTAACAACCCCTTCACCTCGGACAAATACCTAGTCATCCGAACTCCCCGAGCTCTATACTTCCTTTGAATTTGCTTCACCTCCGGGCTAGTCAGAATGACACTAATCCCACTAGCTTCGGCATTAGACGATCCATCAACATACAATGTCCAAGATAGAGCTCGACTCGGTTGCCCCCCAGTTATACCCCCCCCCCCCCCCAAATCTCTATCGCCCTATCCACTTGATCACCCTCCGAAAACATGCACTCTACTACGAAGTCTACTAACATTTGCCCTTTGATAGCAGTCCAACGATGATAATCCAAAAAGTACTAACTTAACTCCACAGCCCACGCCACCATCCTTCCTGAAGCGTCTGATTTATGTAACACTTTTTTCAAGGGTTGGTCTGTGTAGATGACAATGGTTCGACCTTGGAAATAGTGGCAGAGCTTCCTACTAGTAATCACTAAGGCATACACACACTTTTCTAGATTTGGGTACCGTGTCTCCACATCCCTCAAAGCATGACTGACATAATAAACAGGTCGCTTGACTCCTCTCTCTTCCTGAACCAGGATCGCCCCTACCGCTAATGAACTAACAACCAAGTACAAATAAAGGGGTTCCTTTGGCATCGGTTTTTGCAGGAATAGAGTCGAGGTTAGGTATCTTTTTTATCCCCTAGAAGGCGTCCTCACATTCTAAAGTCCGCTAAAATGTTTTCTCATTATTCGATCCCTTCAAAGTGTCAAAGAAGTCAAACATCTTTTTGTTGATTTAGACATAAACATTCTCAAGGCTACCACTCGACTTGTAAGCCTCTGCACATCCTTAAAATTATGTGAGGACTTAATATCCAAGATCGACTTTATCTTCTCTAGATTAGCTTCAATACCCCTCATGCTTACTAAATACCCCAAAAACTTCCTCGATCTGAGGCCGAACATACACTTTGTGGGGTTAAGCCGCATGTTGTAATGCCTTATATTTTGAAAACATTCTTCAAGACCTTCCAGATAGTCTTGAATCCTCGTACTCATGACAATCATATCGTCTACATATACTTCCATTTTCCTTTCAATCTACTTTCGAAAAACTTTGTTCATCATTCTCTGATATGTGGCTCCTGCATTAATTAACCCAAACGTCATTCTGTTGTATACATAAATAGCCATGTGAGTAATGAATGTTGTCTTCAGTATATTTTTCTTTGCCATGAAAATTTGATTATACCCCGAGAAGGCATCTAAGAAACTGAGAAATGCATTCCCTAAAGTCACATCAATAAGTTGGTTGATATGGGGGAATGGATAAAAGTCCTTCGAACATGCCTTATTCAAATCTGTGTAATCAATGCAAACCCTCAACTTCTCATTCTGTTTTTTAACCAGACAGTAGCACCACGTTTGCTAACCAATCCAGATACTCTATCTCCTCAACGATTCCAGCATCTAAAAGCTTTCCAACCTTTTCATCAATAACACCCCCCTCTTTTGGTGAACTAGTTTTCGGTTTGGATCAACGAACAGTCTATGAACAGTCACATCTTCTATTGTCTTAGGCATGTCATGAGGTGTCCAGGCAAAGATATCTGAAAATGTCCGTAACAACTTTATCAACTTGCCTTTAAGTGTACTTTGAAACCTGACACTTGACTTGTTACCCAATATCAGTTCTACCTCTTTAGCTTCCTCAGCGAGCAAAACTAGCGACTCGGTAACTCCTTCAGTGAATAGCTCAATATCTACTGCCATAATCTTTTTCTGTCTACTTACACCAACAACCGACGTGGTAAGCGTAGTCCGATAGCACCTTTTTTCTATATTCAAGTCTACATTCACTTCGCCGACCCCATTAGGCATAGGGAATTTTGATCTTGAGGTGTGGAATTGATGTAACGATGTGTAATACTGATAAAATTATCCTCCCAAGTATGGCATTGTAAGTCGAATCAACTTGAACCACGAAGAATTTCACCATGACCTTCATATCTCGTGGAGCTGTCCCAAAAACTACTGGTAATTCAATAATTTCAATCACAAGTACAGATTCGTTATCGAACCCATACAAAGGTGATTCATGTCCAACTTCCAACTTGGTCCCCTGGAAATCCATCCGTTGATAAGCGTGACTATACAGCACATCGACCGAGGATCCATTATCGATCATGATGCGTTTCACATCTATAGGACCGACCTTCGCTATAATAACTAGTGCTCCTTCATGAGGCTCCACTGCTTCGGGCGGGTAATCTTAATCTGAAAATGAGATTACAGTGTTCGGGAATGGACGTTATAGCTTTACCGTCTGCTCAGATAGGGCCATCACAATGTCTGAGATCGATCTCCGCTTTTTTCCTAATTGTTTGGGAACCGATTCTCCCATAATAACATCTATAACTCGCCGAGGATGGACCGTCAGTTCAACTCCTCGTGTTGACCTGTGCCTGGTTTGGGGTAGACACTTCCCGACCAGCTACATACCAGATCAACTCTCCAATTTGAACTCGTTTCTCAATCATGTCTTTTAATCCAGTATATGTCTCTGTTGAGTGTCTAGTGTGTCTATGATATTCATAATATAATGATCTCCTAGCCAGTCGAGATCCTACTTACCCTCCATCAGCTGTATCCAAGTCCCTAATTGCATGTACAATTTTTACCTTATCAATGTTCAATGGGGTATATGGCTTAATGTCTTGCCGAGGCTGAAACGATGATTTATTAGCAATGGGTGGTTGTCCTCCTTTCGACCCGATTCAATCAAATACATTCCCCTTATTCTCTCTGTCCTTTATTATTATTGGGTTGGTTGTTCCCTTTATTACCCGGTTGTAGATTCGCCAATGCCTCGTCGATCGCTATGAATTTCTCAGCTTTTTCATAAGCATTGGACAAATCTTTCGGAGGGTTGAACATGAAATCCTTTATAAGCTTCTTTTTCTTTCCCATGTCCAATCCCGTTGCAAAAAATCCTAGCGCTTGCATTATATTTAGATCAACGATAGTCCCCATCGCATCTCAGAATCTTTACACATACTGAATTAACGACTCCCCAGGTTTCTACTTAATATGCATTAACGAAGCAGTCAGCTTTCCCCTACTCTTGTTGCTCCCAAATCTCTCGTGAAATTTATTACATAATTCCTTCTATGAACTGATTGAGTTTAGGGGCGACGACATCATCTATTGCTTAGCTCCCCTTTTTAGTGTAGTCATGAAGATCTAACACATCCCAACTTCAAAGTGGTTGTAGTACTTCATCACCCTCTCATAAGATCTCGTGTGATTATATGGATTGCCTGCCCCGTCATAAGTTTCCAAATGTGGCAACTTCTTTTTTGGATCAGCATTCTCTTGATCTATAGTCGAAGAGAACGGGGACTTCGGATCCAAAGGCAAAGGTGCAACCGGTCCCGCTTCCACCGTGGGTCTTTGCCTCTGTTGCTGCCAATCTGTTCTCCAAATCTGATATCATCTGTAGTACAGATTCAGGAATAGGCGCTTGTAGAGTCCCTTGCTGCTCTTCCTGACCCGGATTTTTCCACACTCCACCCTGACTTCTTCCTTCAATGGGAGATCGAGTTCGTCTTCAATAATATCGGCTTGATAAGCCAGGTTGTCTTATGTCTTCAGTGCAGACTGGGTCCGTCCAACCAAGTCGCCTCATATAAGGATGGTCACGATCATTAAATTCTGACTGCCCTGTTCTTACTTGTCTAAACCAAGGCCGACTCTGTGGTGTCGTCTCTCGTTCTCCCCCTTCGATAGTAGTTGGTGCGTCTTCTTCCCATATTAAGCTCGGATAGATGGGCGTACACTCTCGACGCCTTAAAATCTCCAACTCAGCCTTTACTTCCCTTATTTTTTGTTGTCTGATCCTCTCCCTTTGATCATGCCTTACCATTCTTCCTTGTGGATTTTCCAATTCTTCTAGCCTTAACCTACATAAATCTAAATCCAATGTGATTTGATGGAGAGAACAGCCGCCTTCTGACAGGTGCTGAATGAGTCTGTACAGGCTTAGATCTTGGTTGATTGGGCCCAAGTCTATCCTTCATTGACCCTCGAATGTAACGAGGGATTGGGTCTGTAGAAGATCCTTGTTGGTCCCTATTTGGATTTCCTGCTCCCGCCATGACAACAAATTTCAAACAAAACTAGTGATTTACAACTCAAAAAATCGCCCTCCTTCTAGTGCCAATGTTGATGCGTGATTTTGTGCACTCGATGAAACCACCAAACAACGAGCAACCTGCACTAAGAACAACCATTAGCCACCCTAGATCAAGCGACGACTTGAGCCATCCAGATATACTCAGGTGTAAAAATAAGTACAAGCCAAAAAAACGTAACAATGAAAAACTTATTATTACTAAAAAATAATATGTATTTGAGAAGAAAAAATTGTGTAACCTAAACCTCCACCCTTATAGCTTTATTTATACTTTTCTCTCACCGCCTTTTCTCCCATAACTGATTAGGTTAGAGAATCCCTCGACAGAATTCAATTATAATTATTATATTGACCGGTCAATACTTATCACTCTTAAGATCAGAAATCTTAATCTAATTTAGAATCCCAAGTCAATGTAAACTTTGACCTTCCTTATTTACCCAAACTGTCCCAAAATGAAACACTTGAATGGATCAACCCAAAATTCAGACCCATCATAGTGTGTAAAATATAGTACAACCAACATACCCAATAAAGAGTAACTCTTAGGCCTAAATCAAGTATAAAGCTCAATAAATTATATCCCAACACAGTCCATGAAATAAATACACAATATTAGGATATCAAAACAACTCTTAAAGTTGGGGCAAATTCATAACCATCTAACAAATTCTTTCCATCATACAAGCAATGTGCTCAAGCTCCCTATTTATTTACAATTTTACATCATCCAACTGTGCCAATCTTGTTAGATAGCTGCTAAATGAATCTTACACCTATTTGTTTCTGCGACTACTTCTAAATTTTTTTAGACAAGCAAGAAAAGAACACTAAAGAACAACTTAGAAAGAAACCAAAGCTAGAAAACTTTCAAAGTATGAACTCTAATCTGTAGATCCACGCTGAAGTTCTTGGTAGAGTCCAATGTATGCAATCCTGCAAGCATAAGAGCAAACTCAAATAATTACTTCAATGGCTTTGATAGCATCGAGATATATTATGCAATTGATCTAAAATAGAAAGGTTTAGCACGTGTAAAACCAATAAGTAAGCCAACATCTAGGCAGTGTCAAAAAAAAACATTATATTAAAATTAAGAAGAAAATTTAAAAAAAGTTTCAAACAAAAACAGAACAAATAGTACATTATATAGCTTCCCACTTCAGAGTGGAAAAGAGAACTAAAGTCCGATGTGTGCTTGGAGAAGTTTGTGGCTAGCTCACAGGAAATAAAATATATTCTAATTTATAGAAGAACATCGATTCACAAAGATATATTCTAATTGAAGGGAATTGATATCTCGTAAGATTTGATAGTCAAGATCCTTCGCACATGAGTGTGGGACCTATTTAGTATTCATGTGAGAAGGACCTTTTGGAACTATTACTTTTATTTGCAGAAACATCAATTCCCTAATTTAAACCTTGATTCACTTGAGAGAAAGGATATTCAGCTACTCCTGAAGCTTACAAGGACGCACATAAGCTAATGCCTTTCTCAATGAATGAATTCTTAAGAAAAATTACAAGTTTCCAATACTTTATATTTCACATATCTGATAACTGAATATTGAATTCAAAGGGTCGAAAATAGAAGAAAAATTAGCTTAGTCTTCATTAGGAGCTTACATTTCTTATATGAAAGCAAGAGCTTCTTTCTTGTCTTTATTTGGTTTACCTACTTGAGCCGAGGAGCCTAACAGAACAACTATTGTTGTGTAGAATAACCTACAAAAATCAAAATTTGTGTAGATTAACTCCTGAAACTGGTCAAAGTTTTACTCTGTAGAATAACTTCGAAAAGTTGATCTAGTATGAAGTTTTCACATGAAACAATGTGTATCATAGCTCTAATAATGCTTGAATCAGGCTAGCAGTCAACTGCAACACAATATTTTTCTTTGCTCAGTTTGATGGATGGTTCCGAAAGAGATACATAGAAGATAGAGAAACAAAGAGAGTTGAGGTATGAGGTGAGAAAAAATTACAGTTTTTTGTCACATTAAAATTTCACAAAAATATGTCAACAATTAGATGCTGGTCACTACACTCAAGAAAGTCGTTAACACATCAAATATTTGTCCAGCACTATCCATGTGAATAAAAGAGTGAATAAGCAACCTCGACATACTGAAGTATTAGACAAGTAAATTTGCTCAGCATTCAAAACTAGCAAAGCATGTATTGTTCACATGTTCAAAAGAACGCATCACGTGTACAAATGTCTGCAAATGCACATGGACCACAGGTATCATGTTTTTCGAGAACATCAAAGAATAGTACGTGTTTGACGAGCAAATAAATGCAATTTTTTCATAGACCCAAAATAGATATAAGCATAAAGTTAAGATCTGAAAAAAAAACATCAAAATACATACTTACACAATCTAACACTCCAATAACTCTTTGCAAGTTGACTTATTGTGTCCAGTACCCTTGCATCTACTGCATTGGAGCTGACGTTTAACTACATCTTTGGACCCAAGTTTCTTAGTAGTGGGACGGCCTGGTGGGCGACGAGTTGGAGGAGGGGTGACAGTCACTGACACCGCAGCCTGAGAGAAATCATTCACTGGCCTATCAACATTCAGGATAGGATGTACTGATTCTGAATACGTTAACCTGTAGCTTTCAGTGGTGAAGTATCTAGCGCAATAATCATATGGATCACGGTTAAGGAAATTGATGATGGCAATTGCATGGCAGCAAGGCAACCCAGTAATCTGCCATCCTTTACAACTACAATCACAGTGATCAACGTCAACTTCTTCAATGGAGTCACCATGAACCTCAACTTTATTACCAGCTGATATTAGTACTGGAAGTGGACAAACTTTAACACTCTCCTTCTCTAGTTTTTCCTCCATAGATGGAGTTAGCCTCGACAGCCATTGATTGGATTCTGCCCTTCGGGTATAAATAATGTCCATGATCTTACCCCGTATAGCATCAACCATCTGAGTTATTGGTGATTCATGTGCATCTGATGCCCAGCGGTAGAACTCCTCCCCGAAGTTTGATGTCATATGGTTATATCTTACTCCCAGGAAGTAAGCATTTGCCCAATGCTCTGGTTCACTTTGCATGACCCAGTTGTAAGCTTCCAATGAAATACTTTTGATGCGTTCAACACATGTTTGGAATCCCTCAGGCCTAGGTGCATAAGCTGCAGAAAATAAATCCTCAACCATGAGACGCTTAACTTCAAGAGAGAACTGGCACTTCAAATCTCTTACAAATTGCTTTGAAAGGTAGTTCAGACAGTAGCCATGGTACACATCCTCATTCTGAAATACGTCTGCAATTGACTCCTTCAGTCCCTTCTCTCTATCAGCCACAAGTGTTATATTATGACAAGATGATAATGCAGATTTGAGTTGTACTAGAAACCAATGCCAATTATCATTAGTTTCCGTGTCTACTACAGCAAAAGCAACAGGAAAAACACCATCATCCCCATCAGCGGCAGTTGCAGCCAACAACATTCCTTGGTACTTCGAATTTAAAGTTACACTATCAAGGAAAAGAAGAGGTCGGCAACCTTGTTGGAAACCATACACCGAGGCACGAAATGATACAAAGAGGCGATGAAAGCTTGAGTCATCCTTAGTGGTAAAAGTAGCAAGACTACCAGGATTTGTCTCCATTATCATTTCACAGAAAATTGGTAGCTGACCATATGCCTCTTTATAGGAACCCTGAAGCTGCTCCTTAGCAATCTCTTTCCCACGCCATGCCTGAAAGTAGTTGAGTTGAACACCAAACTCCTTTTTTATGTCATGGACAATATCTTTGGGTTTATAATTTGGAAAAACCTTCAACTTCTCCTTAATCATACTTGCCACCCAACTTCTTGTTGCATGGTACCCAGTTGTTACAACAGTCCCTTCACATGTATGTGTTGAATTCATTTTCTTAATGCAAATTAGTTGGGTGGTAGACAACCTTGAGGCATGAATTCTCCATGGACAGCCTTCAACCTTGCACTTTACAGTCACACGGTGACTATCATTCTTCTTATACCTAAAAGCAAACTGATGCGCAACAGCATATTTACGCAAGGCCTCGCGAAACTCATGTACACTATTAAACCTTTGGCCTACTCCAGTTATATTGTTCTGCCATTGCTCTGCAGCTTTCACATGCTTTACGTCGCTGAAAGCAACAAGAGGGAGAGCGGGAGGCATATCAGTGAATGTGTCAAAAAGGGCATCAACATTTGTGGAATCATCTACAACATCAAAATTGGCATCAAGCAGGAGATCAGCCTCGCTTGTGTCATCCACGGCATCATCTCCAACACTTGGAGGAGCATCAAATAGAATCCCGGCTTCTGACAGACTTGTCCTGCTCGACCTGCAAGATACATGTCCCCAAATATCTCACGCAATAGGAAACAATTAACTACAGCACAAGACAGAAAATGAACTACCTACTGCCAGGCATGTTTGAGACATCTGGGTTGACAACTTCTTCTGTCATAACATATATATCAGTGGTGCTGTAGTCACCATGGAATTTGACCATGCGTTTGAGATCTTTGTCGTTTGAGATTGAAATAAGAGTCTTCCTATTTCCCAGGAGGAAATATTTGATAGACATGGTAATAACGCTATAGTTAAACATCTCTGCCACCTCCATCTTGAAATCATTAAATGTCATTTCATCATCAACTTCCATAGCATGAGCATCCCCGCCTTTGTACGACAGTGTACCATCTTTGTCTGTCTCAAACTCACCACCCGACTGACAGATAACAATAACTTTCTTCCCAGACATGACCTAAATCATATTATAATAAATTTAAATGTCAAATGATAACTTATTTTCTTATCTAAACAAAATGTCACAGTATAAAAAAATTTCATTGTAAACAAAGAAGAACCTTATAAGTTTTGGACAATATTAACAAATGGGGATTCTAAATTTCAAACATGAAACCATTCAATCTAAAGTCTTTTAATGGTAAGGAATGCATTTTCCACTTTTGATATGTTTCTTCCTTCTTAGCTTTTTAGAAAAAAAACAAGTTCTACGTACTTCTGCCTATTAATTGACACAGACTGATGGAAGAATGGAGCTAATAGTTCTTTGGAAAAGTGATTTAGTTTTTTCTCTTTACTTCTCTCTCTAATTTACTGTATATATATATATGAAAGCAAATTGTTCAAAGAATGCTTTTTTATTTTTGAACAAGGCCTAACAGTAACTCATTTAATGCCACACAAACAAAAACACACGCACTTGCAATATATTTTTTTCCCCGTGAAGGACCTATTTCAGTAGACTAATACATTGAGATCTTTGAACTGCCACTTAGTGAATGAAAAATCATGACCAGATTAATGAATAAACTTAAACCCTTCATACTCAACTAAACTCAAGCCTTAATCCTAAAATAGTTGGGGAAACTCTAAACACTTTATAATCTAAGAAAAAAACAAAATCAAAACCCCAATCCTAAATTTACAGAATCACCATAAACAAATCATTCAATGTCCAATACGGAAAAAAAACAAACGCACATAACATTTAATTGATCACAAAACATAAACATATATGGAGCAATGGCGCATATCTAAATTAACAAATCCATAAACCCAGAAGAAAATAAAAAGAAAGTAAACACCAAATAGCCCTAAAACATTAGAAATTCTACCCTAAAAATAGCAGAAAAGGAGAAAAATAGTTGAAAGTTCACACCTTTTAAGTCAGAGAATTCGATTATGAGGTACCGAAAGAGAATTTTGGGAATTTGATGTAAAAAATTGAGGGAACTGCTCTGGAAATGCAGCTATGTTGTGGCTCTGCCGCTCAAACGTTATATAATAATATTCATGGGTTCACAAAAGAGGGCCTGTCGTATTTAAATTTTGGAATTTATAAAAAAAGTCAAGTATATAACAGTAATTATTTTGACACCTATCTGAAAAATAGGACTACTATTTAAAATAAAAAAAAAAGAAGAAATTGTCGCCGACAATTGGATAAATTGCATCATTAGTTTATTTTAATTTTAAATTGACTTAAAAATGACAAAATAGTGTCTTATTAGGAGGTTGCAATAGCCTGTTCACCCCAGAAAAATAATCTTTATTTGTGAAAAAATTAAATTATTAATAATATAATTTTATTTTATATTTATAAGTAAATATAATAAATTATTAATTTAATAGTAATTATATCGTAACATAGTTGTGATTTTTTGAATAAATTATATCTTTTTATATTTTTATTTATAGAAAATAAACTTTTGGGGATATATATATATATATATATATATATATATATATATATATATATATTATAATATGTTAATTATTAAATATAATGTGTATATTAAAACACACACATATAATTAATTAGTTAGTGATATTTTGGTCATTATATTTTATTTTGTTCTATTATGATATAACTTTTAAATAATGCATCAAATGTATGAATGAAGTGTTCGATTTCGATTTCCATTTCCATTATTCCATTTCATTCTAAAACGATTCCATCCAAACAAATGACCCTGTCTTTAATCACATAGGGATACTATGGGAAATTAAAATTTAATCCTTTTTTAAAATCTACAAACCACAAAAGAACAAAAATCTCTATCTAAAAATATAAATAAAAAGGAATGGAGGGATACTCTCTTCGTTCCTTTTTAATTGACATTTTAGGTGTGAAAACATATATTAAAAATATAATTAATACTTTATTTGATTGATTAAAATGGATATACTAAAATTAAAAGATGAAAGAGAAATAAATTAATATTTAATATAGAAATAATATGAGAAAAATTAAGTCATTAGTACTTCCTTAAGATATATAAATAACAAATAAAAAAGAAAATTTTCTTCCAAAAAGATAGATAAAAAAGAATGAATAGAGCATTTAATGTAGAATTGTTATAGAAAATTAAACTATTGATGTTTTCTTACAATCCACAAACAACACATTAAAAAAATAAAACTTTAACTCTTTTTATTAAAAGAACAAATTTATGTTTATATTTATTGTCACATACTCACATCCAAATACACATACGAAGGTAAAACAAAAGTAAAGAGAGGAGAGGATAAATTTCCGAAATACCAATAAACAGGAACAACGGCAAGTATAGGAGTGTCGAACCAAAACGAAAGTGTAGTAGTTACCCTAATAAATTCAACAATTCATGGCCGTCAGACTTGGAAAAATAAACAACTGAACTCTTTATTACAGGGATTGGTGGGGCAAATGAAAGCTGATTTGGGTGGCTCTTGGTAGCATTGAGTTCAATAATTCCATTTTAAACGTGAGGGGATGACATTGATAATGAAAAAAGTTGGTCATAGTTATTATACAATAGACATACGATTGTCTTTCAAGGTATACGATGTGTAACGAGGCATTAGAGCAACGGCTTTCGCACAGCTCAATCTGTTGCTTGTTGCCCCTTTCTCTAAGAATAAGGTCAGCTTTGAAGCTGGCTGCTCTGCTATACTATACTAGTTGTATGGCGCTAGCGCAAGGTATTCCGCGTGAGATTATATACTCTGAACATACTCGGAACTTCTTCGACTTGTTGAGGAGTAAAGCAGGGGTTGCAAATTCAATATCAACAATGGGAGGGTTACTTCATGAACTCGAGGGGACTGTCGATTGTACTTAATTGGTAGAAACCCGAAACATTATGTTGCATCATGTTGAAGTAGAAGATACGTACATAGGAAATCAGATGCTTGCATATGTACTATCATCAAGTCACTATAAGAAGATACTTCTACAAAGTCATAGAACAACATGCGATTCGTGCCCAGTTGTGTAGATCACACAAGAACATGTTTGTTGTGGTTCACCATAACATCAACGGATCATGCAGTCCAATTGTAAAATGAGGCAGCGAAAAAGTCTCAAATTGAATCTACAACGCTAGGATCATGTGTTTTTGAGCTCTGAGAAATGCCTTGATCTGGTACACTTCTTTTGAAGCTCTTGAATCCCAATGTTATGCAGGCTGCTGAAGAAAGCCTACTATCATCATACTACTAAACCCATCCGCAACAAGTTGGTTAACTGCATCCCTAAACCTCATTAAATCATCTACTGTATTATAGACCTGATGAGAAATCCTATTGTACCCCGTCATCCGATTAACCTCCCCATCTTCCGGTGCCCTGAAATAAATAGGCACTTCAATCTTATAACATTCTCTCAAATGTGTCCCCGACTTGAACAATCTGAATCACTGGTAATCTACAAAGAAACTGGCATTCCCGCCATAAACATACTCAAAACACATATCCGGGGGCGACCCAAGATTCGTCCCCCAAGAATTCAACAACATTTCCTCCATTTCCACAACTTTCTCATGATTCCTCTTTCTTATCCCATCAATCCCACCTTCAAACCTACTCACAAACTCAATCACCTCAGGCACTACAAGCTGCGCGCTATAGTCCCTGGTTCCAATCCACCCACTCTCTATGGCCAACCCATTGCCGTACTCATGAGACAACCGGATGATGCAAGTTCGAGATTTTATCCAATTTTCTACAGTATAAAAAGGCAATCGACGGTGGACAAAAGAACCATTTATGCAAATTACTGGTATTAAAATCCGCCCCAATTTCCTCCATATCAATCTCAACATTGCCAATAGCATGAGCCGCATCTACAAAAATGTAATCAACTCCCTCATCTCTACACATTTTAACCAATTCTTTAACTACATCAATTCTGTTGCAGCTTTTATGATGCAATACCTCTTCTAGTGGATTTATCACACCAAAAAATATATTAGCCTGATTCATAAACAAAACTACATCAAGAAAACACCCAATCTTATTGTGGAATTTGTACAACGGAAAGATCATTCATATGAAGGAAATGGGTGCTTTATGAAAGATAAACAACTAAACTAAATGAAAATTCAATACAAATTTGAAGGTCAATATTAAACAGGAAAAGAAATCTGAAATATAAACAACCTTTCCCATCTTGTAATACATACTATGGGCCATTGCTTGCTTCATAGAAAAAACTCTTGTGTAGTTCGAACCAGGGTACAAATTTACGTATAGTCCCTTTGTGCAAATAATGATGAACGGTGGGTCAACATCCAGTTACTCCAAGCATTCAACATAATGCAATACCGTAATGGCGTTAGATATGACCTTAAACAAAGCACTATCCAAATCACTAGACATCAACTAAACGAATCGTGTTCATCTTTCTACTGTATGTAGTATCATATCTTCACTGAAATTCAAAAACAAACTATCATACATTTCTTAACTATTTCCTTCCACGACAATATTGATCTTTCCTAAAAGTTTTCATATAAAGTTAAGCTACAATTACATAAGATAAATCAACATTCATCCATCACCCAGACCACTATCCGATTGTTTGGAAAATACATATTCTCTACTTGCACATCCAACGAAACTATATAGAATTCTTCTTGGCACTTCTCTGTCTTTTGTTCGTATGTGTTTGGCTCCATATGCTTAAGGAACTGAAAATGAAGTATCGAGAACCCTAAACAAAAAATACTAATTTCTAATAAGAATCAAATTCATCAAAAAGGAAAACGGCCAAACAAAGAGCATAAAACCAAAAAAAAAAAAACATGGTTAAAGCCAAGGTGCAAGTTAATTCCATAGTCAAAATACATTATTATGCAATATCACTACAATTCCAGCCAGCAGTCTACCATTCTACTAACACAGGATACACTACTCATAAGTTCTCAAAATGTTACTCGTTCATCGAACTGGGTTTATGAAAATGTGCCAAAAAATAGACCTAGTAATATTCGACCCATATGTTCATACAAGTATATGTTTGTCATAAACATTTCAATAAAATCCTTACTGAGGCATTTTGTCGTACAGTTGGGCGTCTAAACATAAAAGAGCCGATAGATACCCAGATCTTGCCGGGACTCTGATTACTACATTAAGAATTTCTTTGTTACATGTGTAGACTCTACCTAATTAAGTACTTTAAGGCTGTTTGTAATATTCATTTCAGCTGTAGGCATTAAGGAAAAATCTTCGGACTGGTCAAGAGAAAAAGTGCTCACTTTGTTAGACAATAGAATTGAATATGTGAATTTGCATATAAAGAGAGAGAGAGGTGTTACCTGTTATCACTATGCTATCACTTTAGCTAGTATTTTAATATTTAAAATATAATTTTTTATTTACTTTTATTTTATTCATCTGTATACGCTGAGAAAATATATAAATAATAGTTCTACCATTGAAATCTTTTATTATCATCTTTAAAAATTTGAACAACTCAAAATTTAATATTAATCTTATATTTTGAACGAGTAGCATACATATTCCATGTTTCATTTTCCCTTCTATATACATCTTAGTTCTATTTACAAATAATATAATTTTAAAAGAACTGATAAATAAAACTGAATTTAAAAAAAGTCATCTTGATTCAGCCAACTAAATTTGATGGCCACCAAGAAAATTTAAATTTAATTGATACTTGGCATATGCTTCATTGACTTAAAATCTTACGATATTTTAAACTTGTGTATTCTTTAGAAAAAGATTAAATTGAATCAAGATCGAGAATCATGATCATTCTTTTGGCTTCTATGTTTTCTTGTTCTAGTGTAGAATAATCAATTGATGCTTATAGATATTACTCTACATGACATACACTACACTAATTTATTGCATTATTTGTTATTAATTACTAAATAAAATAATTTTATAATATTCATTCAAGGCGCAATTTTATTCTTAATTTTAACATCATAATTGATAAATCAAAGATAAACAAATGTCACATTACAAAATTGTTGATTTTCATAAGTTCAAGTCAACTCTTAGACAAGAAGTTAGAAATGAACAAGTGTTATGTTACAAAATGTATCTTATAATGGAAACTTGATAACATATGGGTGTGTGTAAAGGGTATAGTTTATTAGACAAATTTATATACATAATAATTAAATATTATATTTATTTATATTATTAAAAAATAAGTATGACATAAATTTTAATATTATATTATATTTTTTAATAATATAAATAAATATAATATTTAATGTAAAGATCGATTTATTATATGTTTATATTTATTTTAATTTATTTAATTATGTCCTATTTCTTTTCACGTGTCAAATAAGTAGTGGCTCTGCTGTATGCCGGTTCTCACCTATTTTTACTGGTCGGTGGACAATCCCAAGATTCTTTGTAGCTGTCTTTTTCCTAATTAAACAATTACTCCATATATCTCCTCAATTTTCACACAAGATACGAGTGTTTATAGATAAATAGATAGTACTCTCCTTATAGAGAATTTTGCTTAGCCTCTCAACCTTCTCCAAAGTTCTTTCTACCTCACCAAGGTATGACTTTTATGTCTTCATCGTCTTCATTAATCAATACATGGGTTAGATTGGTGTGTCATAGCTGTTGGATATGAGTGTTTTTTTTTAATAAAAAAACTGTTTCAGTTTTTATTACTGGGTTTGCTTTCCCTATATTGTTTATTCTTAGCTTAGCAAAAAGAAAGAAGCTTGAGCCATTAGTTTTTTCATTTTTTGGGACCTCCTTGAATAGTTAAATGTTTACTTACTTTATTGATCTGTTTACCAATTTGTTTGCCCTACCCATATGATTATTTTAGCTGATTTATACATAAGTTGTTTGCTATGATTAAATAAAAATTTTGAAATTCATTTTCAGATGTGTGTAGTTTTGCTCTTATAATGTTATCTGGATGGGCAAATTTAAAGGTGAAAGTACGGAGTATTATAATATTGTATCTAGTCGCTAGAAAAAGCTTGTCCCTGTTCTTCAGTGAATCTTATCTTGAATGTTTATTCTTTTTGATCCTCATGATTTAACAAAGAAGGGTTGTGGCTTCTCCAATGAATCATAAATCCCAGTTCCCAAATACAATTTTCTCTCAACTATTACCAATATAAGTGATTTTCTCACACTTCACTTTATCCGGTCGTTTTGTTTATATGGACCCCTTTAGTTTAAAGCTATCATCAATAAACATGAAAGCTACATCAAATGGAAGAAATTCAGAATTAATAGTCTAGCTGATTCAATACCTCATAGCTAATTAAACTATTGTAAATATGGTTGCCAGGTAATGATGTCTTTAATTCCTACCTTCTCCCTAAATTTTTCTCCTTTTTCTATGTCTTTTTTGATGATTTTAAAAAAAATTAAAAACAAGTTGTGCTTATTTTTGGATGTGTTTGTGTAAACATTGAATGATTTAGTTAAGAGCTTGTAATTGTAGATGAGACAACGAATTTAAAGAGGCACGGGCTATTGTCTTAACAAAGGACATTCAGAAAGTGCCATTGAATTAAGAAATTCTTTAATTTGAACCAGAGGCTTGTATCAGTTAACTTTGTCATCATGGTTGGGAGTCAGTATTGATGATTGCAAAGGAGTGTATATTCTGATTGTAGAGTCCATTATTTCAAATGATTGAAAGAAAGACTTGGAAGGTCAGGTTATTCAAGATTCATGGTCTACTCAACATGCCAATTATCTTGATTTTCATTGGGACACAAAGATTTATATCAAACTATTTATCAATTTCGTCATCTCTTATTTTTCCTAAATAGATAATATTCATAGTATAAAATAATTAAGAAAGTTAGGAATTTCAATTAAGCAACGGCATACGGGTTCTTACCCTTTTTCGATCATTAAAACTAGTTTCTTGACCAGCTGTTTGTGATGCGCTAGTGCTTAGAACTGAACAAGTTTGCATCTTCCATAAATAGGTTTCTACCCCATATTAGCTTCTTCTTTTTTTCTTTCTGTAAAAATATATGCTTGATGCCTAGCCACAACTATCATATGACTGTTTCTATCAGCAAACATTGTGCCCTGTATCCCAAATGTCTTGTCCTCGAGGTTTGCCAGTAGCAAATGTTAGTGTCACTCTATTATTTGAATCTAGCACTTTGATTAGAGCATGGCTTCCTATTTTGCAAAATAGATTGCTCTGCATGCCTACAGAATACTGGCCAAACTTAACTTTTTATTCCTTCATTAAACAGGAAATTTGTAAATATGTGGCACAAGTATCTTTGTGCAGCTCTCTGCTTATGGGCTTTCACATGCACTGTTCTTCATGCTTCCTCTGACGGCTTACTGAGAATTGGTTTGAAGAAACGAGAGCTGGATCTTCATAGCATAAAGGCTGCTAGAAGCACAAAATTGGAAGGCAAATATGGGAAGGTTGTGAAGGACATGCATCACAGCTTGGGTGATTCAGATGTAGATATTGTATCTCTCGAGAACTACTTAGACGCCCAATATTATGGAGAGATTGGTATTGGTTCACCCTCCCAGAATTTCACAGTCATATTTGATACTGGCAGTTCAAATCTCTGGGTTCCATCATCAAACTGCTACTTTTCCGTGAGTTCTTCTGGACATTAGTTTCAGAACTTTCATACCTCGTAGTTACAAAGTCACCTAATGTCTCAAAGTTGCATGCAGATCGCTTGCTGGCTACATTCTAAGTACAAGGCAAAGAAATCCAGTACATATACCAAAAATGGTAAGTCGCAATAATACTTGATTCGACCTTCAAGTTGTCTACTATAAGAAAATGTTTGAAGTTTTGAGTTTATTATAGGAGTCATACTTGACTTAATCCTATTGGATTGTCATAGGAAAAGCAGTTGCAATACATTATGGATCTGGATCAGTTTCTGGCTTCTTAAGTCAAGACAATGTTGAAGTTGGGGATCTTGTGATCAAAGATCAAGTCTGTTTTGCTTTATTCATGTCCTAACTTAAAGTTGGTTCTTGCCTTTTGCATCGTCTGATGACCATACATGTTATTTTTAGGTTTTCATTGAGGCTACAATAGAAGGAAGTTTTACATTTGTATTGGCAAAATTTGATGGGATTCTTGGACTTGGATTCCAGGAAATTTCAGTTGGCAACGTTGTTCCACCCTGGTACTGTAACTAAAATTTTTTTGTAGTTGTTTTTTCCAGCACTAAGTTGATTTGACGTGTGCATCCTTGGAAGAAGGATGGGTCAGCCCTTTTTCTTTTTTGATTCATCATCTTAGATAAATCTAAACTCCTATGAAAAGTACAGGTACAATATGGTGGACCAAGGTCTAGTCGATGAGGAGGTATTTTCTTTTTGGATTAATCGGAATCCAGATGCAGAAGAGGGAGGTGAGCTTGTTTTTGGCGGTGTTGATCCAAAGCACTTTAAGGGGAAACATACTTATGTTCCTATAACTGAAAAGGGTTACTGGCAGGTGTGTATACTTGAAAGATGTAAAGTTTCTGCCTCATTTTATTTGTATTTTCTGCTATAAAAACTTATCAAATCCTTTGTTTCTTTTCAGTTTGAAATGGGAGATTTTCTCATTGGGAACATTTCAACAGGTTATTTTTACGGCATTTTAACGAGTGTTGTAGATTTTGAGAGAAGGTTTCTCCCATATTATGGCCAGTCCTCTGGCTAGTAATGATTGGAGGCATCCCCTCTCTCCACAACTATAATGTGTTCTGATGGGTAGAAATATTTTCAGCACAAAAGTGATTTTTCCAACGTAATATATGCATTGTGAACTTGTACAAGTTTATTAAAAGTTTTGCATTTCGCCGAAAATATTGCTTATCATTATGAAAATAACACTACTTGTTTGATGATATCAAACTAATTTTAAGAAGTAAAAAAGAAAAACAGGATTATATTTTAAAAAACCTAGAACTCAGGATTATATTTATGAAAAAATGGTTCATACTTCTACTGAAGTCGAGTAGAATAAGTATTACAGGATGGGATAACAGGATTATATTTTAAAAAACCTAGAACTCGGGATTATATTTATTAAAAAAGGGTTCATACTTCTACTAAAGTTTTTGAGTAGAATAAATATTACAGGATGGGATATCCATGTTTTTCTATTCTCACTTGTCATTTTTGATATCTTTTCTGTAGTTATAAGCAGGATTCTGACATATCATGTCAACCTATGTTTCTGACAAATTGTAGGAAAGGGCAACTAACATATTGCACTGACACGCACTGTGGCTGGGTCTTCACAGACCAGTATATTTTACCTGTGGCCCGATCTGGTTGGGAAAAATAAAGCTGAATCCTTAAATAAAAAGTTCTTTTAGTAATTAATTCCTTCAAGCACATCGAAGTCAAAAATATTACTCCCTCCGTCCAAGTTTACTTGTTCTAATTTCCTTTTTGGTTTGTCCAAATCTATTTGTCCTTTTTCCTTTTAAATGCTATTTTTGACCTTACTTTTCTAGTAATACCCTTATATAACTTTAAAAAAAATTCATTGAAAACAACACGATATACATTGGAAAAAGTAGCACTATTAACTTTGATATAGAAATTAAACCACGCCCCTTTTTTTCCTCCCTCCCTCTCCTTTATTTTATTGTTCTAATAAAGAGTTGGGAGATTAGATAAAACAAAAAAGATGATAATAAAGTAATTAAGATGGGTAATTGGGAGATCAATTTTTTTTTTTAATAGGCGTGTACTTTCAAACTTGGACAAGTAAACTTGGACGGAGGAGGGTGTAGTATATTAATTAGTAGCCCTTTGAGTTAACTAAATAAAAATTCAAAATTTTAACATTCCACTTTTTTTTCTTTCCCTTCAGGTTATTGCAAAGGGGGTTGTGCTGCTATTGTGGATTCTGGGACATCCTTGCTTGCTGGTCCAACTGTATGTTCCCCTACCTTTGTCAACTGTCAGTCTATCCAAATCCAGAGCGATCCTCAGAATTTATGGATTCTTTTTTCGTTTAGTTTTCCTTTCAAACACATACTTTTTGTTCCATTTTCTTATGAGTCCATCAATTTCAGAATGTTGTGACTCAAATCAACCATGCCATTGGGGCAGAAGGAGTAGTGAGCGCGGAATGTAAACAAGTTGTTTCTGAATTTGGAGAGACGATCTGGGATCTCTTAGTATCCGGGGTTTGACATATCTTTCTCAACTATACATATTTAATTAATTTAACTTATGGGATTCAAATTCATTTATTAAGTTACTTCCATCCTCTACAGCTGAAACCTAAAGAACTATGTTCAATGATTGGTTTATGTTACTCAAATGGAGGTCATCAGCATGTGAGGTTGGGAAGCCTTATTATTACATGTATCAATAATTTCCTCAATATTTTCGTATGCTGAGCACACTTCACAAAAGTTAATGTTCAGAGGAAATTAATTGGGTTGGGATTTCTGAAGATTTGTTGTTGTTAGCATAAAATTTGTTGAGATTTCATGTATAAGCCATTTGAAAATATGATTGAAGGAGGTTGTCCTTATCTTCATGTCATCATCATTGAAATATACATGGAATCAGTCTTAATCAACATAGCCATATATTCCTCTGTGCTCCTTTTTTTTCTTTTCTTTTTTCAGTGAGGTGGGTTGGGGTGAGATTAAGGGCTGGTATTATCCTCCATATTTACAATAATTGCAGCACATATAGCCGGTTTTGAATCTTTGATAAATGAATTTACTCTTGCAGTTCAAATATCCAAACAGTTGTTGAAAAAGAGAACCAAGGGGAAAATTCTTCTGACAATAGCCTCTTCTGCCCTGCATGTGAATTGGTTGTTGATTGGGTCCAAAACCAACTAAAACAGGAGGGAATTAAGGAGAAAGTGCTAAACTATGTGAATCAGGTGATTATCTTAAACTGTATCCTTAGCTAGACCATTTTAATTTTAATTTTGTAAATTTATCAGATTGTTTACTAGAATTGAAACATTAACATTTTTTTGGTGGTATTGAATACGTTATGTACATTTTACCAGCTCTGTGATAACCTACCAAGTCCAGCGGGAGAATCAGTTATCGACTGTGACAAACTTTCCACACTGCCAAACATTACATTTACCATTGGAAGTAAAGCTTTCACTCTCACCCCTGAACAGGTAAGAATTTTACTGTAACATCTTCTAGGTTTTATCAAACATACTTGTTTGTAATACTTCTTGTCGTTGATGATGCTATCTCCACAATCAGTAAAGTGCTACTGATAAAATTGGGACAGAAATATATGCATGACAGTGACTAAGCTTGCAATTTTTGTCTCATTTTCCACAGCTTAAATTAGCTGCCATAAACTGTCATATAACAAGTGAATTCTAATAATTAGATGTTATAACCATGGTATGGAGAAAATGTTATGCACTTGTTTTGATCTAAATATTACAAAATTGTCTCATTCTTTCTTTCCTCTAACTTGCTTTCAGTATGTACTTAAAACCGGAGAAGGCATTGCCACCATCTGTATCAGTGGGTTTACAGCTTTGGATCTGCCTCCTCCTAAAGGCCCTCTTTGGTATGTAATCCTGGCTGTTAAATACTCCTTCCTTCCTTCCATTGAAAAATGAGAGTCAAATTTTAATTAATCATACCCTTTTAGAGAAATAATTTCTCATATCACCTCCCAACACAACTTAAATATTGATATAGATATCAAATGAAAGCTAGGTTTAATCACTTCATTGAAGGCAAATTTGAAACATCGTAATGCTTTTTAGTTGTTTGAAGAAAGCGAAAATGGGACACTTATTTTGGGACTCAGGAAAAGTATATGTTTTGCAAACTTGATATATATATATATATATAGGACGGATCTAAAGCATATCTCTTAAATAACATATTTTTATTAAAATTATGCCGTTTTGAAGATTCTTTTAAAAAATAAAATAATATTAGAAGAGAGTAGTCTCACTTGTTTTTCTTTTATTTACAAAAATATCACCTGCAGCTCCACTTGTTTTTTAAAAGAATCTCCAAAACGACGTAGTTTTAATAAATGTATGCTATTTAATACTGGTATACTATTTAAGAGGTATGTTTTAGATCCGTCGTCTATATATATATATATTAAATATATATGCACATTGTATCTGTAAGTAATGATGTGTAGATATTGCCTAGTTGCATGATTGCATGTGGTTCTCTACATTTCTCTAATGCCAATAAATTTTTTGCCTGCAGGATCCTTGGAGATGTATTCATGGGTGTGTATCATACCGTCTTTGACTATGGTAATCTACGACTCGGCTTTGCTGAATCTGCTTAAATGTAACTAATTAATAGTACTAGTACTTCAAGTAGTCATCAGTTGCTCCTAGGAGAGAGAAACTTCATGAAGGTTGTGGTTAAATGTAACTAATTAATAGTTCTGAGACTGTCTATGGTTTGTCTACTTTATTGTGTAAATATGTCGGGTGGAGATGAATATTATTACCATGCTCGTCTCTGAGGTGAAAAGTTCAATTTTCTCTTCGAACCAGAATGTGATTACTGTTATTGTAAGGCATCACAATAAGAGGGCAGTGTATGTTCCCTTCTCCATATATTAATGGGCAGTATGTTCTACAGTTAAAATTGTCAAGCTGCTAGTTCGAAGCATGCCATGCTCATCCCTCTTGATGTATGTTGCATGAATCTGCTCGGATTTGCATAAATGGTGGTTTGTCTTGAGATCTCTGAAAGTTTTCAGGATGCTGAAGAAATGCTGAATACCATGACCAAGAATGTTGAAAAACTTAATGTTGTTGCATGTTCCTCAATCATGTATTTACCAACCAATATCATTACAGAAAGATGTTTTGGCCACACCGAGATCATTGTTATGGACTTTGCAGACTGAATAGCGTAAATCAGAGCCATATTCTATTCATAATATTCATTGACAATCCATTAGCAAAGCAAGCTTGGATAACACCTGCAACCTGTGTCATTTGCTGAGCCAAACCTGAGGTTTAAATTTCTCAAGGCCAGTGTACTAGTCTTAAGTTCATCTCGCGAGCCAAACTCAAATAACTCAACTGTTTTATGTCGTCTCTTAATATATAAAGTGAATAATGAGCCTAGCTTGTTCAGGTAATGAGCTCAAAATGTGGTCAAGTTTGCCTCAACTTTGCATATAGGTTCCTAGCAAATCTTTAACAAGCTAAAACATCTAGACAAAAACATCCTGAGCACGATCTAAGCTTGTATACCTTAGGTCGTTATGGATTATACAAGTGAGGCCTCTATCGATACCAGTGTCACACTCGGGCAAAAAAGTTTTTATAAATGTGGAGTTTCTCAAGGGAAACAACTTAGAAGCTCAATGCCAACGAATACACCAACCCCTGCTTCAATGCCCATTCATTTGCTGCTAGCTCAAAACCACGTCGCCATTGCTTTAATGAACAAAGGATTGAAGCAAATGATTAAAAATACACACCATTCAAACAATTTTTGTACTACAAAAAGAAATTTATTCCCAGTCATCACTCAAAAAATTAATATTAACACCACCACCTAAACAAAGAAAGATCCAAAAGATTGTAACACAGCATCTGTGTAAAGCCAGGGATGGGTCACATACTAAAATACAAATTCAGGCACCAGAAATGGAAGGAAACCTTCTTTTAAGGTACACCAACTATCCATAAATTGACATATATTCCCAACTGAAGTGTCAAACTCTATTCCTCATCACTATTGCTGCTGAAAATCGAGGCAACTGCTTTTTTTGTCTTCTTAGCAGCATTACCGACTGAACTCTGCATGAAAAAACAAAAGTGAATTGTAATTCAGTCAGTTATCCATTATTGAAAACAAGAAAGTACAACAATTACTTCAGATAAAAGCTAAATGGGGCCTTGCTTTTGATTAGGAGTCGATAGTTGTAATTCAGTCGGTTATCCATTATATAAAACAAGAAAGTACAACAATTACTTCAGATAAAAGCTAAATGGGGCCTTGCTTTTGATTAGGACTTGATAGTCAGTACTGGCCAATCCATGCAACTGGTATTCATAAACATATAGACGCAGTGCAGAAGGTTGTGTACTCCTTCAGATAAATCTTCATGAAAATATGTTGCACGTATCACAGACTCGATGCTTCATCACTTAATTTGTGAATTTATCATTCTATGTGCATTAAACGTGCAAAAAGACTGATGTCATATGAGGCCAACCCATGTACATGCAAAGTAGACATGAGCACCAAAACTGAGCTCATAACAGAAAAAATTGCTACTAAACTCGGCAAATAAAAGTAACACAGGAACACACGCAACACTGAAAAAGTTCAAAAATAAAATTCTTTAGGCTTGTTTTCTTTTTCAATACATAAGATATTGTCAGTCTTGTAGATACCAGATTGGCATCTTTATTTCATAAAATGCATCTGTTGCTCTCCTATGCACAGACATACAGGACTTGTTTTATAGATTGCATTGCTCTTGTTCTGGCACCTCCTTGCTGAGAACAAATTGGGGCAGGAGAAGAACCAAAATGTAAAATTTAACCTGCACCTAGTGTACTTTTAGCTTGAATTGGATTGATTCCATCTCAACATGTTTTTTCTAAAGTTGGTCCCTATATCAAAAAATTGTTCAACTACAGTAAGGTAAAAGTGCTACTACTCAAAGCCTTAACCTAAAAATGCAAGCATCATATATACATGAATGAGATGAAGAAAGAGATGAAAATTTATTAGATTAGATGGAGTACAAGGGGAGCACAGGAGTCCTTCAAAGTCTGAACTTATGAGACAAATGGAAGGAAAATAATAAAAGAAAATTTATATAAAAGACAGACCTCCATCACCCATGACCCATGTCATCAAAAACTGGTACTCTTCAAAATATCCCCCCTCCCCCCTTTCTTTTAGCGTGGGACCAAAACTTGTGTTGTTATATACCACTATGATTGCATTCATGAAAGTGCAGAGTATAGGAGCAAATGGCAGCAGGTGGCACTACTAATGGTGTTGATCACTATAAATACAAATGAAGTTGATGGTTGGATTTAGATGTATGGTAAGTATAAAAGTAGCTTCCCTCGTTCTCAAGATAATACATTTGAATTTCAAAGACATAACAGGTTTTATAGCAAAGCTAAGTTCAAACGTCTAGCCTATGCTAAAACATGCAAGGGTCTTGATACTTCTTTCCAATTTCTGTTTCCATGTGAACACTTTAATTGACTTATGTTAGCTCTGATTTTGGTTTAACAAAGGATCAGGTTGACAAGAATACCTGATTTATCAGATAATGGTAGCAGTTAAACTAGCAGACAACTTACAAATGGTTCTCAAACACAATCAAACTACAAAGTCATTTGTAATATAGTTTCTCCTAATGGCTTTGCAAGTACCTTAGACGTGTGCCATCTTTAGACGAAAATCCAAATTTTAGCACCTTTCTTTGATCTTGATTAGCTAGTGTTGTAGCACTACTCCCTGCAGAGGAGATCATAGCAGTTCCAGATTCCTCTGGTTGCTCTTCTCGTTCTTGTTGTTGCTGCTGCTGCTGCTTGCGAGCATCAGCCCTAGTAGTGAGAATAAAAATCATCAATTGGCAAAGATAAGATTATAGAGTGACTGACAAAGACGATAAAATTAGGATATACGGAATTAAGAATTTGTATCTTCTAAGATGAGATAAAGAGCGTATGGATACATTTGTGCAAACTTGGTCATCTCTCTCTCTTGACGTTGTTGTTCTCGCTTTTGCCTCTCATCACGAGTGCTAGTTCCATGCATATCTCTCATTTCTTTGAATCTCTGGAAACCATTACATAATGTGAAAGTAGATGTATAAATAGGTAAAAAGTACAATTATAACAATAGGAGTATAAAACCAAGGTCAACAAGGTTTGCAACAGCACTAAAAGACCTTTTACCTTTCTGTGGTTGTGATCATATGAGCTCAGGTGAGCTTCAAACTCCACAGCCAACTTATATTGCTTGTTGCAAAGCACACAATAAAACACCTTGCGTATTTCCTTCACCTCGATCTGAATTTTCTGCTCACGTTCAGCTATAACCTGGATGTTCATAATGTGCAGGAAGCAGGCAGTAGAAGCCACCAGGTAATAAAAACTGGACCAAATTCTCAAGACCTCTCAAACTTGATGCTCCCTTATGATATACCATCCCCATCAAAAGACAAACATATATGCTATATGCTGCCTTCTGCTATTGGATATAGGTTTCAGAAAAAGTAAAGCATCAACTCAAATTATCTAATGGTGGAAACATTTATTAATACTATCTACATGTTAGCAGAAATTGACATACCTCCCGCTTCTTTGCGATTTCTTCTGTCTCCTCGATCTCAATATCAAGTTTTTTCCGCTGGATATTTTCTTCTGCAGTAAAGAAATCATCTTCCTCTTGTTTTCCAATCCCTAATTTTGGATCTCTCATCCCAGATTTAATTGGCTCAATTATTCCTTTAAATAATCACAGGAGATAGAAATTAGAAATCTCTCAAATTCTTTGAGAAATAAATAAGAAATGTTCTAAAAAATCATTAAAATTAATGGTTATATTCCTTTAAGCAGGGAGAATAAACTTTGAGATGCTCCAACAGATAAGTAAATGTACCAAGGAAACAAAAAAGTAACCAAAAACCAATTTTTTGAGAACTTAGAGACTGCTGATGTATTATCCAAGCACAAATTTGGTAAAGCAATTAAAAAGTGCGCCTACTTATAATAAGCAGAGTTTGTAAAAGATTAAATTCAAAAAATTTGGATGAATGAAACTATCTGGAAAACCTTAATACAGGAAAATAAGATTACAATTTTAAAACTGACCATCATTGCCCTCAGAGTCTCACAATAAGGTTTACATCACGAAGAATAATGAGGCAACGCACACAAAAAAAAAAGAGCATCCAAAGTGTACATATCATAAAGTAAAAACACAATATTTACCAACTTGAGTTACTATGTTACAATGACACATGTCGTATGTGTCTAAAGGTAAGATTGGTCACTTATCAAATCAAGCATGGAGACTTGGCTAATAAGGTCCTGATATAGGTATTTGAGATGGCATAGTAAACATTTATTGGATAGTTTAGCTTTTATTGGACTCAAAAGTCAAAACTTGCAGCTAAGAAGCTCAATATTAAATGCAGCGGAGCCAAGAACCACTTCTCCTTCTCTCTCATGGCTTCTTTTTCTATTATGCACTCTTCGGTCCACTACATATTAAATAGTCTACACAGACATAGTTTGGGTTGATTCAGTACATGGAATCTGTTAGGCCCAACAACTTTAACAACATAGTAGCATCCAAAGGGTGTTTAGTATTAGCTGCTGAAAGTACAAAGCAATTCATATGTAGGTGATTAAGTACATGGATTCTGCTATCCACAACAACTTAAACAACACAATAGAAAATGTAGGACGTTCAGTAATAGCTACTGAAAGTAAAAAGCATACACAGAATATAAGTAGCAAATCATTAGCAATCCTTAAATATACATACCTTGTTCATCCTTTCCAAGACCTTTTCCTTTCCACCCCATCTTTTGGAGTAGCCTAAATCCAACGTTAGATGATGTCAGTTGTGTATCCAATGATGCTTGCTCAACATTATCTAGATCTACATTTTCCGTTGGCCTGTGATTAATTGGTAGACGAAAATCCTCTGCAAGAGTCTCAAGAACTGAATCCTCATTTGCCTATGACAGAATCAACAATACATGTCATCACATTTATGGTTTCTACGCCTTAATGAAATTGAGATGCTGGAAGTTATAGGTTAAAGTGCAAATAGTATCTGGTGATAGGTTAATTTTGTTTAAATGATAATAGAATAAATCAGATTAAATCACAAATTTGAGCTTGGCATCATTTTCATTCAACCTCAGGCTTCACAATGACAAATCAGCAATAATAAAGATTAAGCCACCCTAAAAGAATATAGGACCATCGTATATAACATAAACGCATTTTAATAACCTTGAGCTAATAAATGAACCCAACAACTAACTATTACATTGAATTGGAAGAAGCATCAAAATGAGATAGACAGGGGAGGATGCACTCTAAATGTATCTCGAATTTTTAAAAAATTGCGATAATATAACCTAACAAGACACTCTTTGTTGGAATTCTCGCAAGCATGATTCAATTCCACCCTGAGGATTACATTTTCATAGATTTACCTCCTCTAATTTCTGTTGTCTTCTATCTCTCATGCGATTGTCCTGCCTGGCATTGTACCATCTATTTTCCATATTGTAAACCCTAAATCACATAAAAATCAAATAGATGTCATATAAAAATCACACCCAAAGCACGTAACTCAAAGTATGAACACATAATGAAATTCATAAGCTGCCAGCACAACCACCTCAAAACTTTCAAAGTATTTATACTCACAAATTAAGACCTCCACTCAAGTCAATGCCTACTGCAACAACTACATGGAGTCTTAATCCAAAAATAAGCATGCACATTTCCTCAATAAAGAAGAGAAATAAAAATTAACAATTCCAGTAATAATAATTAGAAGGCACCACCTATTCAAAATTCTTACAAACCCTAAGAGATGAATAACGATTTTACCACCATTTAACAACCCAGAAATGATAACAATAAAAACTACTGACGCAACTACATACATACACATACAAATTGAACATTTTATTTTCGATTTATAATCTAAATTGCAATTCAATTAACATAAATTCGGTAATACGGTTTGCCCCAAGTTTGATGCGAGTGTCCAACTTCACCAAATCAAATCCAGAAATTTCTTAATTAGGGTTTAGTGTTTTCAATTAGATATGTTCATGAACCGGAAAAAAATTACCTGACCCAGAAGATAAATTGGCTCCGAAAGCCTCCGATGGCTATTTCTCTCTCCTCGGAATGTTAACTGGCGAAAGAAAAAGGGTCGAGAAATTGAGGGGTCTGATAGGATTACTCGCTCTATCTGTTCCTACATCACCGTCGACCTATGACGCCACGTTGACTTCGGGTCGAACAATCTGTTGTTTCGAGCTTGTTGGGCCAAAATTTAGCCCAAAGAAAAATTTGTTGGGCCAATCTACAAGCTACATCCCAGGTTTATGTCTCCACCCGTTTTTCCCTCTCTATAAAAATTAATAACAATCTTATGCACACAAACGACACATAAATTATAATGAGCTAATGATAGAATCCATTTAATGTACCAATAAGATGTGTAAGAAATTTAAATAATAAACTCGACTTTATATTTTTTTATACAATTAGTGCACAACTTTTTTTATGTATATATAATTTGTGCATATAGAATGTGTTAAAACCATGGTGAAATTTCGTGTATAAATTTCGAATGGTAAAACTAACTTTGACCCCATTGTACTTGTCGTGCTTTATGCGTTAAGTCATTAAATTTTTAATTTTTATAATTGAACCATCATATTAATTAATAATTTAAAATTTGGCCTTTATTTTAAATTAAAATAACAGGCGTTGCTCTAATTTTTGACGTGACATTTTATATTATTTTGGAAAAGATGTGAAAAAGTCACGTGGCTTGAGCTGAGATTAAATGTACGCACTACTAGTCCTTGTCGTCCTCTTCCATTAACCTTTACCCCATTTTGGGTTGCTACTCCACCACCGTCGATCACAAAAATCTCTCTTAAAAAGTTCCATAATATAAGCTCAATTGAAAAATAACATTAGTATATCATCAAAAATGTAACACCTAATGATCTATAAGCAGATTAAAAAGCAACCCACTTACTAATCTTGGTATCATCAATAATCTTTTATGAATCGTTTAAAGGTACATTCAACAAACCGGCCCTCAAAAACACTCTCTTCCCCTTCAATTTTGCTTCCATAAAGTTTGTAATGCTTTTCTTCACCATTGAAACGTCGCCTCTTATAGGTTTGTCGGCGGTAGGCATGCACAACAGACCAACTTGCCCTGGCCTGGCCTAGGCTTGGCAGACTTTGACCATTGACCGAGTCAGGCAAGACTTTGACTTTTATGCTTGCAGGCCAGGCTGGATCGGACTTTTTTTCCAGGTCGGGACGGGTTTTAATGTTCAAACAGCGGCCTTTTTGAAGCCTGCAGGTCGGACTTGAATGAGCCAGGCCTTGACCAGACCAGACTTTAACCAAGCTGGCTTGTTGGCCACGAGCTTTTTGTTCATGTCTAGTCGACGGCCTTGAGGGATCAAAGCTCGGAAGAGAAATGGACGGACAAAAGAGGGTCGATGGCCACGACGGAGAAGCCAAGGCCTCGGGGAGGGGAACGGCGGAGGAAGTGGGTGTTGAAGGATGCCGGGAGGTTGTGGAAAAGAAGGAAGTGGTGGGGATGATAGAGAGGGAGGTGGGTGATACTACTGAAGCCATTGACGGAGGAAGATGTTTTAGAACGAGAACAAGTTATAGAGAGAGAAGGAAAGACAAATGAATCGGAGAGAAGACTAGAGGGGTTTATGTGGTGGGGAAAATTGAAGCGGAGGGAGAACTGGTAAAAGGTTATATGGGGATGTGATAGTGTAGAGAGCAAGTGGCATGTGCATCGAAATCGCAATCCTGACAGAGGACGAGGTTGTCGGTGGAGCAGAGAACGAAAACGGGCTGAGAGGTGTAGTTATCGTAGATCTGATTATGTTTTCGATCTGATTTCTAGAGAGTTGGAGTTAGGGATAAATTAAGAAGATGAGGATTTATAGATGGCATTTAGGATGAGTATGAACGAGCCACTAGAGCCAAAGAGGAGTAAGATGAAGGAGAACACTGTCGGAGGCAGAAGCGAGTTGGAGGAGTCACCGAAGAAAAGTCGAAAGTCACACGAGAGTTGATGGTGGCTGTAGAGGTTTAGTTATTTTTTCTTTTATTTTGTTTAATGTGTCTTTGTTTATTTTTCCATGTCATTTATTTTAATTTTTTAATTTGTTTAAAAGTGCCATGCAGGATAAAAATTAACATCCGTTCAATTAATTTAACGGAATGACCCAATTATAAAATTTTAATTAATTTAATGGGATATTTGTCTAAATTAAAAGTTGAATAACTTATTGCACAAAAGTGGTTAAGTACAATAGGTAAAAACTAGTTTTGCCAATTTCAAATATGTTTGGTACATAACATACTTACAACTTGAAATTGAGAAATTAACAATCATATACTCAAATACCCAAATATGTACATAATTTAATTGACAAATTTCAAACTATATGGTTAATCATATTTTCATGCTTTATAGTTTCTTGCTCTTTATTTTTAGGGTTAGACTTTTCATGTCATAAACCTACATACAAGAAAATGTAATTTGCAAAATATGTTCACTGTTATTGAAATAATTTCTTAAGAACGTAATATACATCTAAACTACTTTTTAAAAGGTGCACAAAAAATTTGTTATATTTTTTACACGATATCTTTTCAAATGTTGGGAGGCATCTTTTGTGGGATATGACATTTTCCACACCTATATAACACTTAATTAAGGTACAAATAATACACTTTTGAATAATATCTTTATATTACTTTTTAGGGTAAATTTTATCAAGAAGAATGAATTGAATGCCTTCATTTCTAATATTAAGTTAAGTACACACCCCTAGAAGTATTATGTAATATTAATACTACTTTGGTCTAGCAGGGAGAAGAATTTCATATTCTTTGTTTAATTTGTTTTTAGGAATATTATCATTTTCATATGTTATTCTTAAAGGAGTGACCAAGTTATGGTTTTTATTAATTTTTAACCTTTATTGTAAGACCCCAACTTTTATTGAATAAAATTGAATTTTTCTTTATATATTATTCTGAAACAGTAAGATGTTATTTTGATAAAAAAAATAAATTAAAAGTTAAGGATGTTATGTGCAAATTATATTTGTCGAAAAATATTCAATTAGTCGGGGAATATTCAATTTTTTGGGGAATAATCGACCTTACGACGATGCCAAAATAACCAATCATTAGTGGACCTCCACTACAAGAAAATCGGCTAGTCCCGACGGAATTATTCTCGATAGAAGTAATTTCGTCGAAATTACAATTATATCGACGGAATATTATGTCGGATTTAATTCTCTCGGAAATAAAATAAGCCCGACGGAATTCCGTCGGCTTTGTAGTCCTTCCATTGGCGCGAAAGTTCCTGCCTAGACCAAATACAATCTCAACGAAATATTACTAATCCTCGACCAAATATCCGTCGATATTAAAATTAATATCGACGGACTTAATATCGACGGAATTTTCGTCGAAAATAAGTTATAAAAACCTATCTCAGCATCTTCTCCCCCACCCGACCTCTGTTAATTGTTTTATTTTTCTCTGTTTCACCGCGTCGCTCTCTGATCTCTCTCTCTACCTCTGACCTCACATCTCCGGCTGACCTCACAGCTCCGTCCGACGTCACATCACCGTTCGTTGCAACCTCCGATCATCACTGTCTGTTGCAAGCTCCTTCCTTTGGCACCTCCGATCGTAAGGTGTGTGTTTGTGTGTGTGTGTGTGTGTATATATATATATATATATTGTGATATATCTACATATTGTTGGTGAAATTGACGAAATTGGAAATTAATTTGAACTTCAGTGATGAAATTAGAAATTAATTTGTGTTCTGAAATTACTGACTTTGCCAAGGTTTGTGCCTGGAAAAGAAGACATTCAAACTGCTGGAGGGGGAAAATCTCGCAAATGAGAAACTGGGCAAAAGGTTTATTTTGGTTTCACAGCTTTTCATTTATCTTTTTTTTCATGTCCTTTTTTTTCATCCTCTTATCTGTTTATGGGTTCTTTTCTTTACAAAAGAAAAAGGGGGGGGTGGGGGGGGGGGGGGGGGGAAGGTTGCAGGGCCATTGATGTTTATTCTGGACTGGAGAGGTGGGCCCGACTTTATTAGAGTGTCTGAGAAATCGTCCTTTCTCTCTAGTGTGGGTAGAATTGGAATTTTGTAAAATCCAACTCTCCGTATATTTACTTGTTTCTTTTGTCTCTGAAATTGTGTGAATTGTCGGCCATTGTTAATTTTGATAATTCTTCTGTTGTAATGTAGTCTCTTTCAGCTTCCACTTGCAAAATTGGATTCTTTGCTTTCCTACTTGTCCCTTTCTTTCTTAACCCTTGCTTTCGTGTATTTGTCGTGGTTTGAGTTATTTTCATTCTCAAGGGATGCAAATTGCAGCCTCAAGTTCATATATGCACTATTCTGATCAAGTAAAAGATGGATTTAGACATCTCTTGAAATCTATAGGTTGGGAGTGTCAAGCACCTAACTGGTGGCCTCTAGTGATGTCGTCAGTATCCTGGAAAAACCCAATATTTCGACTGATTTCTCGTCGCAAAAACAATAGAAATGGCCGACGGAATATATTATCGACGGAATTTCTGGCAAAAAAAAATCCGTCGGAAAAAACTATTTTCGACCGAATTTCCGATGAGAAGAATCCCGACGCGTTTATTTCCGGCCGAATCTACGACTGAATATTCCATCGAAAATAAAATATTTTTGACGGAATAGCACTACATACGACGGAATATTCCGTCGGAATTGACCGTTTTTCTTGTAGTGCCCATAACAAAATATTGTATGATATAAAAAACGACATTATTAGTCTTTTTAAATAAAAATGGTCAACGATACTATTACTTTTAACTGTTAAAATACTCGATGATAAAAGAATTACTGCATGCGGTATTTTATGATATTTTACAGTAGCACACAGTGTTGTACAGTGTCTTAGATTATTGATCTAATAAAGTGGTTATAACACGGTATTTCATTAATAATTGTTAGTGCACAATATTTTGTATTATTAAACCAATAATTGTCATTACACTATATATTATATTATCTAGTCAATAATTATTATTACACTCTATTTTAAATTATTGAACCAATAATTATTACAGTAACTCATGCACTGTATTAAACTAATAATTGTTACAATAACGTGTTCTTTCTTTATTCATTTTTGCGTTATTGTAGCATTACTCTAATTATTGTATTCCATTAGTAGTTGATATTTTGGATATTATTATAATAATTGTAGAACAAGGCAAACTTTTAATTAAGAAAATAATTTTGATAAAAGAAACTGGATCACGTGATGATATAATGTGGGAGTCTAAAAAGGTACCTCGCGCGGGGGGGGGGGGGGGGGGGGGGACAAATAAAAAATGTGGGAAATTTTTTTTAGGGCCATTTAAATAATATGTTTCCTCCTTCTTCATTTTCATTAGTTAATCGAAAGAAAATGGAAACGGGAGATAGAATAAAGAAAAGGAAGAAAGAAAGATACAAACAAACAAGTGGGGTAGTAAGAAGAAAAATAAAGAATGGTTAGGGGAGATAGGAAGAAAGTGTAAAACCCTGACTTTTATGAAATATAAATATAATTTTTATTTATATATTTTCTTCTGAAATGGTAAATGAATAAATTGACAAAAGTAAAAATTAAGAAATGTTTGTATGAATTTTATCTTGTCGGAGAATATTCGTTTTGTCGGAGAATATTCATTCTGTCGGGAAATATTTGATTCGTACGACGGCGTCGAAATAATATTAGTGGACCCCCACAACGAAATATTGTCAGATATAGACAATGACATATGTAATATTTCTAAATAAAAATAGTCAACGGTACTATTACTTTTAACTGTTAAAATACCCGGTGGTAAAGGAATAGTAACATACGGTATTGTACAGTAGCACACGGTATTACACAGTAGCACACAGTATTGCACAGTATTTCATATTATTGAACTGATAAAGTGGCTATTGTACTATATTGACTTTATTGAACCAATAATTGTCACATGCACAATAATTCATATTATTGAACTGATAATTGTCACAGTAACATATACACAGTAATTCACATTACTGAATCAATAATTGTCATTACACAGTAACGTGCTCTTTCTTTTACTTATTTTCTGCATTATTGATATCTATATTATGATGCTGATTAAACTGTTGTATTCCATTATTAGTTGATTTTTCTGCTTATCTAACTCAGAAAGCCAACAACACTACATTTATAACAATTAGTAATAATAATGAATAATTGTGAATTATTGTTGAATAATTGAATTGATAAAGTTATTTATTTTTATTATAATAATTTATATAAAGTTATTTACTTTATATAAATTATGTAATGTAAATTATTTTATTATGATAAATTATATAAAGTTATTTGTTTATATATATAAAGTTAATTGATTTATATAAAATTAGTTGATTTATAAAGTTAGTTGTTTTATATATAAAGTTAGTTGTTTTATATATAAAGTTAATTGAATGGTATAGATTAAAGGAAATCTGAAATGAATTGTATAGATTAAAGATAATATAATAATTATAGAATTTGAAATGAACGGTGTAGATTAAAGATGATCTTTAAATGAATGGTTTAGATTAAAAAAATCTTAAAAGATGAAATGAGTGGTATGTATTAAACATTATCTTGAAATACACGGTTTAGATTAAATTAGAAAATCTTGGTCTATAATAAGATTTTTGGCAATAAATAGATGCCTTAACTTAAGAATTTTTCATATAAAATTTCTTACTTATTCTTTTTTTTTTATTCTCTAAATATAACTTTGTGTAAGTTCTCTTTGAGTGTGCTAAAACCATCTTGAGTATTTGTGAAGATCTGTAAGTGTACGAGTACTGTTCAAGTAAGTATTTTTATAAAGGTTATATAAGCAACCACACACGTCACACGGTATTTATAAATCTTTCTTTAGAAGATTTATTTTGAAAAGTTTCATTTGGAAGATTTATTTTGAAATATTATTTCTTTCAAAAACTATATTGAAGTTATGTAACTTTATTATATCAAATCACTTTTGACGATTTCATACGAATTGGTATACACCATGAAATTATATGCGGTAGTTACTAATTAAATTATAAATATATAGGTTGATCAACTTCATTTAAATCAATATCCAGTCACGTGTTAAGGTAAGAGGTATCATTCTTTTTATACTCTTAACTTACTATGGTAAGTACTATTTGGTAAAGTTTTATGAAATGATTATATGTTCCTTAATAGTTTGCGCTTCATCTAATATCATTTCAATTGAACCTTCCTATTTTTCTAAATCTTTTTATTAAACTTTAACCGTTATTCTGAAATGTGGATATTGAATATCATTTTTGAATTTCACTCCATATCATGTTGACAATTTGGATATTATTTGAATATGTACAAAGTAAAATCATAAACTTTCAATATTTATGGATCATCATGTTTCTTCTGTTCATCATTTATATCATTGTTGTTATTCTAATCATCAAGAATAATGTTGTTGTGAATATATGTGGCCTGGGGCACAGATGATAGGATAAAAGCGATATAATTATTGTGTGTCTTTTAGGGCACGTGGTGAATGATCTCTTTGGCCGGGGGCAAAGAAGAATTGTTGCTTGGTATGATTATAACCAAAGGCTGAAGACTGGTATGATCATGACCATATGTATTATATTTGAATATCTTTGGCTTGTAGTGCAAAGATGAACTGTTGACTTGCATGATTATGATCAGAAAGTGTGAATTTATATTATCATGACCAGTGGTGTTTAAGATGATAAAAGTTGATGATATTTTTCTTAAAAAGAAAAGCTAGTGGACATCATAGTCTACATGATTCTTCTAATGGATTGCTCATTTTGCTACTATTATTGATCTAAAACTTGTTGTTTATTGTATTCTCATTGTTATCTTATTCATGATATTTCTTACTGAGCTATTTGAGTTTACCCTTTCTTTTTGTTTCATTGTTCTTCAGGAAATGAGAGAATAGCTGGGTCTAGCTGGGAAATGGAGTGAAGGTCCGAGAGATAGTTGTAGTAGTCTTCACATGTTGTATATAGTGTGACAATAATAGTGATGACTTAGTTGTGTATTATTAAGTTTTGTATTTTTGTCCTTTGTACTGTTTGTATTAGCTACCGTGTATTTTATGACGTCTCAAATTGGGCTATGTAAGCCCAGATTTGGGGGCGTCACAGAAATTGAGCGTGCAGGGGAGAGAATTTTGGCATGGTAGGTGAAGGGTTGGCCTATAAAAAGAGGTATCCGGTGAATGAATTCCTCACACATTTCTTTTCTTTTACTGATATATTGTGAGTATACTTTGAGTGTTGTAAGGTTACCCTGAAATTTGGGTAAAGCTAAAAGAGCGCGAGAATTTCTCAAGTGGGTCTTTTTTTCAAAAGTAATATTTGCACAAATACCCACTTTACATGGTATTCATAAATCTTCTTTTATAAGACTTTTCATTTAGTAGATTTATTTTGAAAAGCTTCATTTGAAAGATTTTATTTTGAAATATTATTTAAAAAATTATTTTAAAATTATTATAATTTATTTTGTACACTACATAGATTTATATTTTATAAACACTATTGATAATTTTATAGTATACGAGTTATTGTACAACATGAAATTTATATGTGGTAGTTACTAATTATATTATAAATATATAGGTTGATCCACCAAATTTAAAGCAGTCTCTTTTCACGTGATAAGGTAGGGGATACATCATTTTCTTTCATACTCTTAAACTTACTTTGGTAAGTATTATTCGATAAAATTCCTGAAATGATTAATAATTTGCGCTTCATTTAATATCATTTCACGTGAATTTTCCTATTTTAGCTGAACCTTTCTATGAAATTTTTAACGTTAAAATATCATTCTTAAATTTGACTCCACATCATATTGACAATTTAGACATTATTTGAATCTGCACAAAGTAAACCTCTAATGTCTATTATTTATCCTATTATTCTATTTATTTTGTTTATCATTTATATCACTGTTATCTATTCTAATTATCAAGAATTCAGTTGTTGTGAATATCTTTGGCGTAGGTGCAAAGATAATAAAATTAATTAATATATGTGGCATGAGGCACAAATGATATGATTGATGAATGTCTTTAGTCTGGGGCAAAGACAAGATAATTGTTGAGTGCCTTTTAGGACACGTGGTGAAATTTCTCTTTGACCTAGGACAAAGAAGAACTGTTGTTTGGCATAATCATGACCAGTGGTGTTTCAGATAATAAAAGTTGATGATGATTTTTCTAAAAAAGAAAAGCTAGTTGACATCATAGTTTACATGATTCTTCTAATAGATTACTTAATTATTCTGCTGCAGATATTTATTGAAGACTTATTGTCTATTATATTTTATCATTTCGCTGCAGTTGTTGATCTAAATTGTTGTCTATTGTATTCGGCAAAAATGGTGATTACCCCACTATGGTTGTAACGTTTTAAGCCTCAGGCCACTAAATTTTTAAAAAATGTAATTAGCGTACTAAATATGTTAAATTCTTATTTGGATTATATGGCTTATTAGTTGGATCCTACGTGGAGTTTGAGCATCCAAGCTAGACAAAAAAGGAAATGACATGTTAATTTAATTTTTTTTCTTTCTCCTTTTTCTCTTCCATTATTCTCTTCATCTTCCTGTTTTCTCTCTCCTTCGTGGCTCTTCTTCTCCTTCTATTAATCCTGATGAAAAACCTGGCCAACATAAAAACTCATAAATTTAGAGAGTTAAAGCTCCATTATTACATCAATCCTAATGAAAAATACTCAAAACTTTGAAACAAATCAAAAGGCAGAACGAATTATAATTTGCAACCATATTTTAAGCATAATTATAATTTTTCTATTACTGTCTTTTATTTAAAGAACATATAAAATAATCCTAAATCTACAACCTCCTTCTTTGTTGGTTCTTTAATAAAACCTAAAATTTTGTCCAGATTTGTAAAGAAAATGTAGCAGATCCGAACCTTGCCCATCATCTTGACCAACAATACGCCATAACCCCCCCCCCCCCCCCCCCCCCAATTTCACTATCTCTTATACTTAATTGTATTTCACATTTTCATTTTAATCATTAAGCAAAAATGAAAAGGAGAATAATGTATTCATGCCACCCCTAAAATCTATAACAACTGTGATTCTGCAATCGCTACTAGCTGCAGATCTGACCATCTTTTATTTGAAAAAAGAAAATAAAAAAGGAGTAGAAGAAGGTGAAACGGTACCGATGTAGTAGTTGTTGACCTTATATTCCACCATAAAAGACCACCATTGCATCACTTTGTTTGTGTCGTTGAATTGAGGTACTAAAACCATCTTATCTTTGCTTAGTATGGGGAATACATGGCTTTGATTTGCTTTTTCATTTTTTTTCTTTATTCATCATGTTCTTATTGATAAACTTTCTTCGATTTTTTATATCCAACTTATTTTAGTGGATTCTTGTTTGACCCGGTCCATGTAAAATATTTGTTTTAATTTTATTATTATTTTAATTATTTTTTTGCCACATAATTAATGATTTTATTTCTTGATTTTTTTTTGTGTTGCCACGTAGGAAAATAATAATATTTTATTTTATTTTTTTGGTTTTTTCCCAATGCCACGTAAGAAATGTTAAAAATTTGTTAATTTTTTTTAACAGAATGGGGTAATTCATAGTTTTTAAATAGTTCAGTGCGCCAATTGTATATTTTTTTAAATTTAGTGGGGTAATGCTTAAAACTTGACAACTACAGTGGGATATTTGCCCTTTTTGCCTATTGTATTCTATCAAGAACTCATCACTATTGAAAACTACTTATAATTTATTCATCATTATCTTAGTCATGATATTATTTACTGGACTATTTGAGCTCACCATTTTCTTTTTATTTCATTATTTTTCAACCGAAAATGAGAGAATAACTGGGTCTAACCGGGGAATAGAGTGAAGGTCTGAGTGATAGCTACATTAGTCTTCACATGTTGTGAAATAGAATGACAATAATAGTGAAAACTTAGCTGTGTATTATTGAACATTATATTTTTGTACTTGCATTGTATTGTAATAGTTATTGTGTATTTTGACGACTTAAGTTTAAGTTGTGAAAACCCGAATTTGGAGGTGTCACAATTGATATCCGAGCTTAGGGATATGGTCTTTAATGGAGATATGGGGTTAGAACTAGGAGGGGAGAGACGAATAGAATCTGTCACTAGTGTGTCATACCTAAATTAATTTTTGTTATCTAATAAATCAGTTTGGATGTGGGGACAAGAAGCGACGAGACAGTTTGTTTAACTAACCTTTATTTTGTAACTGTAGTTAAGAATGGTTTCTGAAAATTAAGGAATGAACTATCTAATGCCCGAGATAAATGTGGTTGAGAACTAGGAAGCTACAAATAATTCTCCTATAGCCTCAAAAAATAACGCGGGTGACCATATAAATTATGATGGTTTCTTTAGAAACTTCATGTAATTCATGTAAAATCAAGTGAGAGGAACTCCTACCAGTGAACATGCTGACAATGGTCTGATGGTCATTGTCAAGTAATTCAAGGAGTTAGAACCACCTGAGTTTCATCAAAAGCCGGATCCACTTAAGACAGAGGCATGGATCAAATAGATGATAAAGATATTTGATATCCTGCGTTGTGCCGACGATCAAAAGGTTCCATTTGCCACCTTAATGTTTCGAGGATAGGCAGATCCCTGGTGGAAATCAGTAAAACGAACCCATCACTTGGCATTCAAGATTAGGACTGTAAATGGTAACCGAAAAATTCATATTTGTCTGCATCCATAATATAAAAAAAACCCGGATATTATTCATATTCGGAAAAAATGGATATATCCTTATTTGATTTAAAGGAATCCGCAAATAAACGGATACAAATACAGATATAGGAGTATTCGTATTCGTTTAACATTCGACCGTAAATATATCCGACGGATAGCGAATATTCGAAATCCGATATCTGAATTTGGATTTGTATCTGAATAGTAATAATACAAAAATTATTTTTAAAATATGTCATTTCACTTCTAAAAAGTAGGAAATAACACTTTTATTATAATATTAATAAACTAAAATAAATTGATTTAAGTATAGTTAATGGATTTTCACTATTATAAAGTTAAAATATCTAAAATGTATCATTTAACAAGTGTTATAAATGTTATAAATATCATTTAACAAGTGTTACAATATAATTTTTGGATCATTTAACAAGTATTATAAATGTTATAAATATTATTTAAATGTTATAATTGTAGATTATAAATATTCATACACACTACAATATTACTCTAAAACACATAAAATGGTCATCAAGTTATTTATGGACATCAAAACTTTAATAAGTAGAACATTCATTTTGAAATTTAGAATTTTAAAAATAATAAAAACTTATTTGAATTGTAATTTAGAACATTGATTATTATATTTATTTAAAATAAATAAATTAACATTCATTCATTAATGAACTATACTTTAAAACTCATTATTTTGTCCCTTATTCTAGTTTTATATAATGTTACATTATATCTAAAATGCATCATTTAACAAGTGTTATAAATATCATTTAAATATTATAATTATAGATTATAAATATTCATACACCCTACAATATTACTCCAAATTAACACGTAAAATGAGCATCAACTTATTAATTGACATCTAAACTTTAATAAGTAGAGCATTCATTTTGAAATTTAGGATTTCAAAAATAATAAAAATTTATTTGAATTATAATTTAGAGCACTGATTATTGTATTTATTAAAAATAAATAAATTAACATTAATTCATTAATGAACTATACTTTAAAACTCATTATTTTTTCCTCTTATTATAGTTATATATAGTGTTACAATATATCTAAAATGCATCATTTAACAAGTGTTATAAAATATCATTTAAATGTTATAATTATAGATTATAAATATTCATATACACTACAACATTACTTCAAATTAACACATAAAATGAACATATACTTATTAATGGACATCTAAATATTAATAAGTAGAGCATTCAGTTTGAATTTAGGATTTTAAAAATAATAAAAACTTATTTGAATTGTAATTTAGAGCATTGATTGCTATATTTATTAAAAATAAATAAATAAATATTAATTCATTAATGAACTATACTTTAAAACTCATTATTTCCCCCTTGTTCTAGTTATATATGGCGTTATAATATATCTAAAATGTATCATTTAACAAGTGTTATAAATATCATTTAAATGTTATAATTATAAATATTCATACACACTACAGTATTACTCCAAATTAACACATAAAATGGACATGTACTTATTAATAGCCATCTAAACATTAATAAGTAGAGCATTCATGTTGAATTTAGGATTTAAAAAATAACGAAAAATTATTTGAATTATAATTTAGAGCATTGATTATTGTATTTATTAAAAATAAATAAATTAACATTCATTCATTAATATGTATGGTTTAAACTTTAAATTGTGATTGGTTATTCAATTTTTTCTTTATTTTTTGTAAATAATTTGAATGAATTTTATATTAGGTGACTGATAAACGAATCCGTATACCCGAATATTTGAATAATCTGTTTATTCGAATAAAATAAATGAAAAAGGATATTATCCGTGTTCGGATATTATTTCCAGTACCAGATACGGATAGCATTTTTAAAATCCGTTGAATACCGGATATAAATATGGATAACGAATTAATTTTACGAATACATATATTACTATATTCGGATTCATTTATATCCGTTTACACCCCTCCTCGATATGCCCTGGACAGAGTTTCAAGAGCTGTTTAATTAGAAGTACTTTTCAGAAAGTATTGTCACATTAAAGAGATGGAGTTTATCAAGCTGGAGCAAGAGAATATGACTGTCTCGCAATACGAGGCCAAATTTGATGAACTATCTTGATTTGTGCCACATTTGGTGGACAATGAAGCGTGCATGAGTCGAATGTTTTTAAGAGGTTTAAACCGAAAATTCATCGACATCTCATTTCTCATAAAATTAATTTATATTCAGATATCGTGGCTATGACTCAGTCAATGGACCTAGAAAATAAAACACCACAACTAAGATGCAATGACCGACAAAGAGAAAGAAATTGTAGCAACAACAACAATCACAAAAACAACGATAACCAGCGGGGAGACAATTATAATGCCAGAAATGGTAACCACTTCGGTGGTAATCCTGGCCTAGACAACAGAAGAGATGAATCAAGCGAGAACAATTTTAAGAGGAAGAGATTCAAAAATGATTATGGAAGGGCAACAACACTAACACTAGCACTAATTTCAAGGGGTGGGGATTGACCAACAGTGAGATATTACAAGTGTGGTAAGGAGGGTCATATCAGCCGAAATTGTACTCAACAGTCAAAGTTATGTTATAGTTGTGGAAAGGAAGGTCACATAGCACGATTTTGTTCTGTTACAAAATCAAGTCCAGCTGCAATGATGGCCCTAAAAGCTAGCACGAACAAGGAAAAATATGTTGTTCATGGGAGAGCTTTTGTTGTGACATCACATAGGGCATGAAAGCCGAACGAGGTGATAACCTGTGACACCCCAGGATTTTATAGAAATTCTAAATGAGGATATTGAGGAATTAAATAAAGGTTGTGAGATAAAACGTGGTTTAAATGATAGAATGTATTAAGGAATGATTAAATATGATGTATTGTGTGAGTAATGTGATAGAAATGACCAATGGGATTAAGTTGATGATTAAGAGAGAAACTCTTGATATAAGAGAGGGTCTATATATCGTATATAGATCAATTATTTATGTAAAGTGTATTAATAACGTAGTAGATCATGAAATTATAATATAAATGAATTTTGAGGATTAATTGGTAATCTAAAGGATTAAAGATGAACGATTTATGGTAAGACTTATATTAATGTAGCTTGGAATGAATCAGTGTTGGACACTATTGTGTCAGCAAGAATTAGTTTGAAGGTATGAATATGTGCGTATGTAAATTTGATTTGATAAAGAAAGAAGAGTTAAGGTTAGAGAATAATGGAATCGAGGTTTTAATTATGAATGTTAATAGCGAGGTTAATGAATGGGCCTGGAAAGGCGAAGGTATGACAATGAAGAGATAAAGTAAGTATGTATGTGCAGTGAAGAAGGAACCGTATAGTTAAATCGATTTATTAAGGATTTATGGAATATTATGCGTATAATATGTGAATATATAGAATTTACGAAGAAATTGGTCGTTATTGATTGAAACGAAGTTGAGCATATAAACGATGTGTAAATACAGAATGTAATACCTCGAGAATGAGTAAAAAGTATGTTAGATGCAAGAATAGTGCAAATTTGGCATATTTATGTGAAGTAAATAAGTAAAGGGACGAAAAGTCGCAGAAAATGTATTATGAGTGAATAAAGGTAAACGATGACGGATTTTGGTAGTTCGATTGAGGTTCGCTTCTCGAGGAAGCGGTTTATGGACAAATAAATAATTTGGCTATATTGGAATGTCGGGATTTAAAAAATGTGGAACCAAAGGTGGTTCGTAGTAAATGTAGAATGGAATATTATGAAGATTACCAATTATTGTAGAAATTAATATGTAAGTAATGAAATAATATTTTGAAGTATGACAAGTGTTATGGGACAAGTCAATTATGGATCATTTGATGATAGAATAAAATGGGAGTATGATGAAACAAGTTTGGATCAAAATGGGATTAAAATGGATACGTTATGATTTAATTGGGAATTAAATTTCCTAGATTTTGTGACTAAGGACCATTATACCCTTAACAAATTTGGAAAATGACATTGGTATCCTTAAATGGTGCAATGACCATTATGTCCTTAACTAGCCATGTGAAATGACATAAATACCCAACTAAGCATGAGTTAACTTAACCAATATATGGTTAAGTGTTGGAGGAGATAAATAACACATATATGTGTATATGCTAGTAAATTTTCAGCATTTTGGTTCAAGCTTCATTCGAAGGTGCTAGAAGAGAGAGAGAGCAAGAGAGCAAAAGGGAAGAGCAAGCTAGGGTTTGGCTAAGAGATCAAGAAGTAGCTATAAAAGTGAGCAAGAGATGTAAGGGAAGCCATCAAAGTGAAGATTGTAAGGCTAGCAAGCTTGATGTCAAGGAAAAGAAAACCTACAAGAAGGTATATGCATGTTTAAATTATCAAAAATTAGTTTGTATGTGTTTTCTTGTAAGAACAAGAGAAGCCATGCTTGAATTTATGGCTAGATGTAAAGATTATGTGATTTATGAGAACCTATGTACTATATGTGTGGTAAATTATGAACCCTAAGTTCAAGTTGATAGAGCCAAGATTATATACAACTCCAGTTCATATTTAAGGCTCAAAACCATGAATTTTTGGGTTGATCATGTGTAATATGTTGATGGATTTGATGAAACCCTAGTTAGAGAGGTTGAATATGTTTGATTCATGTAAGAATTTTATTAGATAGTGTTAAAGTTGCAACAAAGGTTGGAAATCATGACTTGGTTGAAGAGATTACAAATATTAGGCTATACTTTTTGTGTAGACAACGTAATAATCTGTAAAGTGCATTTATACATGCATATAGAAGTTATGTGGACCTATGAAGTTGTTAAATGTATAGGTGTTGGTCCATGTGATACTTGGAGATTAAAGTGTCAAGTGAGTTTAAGTTTTGAAATTTGAAAGTTTTGAAAAATTTATGAAAATCCAACCAAGGTGTGATTTTTGGAAATTTTGAGGAATTAAAGGTGAAATGAGTCCAAACACTTAAGTTTTATGATAATACACATGTTAGAGTCAATTTGGTAATCAACGGAGTTCAATTTGAGCGAAATGGCGATTCGAACGATCGGAATCGATCGTTTCGATTCAAAATGAATTTTAACGGACAAAAATCGCCTCGTGCGAAGTTTTACGGTTTTGAAAGTTGGGACATGTCATATATAAGTTATATGAACTATGACAAGTGTTGGAATGGAGTTTTAAAGCTTATGGCCAAAAATCACAAAGTTGGTAAAACTTGGTTTTTAAAGTTGAAAATTTTCTAAGTCTGAAACTGAGTTGAACCGGCCTCCTATGGCGTAGTGTATCTATGATTTAGAGAAGCCAAATGAGGCAATAGAAAATTTTATAAAATACGATGGTATGAGGTCTATATGTGTACCAAATTTGGTGTCAATTGGATGTACGGTTAAAGAATTAAAATTCACCAAAGCAGCAGCAAAAATTAAAATTTCAGATTTCTGGGCCACGGCCTAGGCTAGATTTTTGTAGGCAAAACCACGGCCGGGGCCAAGTTTGGCTGAGAGGTCACGGCCGGGGCCGTGGTTTCTTAGGCCAAAAGCCGGTTGGGGCCATGGAGGACAGAGTTTAAAAAAATGATATTTTTGACCCGAAATGAAATGTTTTGATATTAAATGATAGAGATAAGTTATGTAAACCCTAGATTGATAAAAATAGACTATGTAAAGGGTGTTGTGGTATAATGAGATAATGAATGACATAATATAACATGCCTAAAGCCAAGCCAAAACATGTTTAGGGTTGTGAAAAAGGTCGAAATCAAGTTAGGGTGTTTTATAAACCTATGTAAGGTATAATACATCAAATGTAATATGATTAGAGACGAATGGTCGTGTAATTATGAATTAAGTTTGACAAGTTAAATGAGTTTATGATCCTATAATGATGAACATAGATTGTGTGTTTACAGATAGCGCTCGAAGTAGCAACCCAATGCAATGAAGGATAGAAAGGCCAAGCGAGACAATAAATGTTAAGTATATAAAGGCGTACATGCAAGTTTTTCAGACTTAAGTACAGTAGATATTTTACGTGAACTACGTGTTAGCATATGAGTCGAATGTGCCTTATGTGCAATTATGTGGTTAAGTGCTAAATGAATTACGTGACATTAAGCATACTATATTAAAGTAAAGGATGCATGACGCATATTATAAATTGTGAGCATGAAAGGTGTTAGCTGAATTACTTCTTGAGCTTTATGCTCATTCTTGCTATAAACTAACTTTTCAGGTAAAGTACAAGAAGGCCGGATGTTCCGGTTAAGCTAAGGTAAGGAAAGTGAATGCATGGATAAGCACGGGCAAAGTTGTTATATGTAAATGGTATAAATGCAAGTGATGTAACAGTGTGGTCTTAAATGTTAAACCTAGATTTGAAAAAGAAGTGTATAATGTGTAAATTCATAGTATTGAATGTGCATGGATGTATTATCAGTTATAAGATGTAAAGGTTGTAGCTTGATGTATTCTGATATTAGTCGGGTCTACATATACTAGAACTCGTATGCATGGAGCAGGTTATGCATGATACAAGTATGAGGTAAGCAGGTTGATGTATGGATCAGTTATAAGTAGACAAGGACATGTATGATATAGATGAATGTAAAAAGGTATTTGTGAACAGGAACATGTGTATAGTCAAGGCCATGTATGAATACTTCATGGCGAAATTTATTTAAAGAGTATGTTAAATCATGAATAAATATGACTATAGAAATTGTAATAGACTATGTCACAATTAAATAATGGTTGACCTAAGTTCTAATGAAGAGTTAGTAAACGTTGCGATCCTGAGACAGGTTTAAGGAATGTAAGTTAAATAAGTTTTAAGATAAAAAAAAATATAGACCGAATTTATGGTCAACTCAATGGTTTTAAAGGTCAAAGGTCAAGGTTTGATGCATGTGATCTCGGTTAATGTGGTTTAAGGTTTATGATTATGTCATCCATAATAGAATGGATATAATTAAAGGAATGTGGGATCTCGGGGCGTCACATAACCGGTAAGTTACTCATAAACTCTTGTGAAGTTTATACCCTATTAGATACTGACTTTATCCATTTTTTTATCTCACCTATATGTGCTCAAAAAATTAAACTTGACTTCTGAAAATTTAAACTTTGACTTATCAGTTGAAACTTCATTAGGAAAAATAGCCATTACATCTACTGTATATAAATCTTGTTTAGTTCAAATCAACAAGCTCACATTACCCGTTGACCTTATTTCTTTAAAAATGCATGAATTTGAAGTAATTTTATGAATGATTGGTTGACTACCCATCATGCTAAAATTGATTGTTTTCATAAGATCATTAATTTTCATATTCCTAATCAACCTGTCATGCAAATTCAAGCAATCGAACCATTGAAATCTATAATTGTCATTTTTATCCATAAAGTCATTTGTTTATTGAAAAACAGATGTTAAACATTTTTAGCTCATGTCACTGATTTAAACAAAAACACGTCAGACTTAAATGATATTCCTATTTTTAATGAATTTCCTGATGTGTTTCCTGAGAAACTTCCTAGCTTACCTCCAAATAGTGAAATTGAATTCTGTATTGATCTTGAACCCCGTACTAAGCCTATTTCTAAAACTCCATACCAAATGGCTCTCATTGAACTTCAAGAGTTAAAAGTCCAACTATAGGAATTGTTGGATACTGGTTTCATATGTCTGAGTGCATCACATTGGGGTGCTCCTATTCTTTTTATCAAGAAAAAATATGGGAGTATGAGACTGTGCATTAATTACCGAGAGTTGAATCATGTCATCATAACAAATAGGTACCCGTTACCTCAAATTAATGATATGTTTGATCAGTTGTAGGGTGTTCAACATTTCTCAAAGATTGATCTTCGTTCTGGATATCATCAGTTAAAGGTTAAAGCTGATGACATTCCAAAGACTGCCTTTAGAACTCGTTACGAATAGTATGAGTTCTTAGTCATGCCTTTTGGACTAACCAATGCTCCTACAGCTTTCATAGACATAATAAATCGGATATTCAAAGAATATCTGGATCATTTTGTGGTTGTCTTTATTGATGACATCTTCATATACTCCCAGAGTCGTGAGGATCATGAACTACACTTGAGATTGATACTCCAAAAGCTTCATGAGAACAAGTTATATGCCAAGTTGAAGAAATGTGAGTTCTGATTTGAGGAAGTCACGTTCCTTGGGCATGTGATTTCTAGTAAGAGAATATTAGTTGACCCTGCGAAGATCGAGGCAATATTAAATTGGGAGCAACCTCAGACAGCAATTGTTAAAATAACTCATGAATCAAGAATTCTCTTTCTTCTGTTCATCATTTATATCACTGTTATCTATTCTAATTTTGAAGAATTAAGTTGTTGTGAATATCTTTGGCCTAGGTGCAAAGATAATATAATTGATGAATATATGTGGCTTGGGGCACAAATGATATGATTGGTGAATGTCTTTGGCCTCGGGCAAAGACGATATAATTACTGAGTGTCTTTTAGGACACGTGGTGAAAGTTCTCTTTGACCTGAGGCAAAGAAGAATCGTTGTTTGGCATGATAATGACCATTGGTGTTTCAGATAATAAAAGTTGATGATGATTTTTCTGAAAAAGAGAAGTTAATAGATGTCACAGTTTATATGATTCTTTTAATGGATTGCTTAATTATTCTGCTGTAGATATTTGTTGAAGACTTATTATCTATTATATTCTATCATTTCACTGCAGTTGTTGATCTAAAATTATTGTCTATTGTATTATATTAAGAACTCATCACTATTGAAGACTATTGATAATTTATTCATCATTATCTTAGTCATGATATTCTTTACTAGGCTATTTGAGCTCACTCTTTTCTTTTTATTCCATTGTTCTTTAACCGAAAATGTGAGAGTAGCTAGGTTTAGCCGAAAAATAGAGTGAATGTCCGAGTGATAGCTGTAGTAGTCTTCACATGTTGTAAAATAGAGTGACAATAATAATAAAGACTTAGTTGTGTATTATTGAACATTGTATTATTATACTTGTACCGTATTATAATAGTTGTTATGTATTTTAACGATTCAAGTTTAAATTGTGTAGACCCTAATTTGAGGGCATCGCATTTATTATGAGAATGTTGGGTGTCACTAAAAATGATATTCACGTTTTGAGGAAACCCATATGAATTAATTCCACAATGAAGGAATGTGTGTGTGTATATATATATATATATGTATATATATAATGGAATTTAACTTTTTAAAATCATATTAAGCTTTTCTGCAAATCCACCCCCCTTCGTAGAACAAGAATCACTGAAATTCAAAGTGTTTAAATTGGAAAGAAAATAGATCTACATTAAAGAACTGAGAAATGCATGCATGTGATCAACAGTACCATAATAAATTAATAATATTTGATTGTAACAATTTTAGGATTATTAATTTTTTTACCAATCTAATTGTATGTAAGAATCGTACAAGATACATGATGATCATGATGATGATGATGATCATGATGATGATGATGATGATGATGAAACCTATAATATAGTATAACAATTAATAAAGAACAAGATACTATCAATATAACTGAAGTTCAAAGTGTTCACTAATTTTCGACTGATATATATAAAAGGTTGTATAATTAATTAACTAATACATCCTAATTAAGTTTATATTTGGTTACACATAGTATTTGAAGTGCTTAAAAGTTCAAACTCATTTAAAAAAATTATTCGTTTTATAATAATTTATTTTAAATATAATTTATTTAATTTATAAGTATAACGTTTGATCGAGACTCAAATTCATGCGTTGTGTTTAATTTTTAATCGCTGAATTCATGCGTTGCGTTTAATTCTTATACGCTGCTGCTGTAAATACTGTAAACATAAATAGTCGAACAAACTCTAAGAATAACAAGTAATGACGCATGTCGATTAATTAACTCCAATAGAATCATTTTATGCATTTTCATTTGTCATATTGTTCTCATAAAACTGGGATGTGAACATATACAACGAGACTGGGGCAGAAGCAGGATCAGAATTCAAGTTAGGCAGAATTTTTTCCCCAATGCAAGGTAGACAGATTTTTTTTGAAAATAAAAATAAAAATGTGTATATATTTTTTGCTGAAAAAAAGTGCTCTATCCGTCTCAAGATAAAAGTCCTTAATTGACTTTTATAATTAAATTGACCATTTTTAAAATTAATAATTAAACATATATATTTATATTTTTTAAAAAGTAAATATTGAGATTAGTACTAAATTGTATGTAGTTTATAATATTTATAGATTTTTTTTATATATATAAAAGAATAATAAAATATATTGATTTAAAAAATGGTTAATTTTATCATAAAAATTAATAAAAAACTTTTATCCTGAAATAAAAAAAATAATATATATTTTTTGCTAAAAATAAAATAAAACTCACCACTCGCAATTTTATTCTAAACTAAACTATTAATTTTATTTTTTAATTTAGGTAGCTGTCTATCTTATCATTATTGTAGTTCTGCCCATGCAACGGAAAATATTCTTCATTAGTCACTTAAATAAGAAACAATCTATATGTTAAAAGCAAAATAAAATAATAGTTTTGTGGTTTAAAGTCCAATTCCGTTGTCTCATTACCTCTCTCATATGTTGTCCTAAATCCATCTATTTCGACCATCTAGTCGCTTTTTATTTATCTACGACTAATTTTGTATTTGAATAAAGCATACGTGATGGACAATACATGCATGAGGTGAACAGTATATGAGACTGTAAAGAGGACCACAGATTCGAATTCTGTGATTTGACGTACAAGGAAGGTGCATGGGCATGCCAACCTCTGGTTTCCTCAACGCCAGACAGCCTAAAAGCAATGTTGGGAGGGATTATGGAAGATATTTTTTTGATGAAGAAGTCAATGATGCATGAATTAAACATTTCAAAAAGTGCTCTCAAGGTTTCTTTTCTTTTTTTTTATTTAATTTTTTTTTCTAAAACCCTTGTGCTCTTTTCATTGACATAATATAATAGTATTTCCCAGTCCTTAAATTATATGCAGGATATGGAGAATTAGGTAATATAGCATTGAGTTGTCGAGAGTTTATATGATTTACAAATTGTCACCCCACAGTCCTTTTACTTGTTGTAGAAAAGAAATGATTTTACAAGTTTCAGGCTAGAATAAACTTAATTATGTGTTAGAACAAACGTGCACGAATTTTTTTTAAAAGTTGTATAATTTTTAGTTATATTTACAAGTTGTTTCCGTATAACAATAATATGGAATAATATCATTTAGTAGTAAATATAGACCAACAAGAGTTATTCCGGTTAATGTATCTCCATTTTTCATGCAAATCTTGAATATAATTGGTGTTTTTGAGTGTAAAAGAGAAACAACTGTCAATGAGTGGGTTAATATTTTAACGAACAAACGTGTTTAATTACTTAGTAAAATAACCAAAGCATATCAGCATAAAAAAACACAAACTACGCCTTTAGTAAACAATGAGTAAATGTTAAGATAATATTAAAAGGAATATGATTTATATGTTGGTATATAAAAGTATGCGACTAATGTGAAATTGTAAGTGATAAACTAGAATAATAATATGTTAGTGTCTTTCTTATTCTCTCTCACATATATATACATATACAAAATTTATCGTAATATATAGTAACATATAGTAACACTCGTATTAAAATGTTAAGAAGTTTTTTATACCGAAATTGATTTCCACTTGGGTAGGCATTAATTTCTTTATTCCATCAGCCTATATTTGAAAAAGAAAAAGGGAAATGAAAATATCAATTCGAGAACAGCATAAAGGAAAAGTATATAGCAGAAATGACCAAAATAAATTAGCCATTTTTTTTCTGTGAAGTTTTATGGAAATGAAAATCTAGAAAAAAGGGTCAAGTTCTTTCTTCTTCTTTTTTTTTTTTTTGGGAACATATTAAATTCATTTCATTTGACACCAATAATTTGTTAACAAACTAGATTCGCTTTTCCTTTGATCATTTACTATAAATTCATTAGAATTCACTGTCATTTGAAAACCAAGAGAGGAAGTACACACAACTACTTTCTAGCTTCTTTACTTTGAGTCTTAAAGAAATTTGCATTTGTTTGTCTCGAGTCTTAACAAAATGGTGGGAGGTAAAAAGGACAAGCAAAAGAAGTGCTTTAGTTTTTTCAATATGTTCAAGACTAAGAGGCCTCGAAAAGGCCAAGATGTGAGTGGGATATCGGATGATTTTGTGAATGTGTATAGAGTTTATCCTAACGATGAATATAGGGGGCGATGGGCTGACATTGATAAGAAAGCTTCTACTTATATCGCCACAATTCAAGAAAATTGGAACCGCACTGAAGTTTCTGACTAGACTAATTTCTGTGAATGAATGGATTTGTTCTTCATTTGTTATTTGTCACATTATTAGTGGCACTTCCTAAGTATGTGAACTGCAAATAATCATAGAGTAATACAAAGTTTTTTATATTAGTTGATCCGTCTCTTCAACTTCAGCTCGAGTGTGTAGCTTAAATATTTTAGCTGTGGGAGCATGGTTCGGTTCATTTTCTTTGTTAAGCTCATTGAAACTGGCTTATTTTTCAAGTACAGTTTGTCAGTTCATTGTATTTTAATTCCCAAAAAATGAGAATAAACTAAAAACGAAAGTGAAGATATATGAAGATCACCAGACTTATTTGAAGTTTACACAAGTACTGAAATTCTGCTGGCAGAGGGACACGTTATGTTTTAAACTGAGAGACATAGTATTTGATTGCAACTATAGCATGGCCATTGTGCTGCATGTTAAGTCATTTATTTAGCCTTGCTAGTGAAGATTCTAGGTAAAATTCTGCGACAGAAGCCTCTGATGTTGGGGTGCTTTGTATCCCAATGAAGAAAAGTTACTATTTCTTATGCAAGACATATTCCACATTGACAGATGCCACTGATGTTGGTTATCTTGGCTTTAGCTTTAGCTTTCCAACTGTACATCAACTCCATCTTTACCTTTCTTTTAGCTTTCTATTCCTTCCAACAAGCCCCAATTTTTACTTTCTTTCTGATTTCTTTTCCTTTTAACACTTTGATATTCATTGGCAGAGTCTATTAGTTCATAATAGTTTGAAACTAGGAAATTTGGTACCATAAAAATGTAAATAAGTAAAAAAAAAATGATCCAAAAGACGCAACCTAGAATTCTATTAGTTCACAAAGTTAATTGTACTAATAATACCTTTGAGGTTGCACAAATTCTTTCCTGGTGGGTTCTTCACAGAAATATCTTGTTAATCTGTTGGTTTATGGACCCAAACCGGAGCGTCAATGGAGCGAATGCCCCGGTGAGTATGACCACATGGTTCATTGTCTAGATACAATGAACATGTGTATATAACCTCTCAATTTATGTACTTGAGAGTTACATATATATTAATCTTGGGAGTTACATATATATTAATCATGGGAATTATATATATTGTAATTAGTGTAAATCATTTGGGGGTTACAAATGAGTTGTATAATTATCAATATTAATTCTTGTTTAATATATATGTAGGTTACACTTCCAAGGTTTAGTATAAATAGAAATCATTGTTGATAATTTTATACATCAAGCAACAAAGTAACTTGAGAGAAAAAGAGAGTTTTCTATAAAACTTTGGAAGTTATTCGTGAAGCTTTGGAAGTTTGTAGTTTCTCGAATTGTGGAAGATAAATTTAGTACTTGTTTGTAGTCTAAATTATCGTTAAGAACATTGTTCGTTGAGCACGTGATTCTAGCCGTTCGTGATCGTGGGTATACGTTATAAAGGTATTCGAAAATTTTAATTTTTCGGTTCATATCCGTTGCGAATATGTTTAATTTTGTTACATAATCAATTTCTTGTTTGTTTATGTTCAAGTTGTTACAAAAAAGCACTACATGAGAATTCTACTCAACGCTGTATCAAAAATAAAACCATCAATTTTCTCCAACTTGCTTGGCCACTAGTATCGACGAAAGCAGCATTAGTGACTATCAACAAAAGGGAATTATATGGGGAAAAATTAGTTGTCCTCACAAATACTAAAATTGGAAGTTATTCGGGATTCTCCCCTGTTTTCCACTATCTTTTCTTCCAAAAATAGTTCAGTTTGATCAACATTGATACAGAACCTGGTGGAGCAGGGCTTGATTAATAGGAAACAATCATGTATGAATGCCAGGCTAAAAGTAAGTGGTACAGTTTGTTCTATTCTTAACTATTTTTGTTTTAGTTTCTGTTTAGTGGTTTACAATATTCTACATTCAAGCTGATATGAACTACTCATAAACTAAAGGAGCTTTAGAATTGTGCTCAAAGTAAAAAAGTCCTTTACTTTGTATTTCCTTTATCAGCCTCTGTATAAAATAAATTAAAATAAAGCAAGAAGAACGAAAAGATCATTTCAAGAAGAGCATAAAGGAGAAGAAAATAGTTCCTAAAAAAACAATCAAGAAAGTAGGTCTTTTCGCGAAGTTAAAGATTCTAATTTTATTTTTTTGTCACAAGAAAATTGTCTATTCTGACATATATGGTAAGGGTTGCTGAGGGGTCACCTGGCTGGCATGATCTACTCCAATAATTATTTTTAAAGGTTTTAGACCTTATAGATTCTCCACCTTTGGATCCTCCTAGCATAAGGGTACCTCCTACTATAAATTCATTAATTCCTAGTCATTTGAAACCAAGAGATTACATACAAACTATTTTCTTCTACACTTGAGTTTGCATTTGTGTTCCATACACAAACAATGGGAGGTAACAATAGGTAGAAGAAGTCTTTTGGCCTTTTTAACATCTTCAAAAGTACAAGGCCTCGAAGAGGAAGTCATGCGAGTAGGATAGATGACTTAGTGAAGGCATATAAAGTGTATACGAGTGATGAAGATAGAGGCCAATAGGTAGCCGAGCCTAGTATTGACAGGAAAGCTTCCGCTTATATCACCATAATTTAAGAAAACTAGAACTGCACTAACTAAGATTATTTCCATGAATCCTGTAGGGAGTTGAGTTGCATTTTAAATGAAATTGAAAATTTAATTTCCAATTAATTATGTTATGGTGTGAATTAATTTAAACCCTAACAAGATGGCTTGATTTATATTTGACTATTAAATTAATTTAATTAAAGGAAGTCAGATGAAAGGGTTATTAATTATCGGTCTAACCTAAGGTTGTATTTTTAATATCAATGGATTGATATATTATTGAACCCTAATTAAATATTCAATTAATATTGAATATGGTAAGTCTAATTGGATTATGAAAATGAAATTAAATTTGATTATTAAAGTGTTCCTATAATTATTTAAGCAAGCCCAAACAATTAATTAAGTGAGGGACTTGTGAAATTTGTTTTGTGGGTTGCTATTTAATTAAGCTAGTCCAATTTATTAAGAAGTGGGTGAGTTATTTTAGTAGCCCAATGTTGTTGGATTATTTTGATCATAGATGACCCAAATGAATTAAATTGCAAGCCCAATGTTTGGTCCAATTGTCAAAGCTTCTAGAAGGCATGAATTTACCAATTTGGCAATAAAAACAAATCAAAAATGAGTCAAATTAAGGGGCATGGCTGGTGGAATGGGGTGTCCATGGACTTCAAATTTTATCCAATTTATTACTTGAGTTAGTGTATTGAACACTCAACAAATTGCTAGCATTTTTGGAAAATGGTTGAAGTCCAATGTGTAGATATATAGGTTATATGTATATATTTCTACTACTTTAAATATGAACCTTAGCTCACTTGGGTGAAAGTTTGCTAAGTTTGTTAGAGAACTCTTTTATTGTGAGTTAGTAAGGAGTGAGTTAACTCGGTGAGTTAAAGAAAAAGAAAGTGAGTTCGTGAGTCACTACCGAGTCAAGCTAGACTACTTCAAGGGGTGTTCTTGGATGTCATCTAACTCTATCATCTACTTTGGAAAGAAGAGAAAAGTAGCTCATAAGTTAAAAATGGTATAAAAAAATCCCTTAAAAACCCTAATCTTGACTTTCTTTTAATTTTTATGGTAGAAATGTTATCTTTGAGCTCTTTGTGCTTAAAATAATGCTAGAAATGTTTATATAGGATGTCATGTGGTTTAAATGTGTAGTGGTATGGGTTTATGTAGAAAAATCTAGCAAAATGCTTGAAAATATTTTTACCGATGAACAAAACATAGGTTGTACGAATAAATTGCACATTTTGAAATCTACAAATTATTTTTGTGGTTTAGATTTTTTGGGAATATATGGGTAAGTTAAGAACAAAATCTCTTTGGAATCATGTGAAAATGATTTAAAATGGGCAAGATATGAATTTTTGAACCAAAGGACCTCACTGTAGAATGGCTATGCAAAATAGTCCACTTCATGATCATTTTCAGTAATCAAATCGTGTCCAAATTTACTTTTTGATGATGAAATCTTGTAGTTCGGAAAGATACGATTTCAAGAAATCCAATTTGAGGTCAATCAGACTTGTAGATTTCATTTTATACAAGTTTTAGTGAATGAGGCAAAATCATAAAATGATTAAAAAATTCTGCCGATTTTTTTTAAAAAATCGAACGGTTTGGTTCGGGTCTTCCTGGACTGGTTCCGGATTTGGTTCCAAAAGAGAAAATGTTTATAATTTAATAAAGAATATTATAAAATTTTAAAATGTAAAATTTTATGTCATTTGACATTTATTAGAATTAATGGTTGATTAAACCTTACTAAATTAATAATAATAATAATAGGAAAATTATTATTAATTGCTAATAAATGGTAATTGAACTCTTTACATATTATTTAATTAATATAAAATAATATGTAAAGAAAATTGGGTAATTAATTATCATTTAGCTAATAATTAGTGTTAACGCCGAGAAAATCGTCTCCTTTTTTAATAATTACCCTTTCCAATTTTTGCCTTTGGATTTAAGATGTGATTTTGAAAAGGGTCGGTTGAGTGTCGACGAGATTTGAAAGATCGATTTTATGATGAGTCAATTGACCAGAGTCGCCAGTTGGTATATTTGCAATGGATGTACCAACTCATCCGAGTTTTAATTTTCATAATCGTAATGGCTCATATGTGACTCCTAATTAGTTAGTCTGCGAACCGAGATTCATAGAGTTCAGGGGCTTACTTAAGCGAGGGGAAGGTGTTAGGCACCCCCCGACTTCCGTGAAACACGGTTACCGCTATCTTAATGCTTTCCTTTCCTTTAAATCCTAAAATGTGTGTTTGTGCGCGTGTGTATGTGTGTGTGTGCCTATGAAAATCTTTGGAATGCTTTATTTTCGAAAGTACTTTTGAAATCTCGTTGACCCTATGCACGAAGGATTCGATTCGTTTCGAGAAGTTTAATTTTAAGCTTTTGTTTTTTGATAACAAAATCTTTAATGATGACATTTGTGAAATAAGGTTTTCAAATCCTTCGTCAAATAGGAATGGTGTAAGACCCCGAATTTTATGAAATATAAAATTTAATTTTTCTTCATATATATTTTTTCATGAAACAGTAAGTGGTTAAATTGACGAAATTGAAAGTTAAGGACGTTATGTGCAAATTTTTATTTTGTCGAAAAATATTCGTTTTGTCGGGGAATATTCGAGCCGTACGACGGCGCCGAAATAACTAATTATTGATGGACCCCACAACGGAATATTTGTCGGATATAGAAAACGACAGAAGTAACCTTTTTAAATAAAAATAGTCAACAGTGTTAACTGTTAAAATACCAGTGATAAAAGAATAGTAGCATACAGTAATTTATGGTATTTTTCTGTAGCACACGGTATTGCACAGTGTCTCATATTATTGGTCTGATAATTGACACCGTAACTGTTACGCATCATTTCATCGATAATTGTCACTGCATAATATTTTATGTTATCAATTCAATAATTGTGGTTACACAGTATTTTGCATTATTGATTCAATAATTGTCATTACACTGTATTTTATATCATTGAGTCAATAATTGTTGCTACACTGTTTTTAAAATTATTGAACCTAATAATAGTCACAGTAGCAAATACATTGTAATTTATATTATTAAATTAATAATAATTTGTAACATGTTTCTTACATTATTGTTGAATTATTGTTGTAACATTATTTTATTTTATATGTTGGATTCACAGGAAGAATAAATAAATAAATAAATAAATAAATTTAATTTTACTATTTGAAATAGTAACGTGAATAGTAACATGTGGGCCCCTATGGGACCCACCTGAGGAATTTGGGTTTGAATTTGCTGGAGAAAATCACAGGCTGCGCGGCTGTTGCAAAAATTTTCTCAGACTGGCGTGCGCACGCCAGTCCTCACCTACCACGCATAGTACTTATTTTCTCCTATAAATAGCTTGCTCAACTGAATAGAAAAATCACACCTAAAACATAAAATTTTTCTATAAGAATTTTATGAGTTTTCTCTGGGAATTGTAAGGTTATTTTGAGTGTTTGAAAGCCAAAAGGAGTGCAGGAATTTTTCAAGTAAGTCTTTTATTAAAGAGTAGTAATTTCATAAATTTCTATTTTTCACGATATTCACAAATCTTCCCTTATGATAGAGTTAAATTATACGATATTTTTATGCCCTAATACTTAGTTTTTATATTTATTGTGTGCTTAAATGTTTAATTATTTAGTATATTTTGGTTTTAATAGGTTTTATAGGATTTTAGTTAATTTATGTTAATTTAGGTAATTTTATAGTGTTTTTATATTTCTTTTTATTTATGTGTTTTTATTTATTTTAGGTCTTTTATTTATTATTATGTGTTTTTAGGATTTTTAGTATTTTTATATTATTTTTATTTATTTTTATATTTTATTTTGTAGGAAAAATAAAGCTTGGGGGCAAATCTCGAAAATTCGCAAAAGTCTGATGGCAAAACTGTAATTAACCAGCACTGATGGCAATTTGGTAATTTCCGAAAAAATGCTTCCGCGCATTGCGCGGAAGACTTTGCAGAGCAGGAATTGAAACGACGCCGTTTTGGCGTGAACGGAACAGCAGCCGCGCAATGCGCGCAAGAATTTTGAATCAACATCGGATGGAAACGACGTCGTTTTGTTGAAGGTTACGAAAAAAATAAAAAAGCCGCGCAATGCGCGGGGAGGCAGCTGACGTCATCCATGCGCGGAAGCCGCGTTGACTTGGTCAACGGCGCGTGTAAGGGGCGTTTGGCTGGGCAGAATTGGAGCAAAACGGGATTATTTTAGATTTTTGCTACTTTTTGATTCCAAATTGGATTTTAATTCCAACTAGGGTTAGGATAATAATTATTTTTCTTTTTCTTTTATTTTTAATTGTAAATCCTATTAGGGTTTGGACAAGTTAGAGGCCTATAAATAGAGGGTCAACCTCTCATTATAGATTGTAAGCTTTTATGAGTTATTTCTTCTACTTTCTTGGAGAGAGCTTTTCAACTCTTGAAGATTATTTTGAAGAGTGTCAGGCTAAGTTTTTATTTTCAGTTCTAAAGGGATGTTGAACCTTATTTTTAATTAATGTTTTAATTGAGTTTTATTATTTATTCCTTCATGCATGAGATTTATTCTTGATAATCTGTTTTAATTGTTTTATGATATTTGCTTGATTAATTTGATATTGGCCTGTTAAGTTAATCAATAATTTATCATATGCTAGATTAAGATTTGATATTAAGCAAACGATATTTTATCTTATCATAAGTAGCAATTAATAATATTTGATTGTGGTCAAACTTTTGAATATTATTATGATTATCAAGATGGCAAGTTAAATGGTCCGCGATGTTGAGATTGTTGCTTGGAATAATCTAATTCTCTAATTTTTAATGCAACTGTTATATTAAATCTAGACTGATAGTTCTAGGTTGTATGATAGTTAGGGTCTTTTGTGAGCGATTGCTGCATTAGATTTATAATTTGAGGAGGATTTCGGGTAGCTTGGCGATTGTCAGTTATCTAGGATTATTAATTTCAATTGAAGGAAAAGATAATAATAACTTGATTAATTTGTTAATTAAAAGAAGGGGATACTGAACTAAGGAACTGAAGTTTGTTTTTAATTGATTTTTCTCATCTTTATTATTTATTATTTAGTTTTATTTTAATTAGTTAATTAATCATTCAAAACCCCCCATTTAATTAGATATTTTTGAAAACATTAGATTTATTACAACAATTCACTCTCTGTGGGTTCGACTCTTACTTTCACTACTACATTAATATTTTTAAAAGTAAGATTTTATTTTTGGTTGCTTGCGACAGCTTCCCAAATTTTGGCGCCGTTGCCGGGGAGTGTTTTGCTTTAATTTTTCTTTTGTTTTCTTTGTAGTTTATTTTTCTAGTTTATTTATTTATTTTATTTTTGTTTTTCATAGTTTAATTGAGTGTGCAGGTGAAGGAGAAAATCATGGCTTGGAACCAAAACGATGATTATTTTAATGCGGTAAAAATTTCTTCTCTTCAACAACAAGTTGATGAACTAACTTCTGCTATCTATGCATGGGCTGCAGGTAGATGACAACTAATGAAGGCTTGTAGGATTTGTTCCATAGTAGGACATCCAACGGAGTTGTGTCCAATGTTTCGAGAGGAGTCCTACGGACAAGTAAATGATGCAAATGGTTTCCTTGGACCGCAAGGGAACTATGATCCTTATTCAAACACGTACTACTCAGAATGGTGGGATCGTCCAAATTTCAGCTATGGGAATCCACAAGTGCACCAACCTGCAAGTAAACATTGGCCAGATTACCAACCGTTCAATCAAACATATCCCAACGATCAAGAACAGGACCAATCTTCTAACTCTAATTTGTCTTTAGAAGATATGTTTAAACATTTTATGACTGATGCTTTGCAATTTCAACAGGAAACAAATGAGAATATTCAGCGTATAAGTATTCAAGTGGAACAACTGAAAGTTGCGGTCAGTCAATTGGAGGTGCAAAGTGTTGAAGAAGTACCATCTCACACAATGGTGGATTACGAGGAAGATGACAATGAAATTGTGTTGAGCAGTGGTAAAGATGAGGGAACTCCAGCAACAACGACAGACAATGAAAAGAAAAATCTGGAAGAGGCCATTACGCATAGCTTGGGATTGACGAAAGAAGAAGAAGCAATTGAGTCAAAACAAGATTTGAAGAGGGCTACGGATTCATTAAATTCTTTGTCATTGATTTTAAATAAATTTGCAGAACTTTTCAATCCATTACCTGTTACTCAAAATAAATTTTTACCTTTTATTTTGCAGGATTTCATTCTGGAACAATCATACCATGCAAAGACGAGATGTAATCTACCTATGAGGAATGTTGTGATGGATGGAGTACGCAGCATACATGAAATTGGAGTGACGTAGTGGTTTGGCCTGTTGTCGAGCCAATGACAATAAATAAAGGCGCTGCTTGGGAGGCAACCAAATAAATCAGATTTGCATTTCTTTCCCTTTTTCTTTTAATAGTTATTTGTGCTTATTTCTTTGCATTATAGTTTACATTGGGGACAATGCAAATTTTAAGTGTGGGGGAAGGGATTTAGGATATTTATTTTATTTTTAGGAAATTTTTGTTTTATTTATTTATTTTTATTTTTATTTTTTTTATTTTATTTTTAGGTCAATTTTAGAAATTTTATTTTAGAATTTTGTGGGTAAATTCACTGCAAACCCTCACGAGACAAAACTCGTCTACTTGGGGTAACCTTGGGGTTTAAAGGCTTGTTGCACGTGCTAAGTGTAACCATGTTTCCTACGAAAATGGGTAGTTAGTTAATTTTTTTATTATTTTTTATTTTTATTTAGGATTGAGTCACTACTTGAGCAATGAGTTAATTGGATTTTAATTTTTAGCCAATAATAAAAAAATTTATTTTTATTTAATAACTCTTGGAAAAAGGATAAATTTTTGCTTAGTTTGAATTTTAACTTTTTATTGATTATTACTTTGTTTGAGATCTTTAAAATTTTTATGCACTTATATCCATTTGTTTAATTAAGCTAGTTTTAATTTGGAGAAAGTTTAAATGGTTATATGCTTATGAAAGATATTTTTGAACTCTATATCTTATTTGAAGTGAAATATAAGACAAAATGTAATTTGGAGGAGATGATTTAGGTAATTTTTCTAGGATTATTATTGAATAAGAAAAAAAAATCTTGTGGTGGGTTGAGATGGAGCGTAAAACGCACTCACTCATAAACACATAAAAAAACGAGATGGAGCATAAAACGCACTCGCTGGTGAGATGGAGCATAAAATGCACTCACCGTGGAAAAAAAAATGAAGAAGAAAGAAAATGGAATGGAGCATAAAATGCATCCATTAAAAGAAAAAAATTGAAAAAATATTTGAAAGAAAAAATTGATAATCCTAGTATGTTTCATTGATTAAAAACCTTTTGATCTTCTGATTTATATTTGTCTGTATTAGCTGAAAGTGATAAGAAAAATAAGTATTTTGAGTTTTGTTGTATGTCTTTTATAAGGTAATTAATAACCTAAACTTATCCGAGTTTTGATTAGTTTGATACATTTGGATTCACACACACACAAAAGATCTTGAGTAGAGTAAGATTAATAAATATGTTAAAGTTCTAAATTTTGCATGGTTTTGAAACTTTCTTTGAGTTATCATTTAAAAATCCTTGAGGCTGATGTTGAAATTTATATTGACCTATTGCTCAAGTAAGTTGTTTAGTTATTAGTTTTATTTTTATAGTTTTTATTTTTGTTTTGCCCGAGAACGAGCAAAAAGCTAAGTGTGGGGGTATTTGATAGAGTTAAATTATACGATATTTTTATGCCCTAATACTTAGTTTTTATATTTATTGTGTGCTTAAATGTTTAATTATTTAGTATATTTTGGTTTTAATAGGTTTTATAGGATTTTAGTTAATTTATGTTAATTTAGGTAATTTTATAGTGTTTTTATATTTCTTTTTATTTATGTATTTTTATTTATTTTAGGTCTTTTATTTATTATTATGTGTTTTTAGGATTTTTAGTATTTTTATATTATTTTTATTTATTTTTATATTTTATTTTGTAGGAAAAATAAAGCTTGGGGGCAAATCTGGAAAATTCGCAAAAGTCTGATGGCAAAACTGTAATTAACCAGCACTGATGGCAATTTGGTAATTTCCAAAAAAAATGCTTCCGCGCATTGCGCGGAAGACTTTGCAGAGCAGGAATTGAAACGACGCCGTTTTGGCGTGAACGGAACAGCAGCCGCGCAATGCGCGCAAGAATTTTGAATCAACACCGGATGGAAACGACGTCGTTTTGTTGAAGGTTACGAAAAAAATAAAAAAGCCGCGCAATGCGCGGGGAGGCAGCTGACGTCATCCATGCGCGGAAGCCGCGTTGACTTGGTCAACGGCGCGTGTAAGGGGCGTTTGGCTGGGCAGAATTGGAGCAAAACGGGATTATTTTAGATTTTTGCTACTTTTTGATTTCAAATTGGATTTTAATTCCAACTAGGGTTAGGATAATAATTATTTTTCTTTTTCTTTTATTTTTAATTGTAAATCCTATTAGGGTTTGGACAAGTTAGAGGCCTATAAATAGAGGGTCAACCTCTCATTATAGATTGTAAGCTTTTAGGAGTTCTTTCTTCTACTTTCTTGGAGAGAGCTTTTCAACTCTTGAAGATTATTTTGAAGAGTGTCAGGCTAAGTTTTTATTTTCAGTTCTAAAGGGATGTTGAACCTTATTTTTAATTAATGTTTTAATTGAGTTTTATTATTTATTCCTTCATGCATGAGATTTATTCTTGATAATCTGTTTTAATTGTTTTATGATATTTGCTTGATTAATTTGATATTGGCCTGTTAAGTTAATCAATAATTTATCATATGCTAGATTAAGATTTGATATTAAGCAAACGATATTTTATCTTATCATAAGTAGCAATTAATAATATTTGATTGTGGTCAAACTTTTGAATATTATTATGATTATCAAGATGGCAAGTTAAATGGTCCGCGATGTTGAGATTGTTGCTTGGAATAATCTAATTCTCTAATTTTTAATGCAACTGTTATATTAAATCTAGACTGATAGTTCTAGGTTGTATGATAGTTAGGGTCTTTTGTGAGCGATTGCTGCATTAGATTTATAATTTGAGGAGGATTTCGGGTAGCTTGGCGATTGTCAGTTATCTAGGATTATTAATTTCAATTGAAGGAAAAGATAATAATAACTTGATTAATTTGTTAATTAAAAGAAGGGGATACTGAACTAAGGAACTGAAGTTTGTTTTTAATTGATTTTTCTCATCTTTATTATTTATTATTTAGTTTTATTTTAATTAGTTAATTAATCATTCAAAACCCCCCATTTAATTAGATATTTTTGAAAACATTAGATTTATTACAACAATTCACTCTCTGTGGGTTCGACTCTTACTTTCACTACTACATTAATATTTTTAAAAGTAAGATTTTATTTTTGGTTGCTTGCGACAGCTTCCCACCTTAGAAGACTCTTCTTTGAGAAGATTCATTTTTAAAAGCTTTCTTTGGAAGATTTATTTTGGAATATTATTTTAAAAACTATTTTAAAGTAGTTATATTATACTACAAAAATTATGTTAAATATATATAATTTTGATAGTTCATATTATACGAGTTATCATACACTTTGAAATTTATATGTGGTAATTACTAATTTTATTATAAATATATATAGGTTGATCAACCTCATTTAAATCAATATCCAGTCACGTGTTAAGGTAAGGAATATCATCTTCTTTCATATTCTAACTTACTACGGTAAGGGGTATCTTTCTTTTCATTATCATAAATGGATATTATTTTCTTTCTTACTAGAAGGGATTATCATTCTTTGATTCTCGAAAATAATATCGTTTCTTTCTTACTCATAAGATGTGCCATTTATTTCCATGTATTAATTTGTGGGAATAACCTTACGGCGCGGATTATCGCATGTTTGGTGAATAACTCTTCATATTCAAATTGATGGGAATAACCTTACGGCGCGGATTACCGCTTGTTGGTGAATAACCCTTTTTATTTGTCTCGTATGGAAATAATTTGTCTACACGAATTATCACATGACACTTTTATTCTATATTCATTTGTAATATCATTTTCTTTCGTATTCGTAAATGTTATTATTTTCCTTTATACTCATAAGGGATACCATCTTTTTCATCTTCCATTATTCAAACTTACTATGGTAAGGGATATTAACTTCCTTCACCTTTTGTTAATCAAACCTGTTACGGTAAATGATATTATTTTCTTTCATACACCTAAATCGAAACTTATTATGGAACTATTGCTTCTATAATTCCTGAAAATATTATATGTTCCATAATAGTTGAACTTCATTATTTCAACTGAACCTTCCTATTTTCTGAACCTTTCTATTGAACTATAATCGTTATTCTGAACTGTAGATCTTGAATATCATTTTTAAATTTCACTCCACATCATGTTGGCAATTTGGACATTGTTTGAATCTGTACAAAGTAAACTTCTGATACTTATTGATTATCCTGTTCTTCTGTTCATCATTTGTATCACTGTTATTTGTATTAATCATCAAGAATCAAGCTGTTGTGAATATCTGTGGCCGGGGGCATAGATGTGATATAATTGTTGAACAGATGATAGGTTAAATGCGATATACTAGGTTAAAGGCGATACATCTGTTCGGTGTCTTTTATGGCACGTGGTGAATATTCTCTTTGGCCCGTAGTGCAAAGATGAACTGTTGATTGGTATGATTATGACCAAAGGCTGAATCTGGTATAATCATGACCGTTGGTGTTATATTGAATGTCTTTGGCCCCTAGTGCAAAGATGAACTGTTGATCTGCATGATTATGACCAGGAACTGTGAAATTGTATTATCTTGACTAATGGTATTTCAGATGATAAAAGTTGATGATATTTTTACTAAAAAGAGAAGCGAGTGGACATTATAGTCTGCATTATTCTTCTAATAGATTGCTCATTCCGCTGCTATTATTGATCTGAATATTATTTAAGAATTTAACTACAGTTTTTGATATAAACCTTGTAGTCTATTGTATTCAGAATTCAACTGTTGAAGGCTAATGATAAATTATTCGTCATTATCTTAGTCATGATATTTCTTACTGGGCTATTTGAGCTCACCCTTTCTTTTCGTTCCATTGTTTTTCAACAGGAGATGAAAACGTAACGGGGTCTAGCCGGGGGATGGAGTGAGAGTCCGAGAAATAGCTATCATAGTCTTCACGTGTTGTAAAATAGTGTGACAATAATAGTGAAGACTTAGTTGTGTATTATTATACACTGTATTGTTGTACATTGTGCTTTGTTGTAATAATTTTGTTGTAGTCTTTTGACGACTCAAGTTTGGGCTGTGTAGGCCTAGATTTGGGGGTGTCACAAATGGAGCTCGTCCGATGCTTCCAGTTTTATTTTAGCCTACGGATGATCTAATATCCTAGTTTGTTTGATTTTATGAAAAGCTTCATCGTTTCATTCTAAAATCCTTTTTTCATGTCGAAAAGGAAAATCAAGCATTAAAATGACGTTGAAGCTATTTGTGGGCATGTAAGCCGTCTAAATAGCCTCAAACGCCCGCAATCATATATTTCACTATTACGGGACCTTAAACCCTATTTTCGTTATCGATATCGTTTTAAGGCCCAATATTTACATATGTACAAAAATGGCCCATTGTCGTGACTATATACACCAAAATTTGTCCATCTTCGGAATTTGATCACGAGGATCTCATCCCTAGGCTCACAATCCCTAAAATCACCACACAATCATACAAAGGAAAGCTTAACAACACTAGACTTGTTACTATACCGCAAGAACCAAATTAAGAAAAATAATATTGATTAATTAAATCATTAACACAAGATCAATTAAGTGTCTTATACGATTAATGATAGTATATAAAATTATATGTGTTATGTGATTAATTATTTGCTAGATAAATAGCATAGGTAAGTGTTTAAAGTGCACGATTATATGGTGTACTAATTGATAGGCCAACGTTATTAATGTTAGGTTTTCAAGAGGAGTTTAAATTAAGCGAATTAGTCGTAAAATCGACAGATATGTAAGTTCTTTAACTTTACTCAAAATTTATATTGAGCAAGTTCCCTAACTCAAATTCGAGTTATATTTTTAGATTATGTTCTAAGTGGTTTAATTCTTGTAAAGTTACTCCACATCCATATGATCATTGTCATTCACACATAGTGCATGTTGGAATCAAGTTCTATTATTGAACTGTAAATCATTTGAAATTTTTTTATACATGAACTGTTTAATAAGTAGTCTATGTCAATTGTTTTGGCTAGACCTTTCAGTATACCTTGTTGTAAAAGCTATCCAAACCTATTATTGGGCGGATTCTTGTACTGAGATGAAAAACACATAATGGGAAGGAACCTAAGTATCAGATACACGATACGTACAAAATAAATGTTATGCATATGCATATGGTATGCGAGGCTGATACCTTCAAGTACATTATGAAAATGTAACCTAAGAGGGTAAATCAAGTGACTGATTCCTCAAAGCAGACGTTCATGGTCTTTTGACCCCTCAGCGTTTAAATAATCAATTTTCACTCATTAAATTGTGCGTTGATTATATCAAATTCATATTATTGAATCGTTCAGTCATTATTCTTATTCATGACATATTTATATTCATTTTAAACTTGTTGGGTAAACTAGTTGCTCACCCTTGCTATGTCATGAAATTATTATTGTAGCTAAGCCTAAAGGGTCGGGTACAGATAAAGGCAAAGGAAACATAAGATCTTAATTATCTAGATAGATGTTAGTCTGTTCATATTTTGTTTAAGACTTATAGGAATGTAACGCAAACACAGTATGCTTTTGTAGTTTGTGATGTATATTTGGTAAAGGTTGTAGACCTTGGGATTAGAAAGTCATTATAATAGACAACATATGTTTATTTATTTTCTGCATTAGTATTAAATGTTGTTTAGCAGTGATTGTTTATATTATTGCGTGAGAACCAAATTCGAGTTAGTAGTACCTGAATTTGGGGGTGTCACAGATCTGATTCCTTTTACATTAATTTATTATTTTGTGGCGTAAAGTGTATTGTTTTATAGTATGGATCTTAGTATGTATACGACTTATGATCAAAAGAATAATACAAAGATTCATCTCTAAAAGCTCATGTCTCTTTTACTTTAGCTACGCCACAAGTACAGTTCATATTTAGAACATTGGCCTTGTGAATTTACACTTTACACCAGAAGGTCAAGCATTTCTAAATCTAAATGTACATTTTTTTGCAGAAAGTATTACATTTACACCAGGATGACAAGCAAAAAATCTTGGGAGGAATCTTAGTAAGAGTATGGTCGATCCTCTAGTCAACGTATTTCCTCCATAGAAATTTAATGGAGTTTTGCAAAAGCTAGAGGCATGTTAGAGACATGTTTAATGCAACTATAGCACGGTCATCGTCAAGCATATAATTCTTTTTCTTTGTCAAGCTCATTAAAACTTGCTGATTTTTTAGAGTTAGTAGTACATGCTTGATTGGAACTATATATAGCATGGTCATTGTCAAGCATATTAAATCATTTTCTATAGCTTTGCTAGTTGTATGTAGTGAAGAATCTGGTTAAGATTCGCTGTCAGAAGCCTCTGATATTGAAGTGCATAAAAATCTGAATGAAGAAGGGTGACTGACTGACCATCTATTTTCTTTCTAAAAGTAATATTCTAATTGACAGATGTTACTGATGTTGGTAACCTAAGCTTTTGCTTTATGTTTTCACTTCCATCTAGAGCTGGCAAGATAGGTTTCAAACTATCATGTCAACCCAATGCAATTATATTTTTATGGGTTGGTTACCTATTTTATATATGGGTTCTCTTAACATGTGTCCTAAGGGCACATGCTAAGCACACAGTTCAAGAGAATATTCTCTTAAACTGTGTGCATATTCTCTTAATTTTTGCATTTGCACTAAGTTCAAGAGAATATGCACACAATTCAAGAGAATATTCTCTTGAACTGTGTGTTTAGCATGTGCCCTTAGGACACATATTAAATTTTTCCTTTATATATTAGGTTGGGTTAAGTTTGGAACTATATTATTGATGATAAATATGAATTTAAACTAGTTAACTAATTTTAACCCATATTAATTTAACTCCTTTAAATCTAGTGAGTCTTAAACCTCAAATCTAAAATTTAACTTTTCCTCTCTTTAAAATTTAACTTTTTCTCTCTCTAAAATTTAAATTTCTTTCTCTCACTATTTTACCCAACAAATTAAAAATAAAGAGAAGACCCAACTAATTTTTTTTTTTGTAATATATTATTATTTATCACGTGTACAATTTTTTGCCACTTTTACATCTTCTAAAATATTATATATATTTTCAGAATTATTAAATTAGAAAATATTTTCATAAATAAAAGAATTTTTTTACAAATATATGTATATACTATAAAATTTTCTATATATATATATATTCAGATTAGTAAGTACTATTTGTTTTTTTTTTAAAAGGATTTAATTATTTATACATCTAAAGTATTTTTATAATATATATACATTACAAATATAAATATGTTTTCTAATATTTATATGTATATTATTGTTACTAATATTTAAATCTGAGCTCTCCAAATTTGATACAACGGACATAAAAGAATTTATAGATATCCGTGTACTTCCAAGCCTACTAATCCAAGAACGACGAGTATTTTCACTTCAAAGAAAGAAAATATAATTGTGTATATATTAATATATGTATGGATTTTCTCTCTCCTCTTTCTCTCTCTATAATTGTGTATATATGTATGGATTTTCTGTGTGATATGATGATACATGGATATGGATGGGTAGGAATATGCATGGATTGATGTGAAAAAACTAAAAGCTTGCCTAATAGGCGTGAGGAGAGAGAAATACAATAAGTATATATAAGTACATAAAATACAATTATGTGTACTGAATAAATTTTATATATATATATATAAAACTGTATAAAGATGAATTTGGATGGGTTGACCCGGAAATAAGTAATTATCAAATTTTTTGGAATCTCCAATCAAAAAATATAATCAGATTTTAGAGAGAAAAAAAAAATATAATCATATTTTAGAGAGAGAGAATGTAATCAGATTTTAGAGAGAAAATGTAATTAGATTTTAGAGAGAGAAAATATAATCAGATGTTAGAGAGAAAATCATACAGATTTTAGAGAGAAAATTTAAAAAACATTAGCGAGAGTGCGTATAAATTTTTTTAGAGAAAAAATGTATAAAACATTAGAGATGGAATGTGTAAGAATATAGAAATTAAATATCATAAATAATTTATTTAATTGAGCCATAATAATGGTAAGCTTGAAATTTGAAATATGGGTCGACTTATATTTGACCTATAACTATATGGTTCTAACTCACACAACTCATATTAAAAATAGATAATATGATTTTAGTTCTTAAATAGAACCATAACCAAATTTTATAAACCAAAACCAACTCATAACCATATATTGTCGGGTCTACTTCCATCAATTCCATTATTTTAGCTTTCCATTCCTTCCAGCAAGCCCCACTTTTTTCCTTCCTTTCTGGTTTCTTTTCTTATGTGATGCTGTATAAAAAACAAAACCATCATCTTGCTCCAACTATGTCTTGCCCACCAGTATCGACGAAAGGAGCATTAGTGGCTATAAACAAAAGGGAATTATATGTGAAAGAATTAGTTGTCATCGCAAATACTAAAATTAGAAGTAATTCGGGATTCTCCCTTGTTTCCCACTATGTTCTTTCTAAAAATAATTCAGCCATAGGCAACACTCATGTATCAAGTATGCCAGGCTAAAAGTAAGTGGTACATTTGGTGCTGTTCTTAACTATTTTTTCCCATACAGTTTTTGTTTTTGTTCAGTGGTTTAAATTCTAATTTCAAGCTGTTATGAACTACTTACTTGAAATGTGAATAAACTAAAACAGCTTTAAGATTGTTCTCAAAATGTAGCAATTTACTATGCGTTTGTGCTGATATGCCTCGAATCAATCATCCACATTTGGGGATGGATGAGAAAGGTATAGAGTTTATTACACGAGGCTAGCTGCTAAAAACACAAAAAACTGAACAATCAAGTGGTAATGTTAGCTTGCTAAAATAACATAGTTGTGAAGTGGTAGTACTTTTTGTTTTTTGGGAAATGGAAGATATTATTTTGGTCTTACAAAACCGTATGCTTTGTCCTATCCTATTATACTATATATAGGCTAAGGGTTGTAGCATTTTGCAGGTGGTGAGACTCGAATGACACTTTCTTAGGTAGATGGGAGGGTATCGTTAAAACTAGGTTACTCCTCACACGGTGTGAACTTGAAGATAAAGAATATGCAATTGCAGTAAATACGGAATAATTTTCATGTTGTATGGTATTTTCTACAGAAACTACAAGTAATTTTTTATTGAAATAAAAATTCATAAAAAGAGGTCATGTTCTTTCTTTTAGTAAAGAAAGAAAGTGCAAAGAAAGCCAAGATCCCATTGATGGAATACACCATTATGGATGTTTCAATCAACTAAGAAAACCAAAGGTCCACAAGTAAAATTCTCTGCCCAAGGTTCTTCCCACAAACAGGAAAATTTCATTTCATTTGATCTACACCCATAATTTGATAAAGGTATCCCGCCTTATAGATTCTTCACCTTTGGATCATTTGTAGGGGCAGTAATTTGTAACACAACGCGAACTAGTGTTGAGTATATCATTAAGGCATTGATACGTTTAACAAGAAATTAGAATTGGTCGGACACGACCTATAAATGAATTCATATGTTAAACATGATTAGATATGTTAATTTAAAATAGCTTGAAAATAAATTTTAAATGACGTTATGACTTATCTAACATATTATGTTTTAGATTTTACAACTTAGTATAATTGTTGAGAATCTTAGCACGATTACTTAAACAATCTGTATTAGTTTTCACCTATTTAATATAATATTTATGACCAGACATGAGACATTTGCCTAACACTTACCAGCCCTAATCATCTTGGCATAAGGGTATCCCACTTACTATGAACACATTAGAGCTTCCTTGTCATTTGAAACCAAGAGACTATACACAAACTCCTTTCTTTCTACACTTGAGTTTGCACTTGTGGTGCTACACAACAATGGGAGGTAACAACATGCAGAAGAAATCCTTTGGCGCTTTCAACATCTCCAAAACTAGGAGGCCTCGAAGAGGAAACGATACAAATGGGACAAATGGCTCGGTGAAGGTTTACAAAGCATATTCAAGTGATGGAGACAGAGGTCAGTGGGTACCTGAGATTGGTATTAACAAGAAAACTTCTACTTAAATCACAATTCAAGAAAATTGGAATCGCGCTGCAGTTTCCAACTAAGGCTATTTCCAGGAATTCACTTTGTTCTACATACAAATTTATTATTTGTTACATAAGTGTGGTTTATTTGTATGGTTCTTAGTATGTATATATATGACACATGATCAAAAGAATAATACAAAGATTTCTCTCTATATGATAGTGTCTCTCTTTGGCTACATCTTAAGTATTGTTCCACTGATGTTGGAGTGCATTCTACAAGCATTACTCTAAACCCCTTCAATAATAGCAGTAGATAGTGATTCATTCAAGAAAAAATTGAAATGCATTATTGGCATAAACGAGGACAGACGGGGGCGGATCCACTATGGGGCAAGGAGGGGAAAGGGCCCCCATTTATTTTTTGTAATTTTTTGTTAGTATAAGGGTGTTTAAATAAAGTGACCTCATTTTTAAAAATAATAATTTTATAACTTCAAATATATAAAAAATAAATAAATGATATTATAGTAATTTTTATGTATTCCTTCCATTCCAAAATATAAGGATTATTTTAACTTTTTAAAATCAATTAGATATTTTTAAACTCAAAATTGACATAAATTCATTTAATTTTACTAAATACAATAATAAATATTACTGTATAAACTATCTAAAAAGTACTAACAATTATAAGACATTATATTTAATGAATCTCATCAATTTTAAGTCTGAAAATATCTAAAATTGACTTGCAAAAGTAAAAAAATGATGTTATTAATTGAAACGGAAGAAATATATTCATTTTTTATATTTGAAATTTATATTTGGTGGATTTTATTATTCCTCATATATATATTTCACTTTAAAAGTGTCTCATTTGTCAATTGTTTTGTTCCATTCAAAAAAAATCCTTTTTACTAATAATAATATAAAATGGCACAATATCTTTAAATTTGTCATCATATATAATTTTATTAAATATCACCATTATTAAAATAACTCATTATATTTAATAATAAATATGAAATAAAAATACATTATTAATATTTATATATATTACAAATGAGATTATTTCTGTGTAACAGATAGAATAATTTTATTATTAATATTAAATTATAAGGGGTGCCCCTCTTGATAAATTTTATGTGTCCGCCCCTAAGAATAGATAGATGAATCATACTATTAATTGGGAAAAAAATGCTCTCTAAGCTGATAATTACTTATATTATGATTCTATGCTAAAAGATTTGAATTTAATTGAATAGATGACTGCTCGGATTTGGCTAGAAAGATTGAACTCCTACTCGAATTCGACATTCAAAATGTATTTAAAAAACTCTACTTATATTTGACTTTACTTGAATATTCATTATTCGAATAAAATTATATTTAAATTACTTGTGAACTTTGAATTCAAGCTTGAATTCAAAGCCACCACATGGTAATATATCTAGATTTATAACCTATATTATTATTAATTCAAACTTATTATTTTACATAGAAAATAAAAAAATATAGTTACGAATACACTTTACAAGTATAGAGTTACAATATTAGTTAAAAACAAAATGAAAATAAAATAACTGATTATTCTAATTTTATTAATTTTATTAATTGTTTGGATATGTATCGAGTATGAATCAAATATCGAATCATGATTGAAAATTTGAGTACTTTGAACCTAAGCGAGTGGAGGGAAATGAAGTACATGCTAAGTATACAAAAAGCAAGAGGAATAAGATAGACTTCTCCTTAAGAACCAAGGAATTAAGCCCTCTTTGTATACAAAGAGCATCCCAAAATATTCTACTTTACATTAGACTCATAATGCAAACTTTCCAAAAAAGTCTATAAAAGGAACATCTAGAGCCTACAATCACCTCATCCAACCAAATGAAAAGAAGACCAAGAAAAAGAAACCCGAATATGTTGTAGTCATTACCCGAACATGTTGATAGCTGAATAATCTTGTTAAACAGTATCTCTTTTGCTTATGAATTATTGATAGATAAATTGAAACAAAAAGCAATACACAAGATTCCCACACGACGCTGTTTCAAATACAGAACCATCAGTTTTCTGAATTGTTTCAACTAGGGTTAGCACGGAATTAGCAATCCCCATAGTGGGTACTATTGTTCAGAATCGTGGTAAGAAACTTTATATGCATTATGCATTTCACCCTAGGTAGCGTTTCACGTTCCAAAATTCAGTATGTACCCTATCATGTAATATCTATCAAAGGATCATTAGTAACTTGTAAAGAAAGCGAATTATATGACAATAAGAATACATCTCAAATATGTACTATACTTGGAAGTAATTTGGGATTCTCCCTTGTTTTCCACCATCTTTTCTTCCCTAAACAAGTTCACCTCTAGGTAAACATTGTACAAAAGCTACTTATCACAAATAATAATAATAATAATAATAATAATAATAATAATAATAATAATAATAATAAAATAACCACAACATTGCTAATCAGCTCTTACAACTTGAATTCCACTCAAGTAGACATAATTAACATATTTATTTGCAGCAAAGCCCATATCTGGAAAGAGAAAAAGAAGAAAAGAAAGATCAATTCAAGAAGAGCTTAAAAGAGAGCACAAAAAGAACCAAAAAAGTTGATTACTTTTTCTTTTTTTTGTGAAGCGGAAGACTTTCTTTTTATTATAGGGAAAGGGTTGTTGCATTTTGCATCTGGTGAGACCATCAAATGGTGTGAAATTGAAATAAATAACAGCCAATTGAGTATCATGGAACGGTTTTCATGTTGTATGGTATTTTCCGCAGAAACTACAAGTAAATTTCTTTTAAAATAAAAATTCAGAAAAAGAGATCAAGTTCTTTCTTTTAGTAATGAAAGAAAGTGCAAAGAAAACCAAGATCCCTTCGATGGAATACACCATTAAGGATGTTTCAGTCAACTAAGAAAACCAAAGGTCCACAAGTAAAATTCTCTGCCAAAGGTTCTTCCCACAAACAAGGAAATTTCACTTCATTTGATCTAGACCAATAATTTGATTTAAGGTCTTGGACCTTATAGATTCTCCACCTTTGGTTCATTTGTAGGGGCAGTTTTTGTAACACAACACGAATAATTTATAATAGTTTTAAAATAAATATTAATAACTATATGACATGGACCGTGTTAATGTTGAGACTCTTGACCGTGTTATTTTTCACCCATTTAAGATAATATTTATGACTGGACACGAGACGTTTGTAAGACTTGCCAACCCTAATCATCCAAGCATAAGGGTACCACCTACTATAAATACACCAGAGCTTCCTTGTCATTTGAAACCAAGAGACTACACACAAACTACTTTCTTTCTAAACTTGAGTTTGCATTTGTGGTGCCACACAACAATGGGGGGTAACAGCAGACAAAAGAAGTCCTTCAGTGTTTTCAACATCTTCAAAACTACCAAACCTCGTAGAGGCAATGATGTGAGTGGGACAAATGACTCGACAAAGGCTTACAAAGTCTATTCGAGTGACGAAGACAGAGGCCGATGGGTTGCTGAGCCTGGTATTGACAGAAAAGCTTCTACTTATATCGCCACAATTCAAGAAAACTGGAGCCGAGCTGCAGTTTCCAACTAAGACTATTTCCATGATTCCACTGTGTTCTACATACAAATTTATTATTTGTTGCATAAAGTGTGTGGTTTATAGTAAGGTTCTTGTAAGTATATATGACATATTATCAAAAGAATAATACAAAATTTTCTCTATACTTGTTGGTGTTTCTTTTACTGTAGCTGTATTATTAGTATTCTTCCATACTTCCATTGATGTTGGAGTGCATAAAATCCCCATGAAGAAGGATGATTATTTCTTCTACAGGGATTATTCTAAACCCCTTCAATACTAGCAGGAGATACTAGATACTGGTTCATTTAATAACAAAATGAAATGCATTATTGGCATACATGTTGAATTAGTGATATCAGGGACTCCCCATTCTTTTTGTCTGTTCTTTTTTAATGAATCATACTATAATTGAAAAAATGCTCTCTTGACTTATACAATGAATTGTTGGTTAGAGCCTTTTTTGCAGAAAAGAAAAAGGTTTGTTCAACAAAAATAGTCCTTTACTAGTTGAAAGTAGTAGTATAGCCAAGAATGAAGAAATAATTCTTATGAAGGATACCCTAAATTAAGGCACAGCCTAGAGCAGACTTAGTCATCATGTCAAAGAGCAAACCTTGTTGTTATGAGTGTGGCCAACTCAATATGGTGAGGAAGTCAGACTTAAAATGGCACAATGTTGTTAAGTTTAACATTATAAATTCACTACTATGCTATCATACTAAACTAAACACTTATTATATTTAGAGATAAATATAAAAGAAAAAAAATAATTATAATTTATAAGTCTTGCAAATGTTAATCTATTTTGTGAAAAAGATAAAAAAAAAATTTATTGAGAAGTAATCAATCAATTAAAAGCACCCAACAAGGGGGAACTCAAGTACAGGGAAAGTGTACCGAAAGCAAGAGGAATAAGACAGACTTCTTCTTCAGAACCAATGAATTCGAATAAGTACAAGTACACAATATTTAAACACTATATGCATCTTAATCATTAAAAAGTGAAATATGATATTAAAATTCGTATCATACCTTATATTTTAATGGTTAAAATGGATATAGCTAGTATTTGATTTTGTGTTTAGATGTTGTGTATGTAGACTTGTCCAATAAATTCCCCTTATAGTTCAAACTTTACTAAAAAGTCTATAAAATGAACATCGGAGACTAAATCACCTTCTCAAACCAAATGAAAACAAGACTAAGAAAAGAAATCCAAATATGTTGTAGCACTTACCAGAATATGGTGTGAATTAATCATTCTCAGAAAAGAAATCCAAATATGCTGTAGCACTTACCCGAATATGGTTTGACTTAATCATTCTCAGATGACCCGAGAGGTATCCTTTCCAAAATTCAAGGTTTTTTTTTTTTTTTTTTATTTCTATATTTATACAAGGGCAAATATAAGATTCTTAAAGCCAACAACAACACAATTGCTAATGCCAAAAATGGTCAACTCGGTCACGGGTCGTACGTTTCAGGGCGAAGTCATGTCTTAAGCGGAGCCTATGCGCAAAGCCTAATTCGGGATGGAGAGATTTAATCCGACTGCAGTTGGGATACTCCATATTATAAAAATAAATAAAAAAATATATAAGATTCTTAGTTAAAATTAATGAATCGTTGATACTAATTGATTCTAATAATCTATTTCGGCGTAGTGAGTAATAAAAATTCCTGATGTATTTTTTTCTTGATTTGTTTTTTCTTTCTTTACGGATTAGAGACTTCTCTATAGAAAAAAAAAACGAATGGGAGTTTAAAGGAGGGGAAGGAGAAAAAGGCTCAACCCACAACAAATAGAGGAGAATTTATTTAATCATATAGTTTAGGCTCCTAGAATATGACGCCCTTGGGGCTTTCTATTTAATTGTATCGAAAGACCCAATTTTGATAGCTGAATAATTACAGATCAGTTGAAAAAAAAAAAACACAAAATTCTCACATTACGTTATATCAAATACAATACCATCAGTTTTTAAATTTGTTCCAACAAGGGATAGTAAGAAACTGTATTTCGCGTACCGGATATTATTGTTCTGAATTATAATACGAGACCTTATACATCTTGTGCATTCTATGTAGGCTGCATTTCTCGTACCCGATTGCATTATCTATAACTCTATCGATCAACCAACGTTGTTAGTAACCACACTTCTAAAGAAAGTGAAGTATATGATAATAAGAATACATTTCAAATGATTAGTAATTTATAAGTATTTTGGGATTCTCCCTTGTTTTCCACCATCTTTCTTTCTGAAACAAGTTCACCTTTAGTTAAACATTGATACAAAAGATGGTGGAGGACATCAATCAGCAACAATAATACACGCAGGCCAAAAGTAACTGTTACATTTGATTCTGTTTGCCTATTTTGTATAGCTGTAATTGAAGGATGACCATTTAAATTGGTAATGATCTGTTTGGTGGTTTAAAAATAATTATACAAGTAAATATGCTGTGATGAAACACTCCCACGTTTTCTTTCTAAAGTTGGAAGGAAAACGTCCGACTTTCTCTTCTTATTCCTTCCCTTATGCTGCGTTTGTGAGTTTGGAGAGATGGGATAAAAAGTAAAAGTATGAGAGGGAAAGGAATGAGAAGGGATCATAGCCATGTTTGTAAACTTCAAGAATAAAGGGATGAAATTAAATTTTAATTAAATTTTCTCTTGTTTGTGAATATAGAAGTGGAGAAGAGAAGGGAAAGGATTATTATTTTTAAAGTACACTATTACAATATTACCCTTACATATATAAATATAAGAAATGATATAATTTAATAATATCTATTTATTAGAATTATTTTTTTCTTTATTACACACGTACATAATGATTTAGACGAGAATTTTATAATATTCTAGTTACATATGCTGGAGATGATGTCTATATGCATAAGCTTGAATGTGATTAAACTCGTAGATCTAAAGAATAAATTATTAAAGCCTAATTTACACAATCAAGTCCTCAATAGCTAATTCAGAATTGAAAATTTGAACCGAAAAATAAATACTCCCTCGGTCCCAAAATAAGAGTCCCATCTAAACTTTCAACAAAATTTTCCAAAACTCATAAAATTAGCCTTAAAATCAACCCTCGCTCATCTGGACTGGGCAGGGGGACGTAGAGAAGTTTCCTAAACCTTCCTGGCTGTAAGACAGCACGGTCCATCACCTCTGGCCCGCAAATATGTCTCAGAAAGACCATGGATGCTCAAGTGAAGTGACACCTAAGTTGATAGTCACTGTGACCAGTACATAATTCAAGTAGAGAAAAGACAATTATGACCAGCACCTATTAGTAGTGGCAAACACTGCGTCGCTGTTCTGCACCATCTAGCTCTATTAGTAGCTGCAAAATTTGTTTTCCATTCATTTTAGATCCATACCCAATAAGGAACTTGATAAAGGAACTAGGTTAGCCAATCTTCAGACATTTCCTTGTATTAATTTAACCTGGTTCAAAAGTCGCTCTACAACCCATCCCCCTTCTTTTCCTCGCATTGTTGTCAAAGCATCCACCTGAAAAGATAAAGTAAATCAGCAAAACGTCTAAAAACTTGTGCTTGTCAATTACCCTTAATAACCATTGTACTAGTCAGTTATATTATAGACCACATAGGAAAAAGAAAAGTCCTCTTTAGACATTAAAAACACTGATTACACATTAACTGACTGCAAACAGTAAAAAGGGGATGGGAAACAAGTAATGAAAGATGTGGAAAGCAGAAACTCTCCAAAAATAATCATATTCGACATGGAAAACTTAAGAATCCCTCATGGACAGAGGACTTTATCATCGAACGTTTGGCTACGAGCACCAGGTACAAGTATCACTCCTCCCCCCCCCCCCCCCCCCCCCTTAAGCCAGACTGGCAGAGAGAGAGAGAGAGAGAGAATTTGGAAAATGAAAGTAATGTACAAAGATGGAACCATTGCACCAGCAGTAACGTTATCTAGCCGACTCTTTCTCAAAATCCCTTCATGTTACCTTGACAATAAGAGGTAGCAATTACCTCATAATCCTCTGGATATTTTATCCGCCTAACTATATAAGGGTCAAACTCCTTCCTCAACAAATCAAGCCCTCCAACATCTTCCCATTTTACATTGGGAATAGTGGAGAATCCTTCTCTTCTGGAAGAGGGTTGAATCATCTTAGCTGCTTCCTGCAGATAATCAATACACGGTTAATACATCACTCCAATTAACGAATCAATAAAAAGAAAAAACTCTATATTTAAATGTTGGCAAATTTCGAGAATTAAAACACAATTTGTAGTTCTGCTCTGTGACAAGACGAAAAATACTAAACACTAGTGGTCACAAAAATTACAAAGCCATCAAAAGTAGCTAGAACAAGTAATATGTATATTTAATTACAAGAACATTTACATGAAGGGAGCAGAACTACACAACCAAGGAGAAAATTGCAGAAGTTCAAGGATAATAAGAAAGAGTGTGAATATGGTTCATGCAGAGTAATGCACGTAAAGATACCAATGGCTGTTAATGATAATTAAATACTACAAGATTTGAGTCAGGCATTTAGATAACAGAAAGAAAGCTACAGAACTATCTCTGATATTAGAAAGAGTAAAATGTGTAACAGAGTGCATTGGTAGTTTCAAAGGAAAAAAAAAGTTCTTCTCTGCATTACCTCAAAATCAGCCAAGGTGATGCTAAGCTTTTCCATCTCTTCAGGTGACCATGGGCACTTCCACCACTCTTCAGTATGTTCTTCACGTATAGGCTCTCTAGAAAACTCAAACTTTCTTTGGTCTATAAGTCTCTTCATAGCAAGGTTGCCATCCTTGTAAGCCAGTGCTGCCAAATCAGCTCCAACAAACCCTAGGGTGGACCTAGCTATTTTTAAAAGATCAAAATCACCTTCAAGTTTAAGTTTTCCTGTGAGCACCGAAACAATCTCAACCCTTGCATTTTCATCAGGAACACCTAAAACAATCTCACGATCAAATCGTCCAGGCCTCCTTAATGTAATGCAGCATCAAAGCATCCGGCCTATTGGTAGCTCCTATTACTAAAACATAACCAGGTCTGCAATCAGAACCTTTTGACTTCGCATCTTTCTCCAATGGTTGTACAAGTCTATGTGATTCGTCCAACAAGCCATCATGTCACACTGCGACGTTCAATCTCCCTCCGTAGATTTTCCCTTTTCGAAGCAATTGCATCAATCTCATCAATAAAAACAATAGATGGTGCAGTCCTGTAAGCTTTTTGAGAACAGTTCCCGCATGTTCTCTTCTGGTGCACCCGAAATCTCAACAACTTGATCATTAGGGCAAGCTTCTATAATAAGGTTGAGCTCACGAAAAGTTGGAATGTAATATACTGCTCATGATCATTAATTAGGGCAAGCTTCCCGTATGTTTAGCGGTTTACAGTATTCTACATTCAAGCTGATATGAACTACTCATAAACTAAAGGAGCTTTAGAATTGTGCTCAAAGTAAAAAAGTCCTTTACTTTGTATTTCCTTCATCAGCCTCTGTATAAAATAAATTAAAATAAATCAAGAAGAACGAAAAGATCATTTCAAGAAGAGCATAAATGAGAAGAAAATAGTTCTTAAAAAAAATCAAGAAAGTAGGCTTTTTCGCGAAGTTAAAGATTCTTATTTTATTTGTTTGGTCATAAGAAAATTGTCTATTCTATCATATATGGTAAGGGTTAATGAATTTTGCAGCTGGTGACACCCAAACGACACTTTCTAAGGGTGGACGAGAGGGAATCGTGCCAGCTAGGTGACACTCATGCTTTATGAAAGTTGAAGGTGAAAAAGTAGGCAAATGCAGTCAATGTGGAATGAATTTTCATGTTGTATAAATTTTATTAAAATGAAAATTTAGAAAAAGGGGTCAATTTCCTTTTTTTTGGAATGAAAGAAAGTGCAAGGAAAACCATGTTCCCTTTAATCATATATCCCATTAAGAATGTTTCTGATCACAACTAAGAACCCGAGGCCCCCACAAAAATTCTCCGAACAAGTTTCTCCCCACACAGTAATTTCATTTCATTTGATCTACACCAATAAATTTTTTAAAGGTTTGAGACCTTATAGATTCTCCACCTTTGGATCATCCTAGCATAAGGGTACCTCCTACTATAAATTCATTAGAGCTTCCTAGTCATTTGAAACCAAGAGATTACATACAAACTATTTTCTTCTACACTTGAGTTTGCATTTGTGTGCCATACACAAACAATGGGAGGTAACAATAGGCAGAAGAAGTCTTTTGGCCTTTTTAACATCTTCAAGACTACAAAACCTCGAAGAGGAAGCGATGCGAGTGGGACAGATGACTTAGTGAAGGCATACAAAGTGTATCCAAGTGATGAAGATAGAGGCCAATGGGTAGCTGAGCCTGGTATTGACAGGAAAGCTTCCGCTTATATCGCCACAATTCAAGAAAACTGGAACCGCACTGCAGTTTCCAACTAAGACTATCCGATTCATTTTACATTAATTTATTATTTGCGGCGTAAAGTGTATTGTTTTATAGTATGGTTCTTAGCATGTATATGACATATGATCAAAAGAATAATACAAAGATTTATCTCTAAAAGCTCATGTCTCTTTTACTTTAGCTACACCACAAGTACGGTTCATATTCAGAACATTGGCCTTGTGAATTTACACTTTACACCAGAAGGTCAAGCATTTCTAAATCTAAATGTACATTTTTTGCAGAAAGTATTACATTTACACCAGGATGACAAGCAAAAACTCTTGGGGGGAATCTTAGTTCTTGTATGGTCGATCCTCTAGTCAACATATTTCCTCCATAGAAATTTAATGGAGTTTTGCAAAAGCTAGACGCATGTTAGAGACATGTTTAATACAACTATAGCACAGTCATCGTTAAGCATATAATTCTTTTTCTTTGTCAAGCTCATTAAAACTTGCTGATTTTTTAGAGTTAGTAGTACATGCTTGATTGGAACTATATATGGCATGGTCATTGTCTAGCATATTAAATCATTTTCTATTGCTTTGCTAGTTGTATGTAGTGAAGAGTCTGGTTAAGATTCAATGTCAGAAGCCTCTGATGTTGAAGTGCATAAAAATCTGAATGAAGAAGGGTGACTGACTGACCATCTATTTTCTTTCTAAAAGTAATATTCTAATTGACAGATGCTACTGATGTTGGTAACCTCTAAGCTTTTGCTTTATGTTTTCACTTCCATCTAGAGCTGGCAGAATAGGTTTCAAACTATCAAGTCAATCCAACCCAACTATATTGTTATGAGTTGGTTACCTATTTTATGTACTATGGGTTGGGTTGGGTTTGAAACTATATTATTGATGACAAATATAGATTTAAACTAATTAACTAATTTTAACCTATATTAATTTAAGTCATTCAAATTTAGTTAGTCTTAAACCTCAACTCTAGTTACTCTTATACCAAGGTCCAAGAGCACTATTATTTTTCTAGAAGTTTTTTTCAATTGTTTCTAAATAATTTTAACTTTCTCTTTCTTTAAAATTGAACTCTCTTCCTTTAAAATTTAACTCTCTCTAGAATTTTAATTTTCTCTCTCTAAAATTTAACTTTTTCTCTCTCTAAAATTTAAATTTCTTTCTCTCACTATTTTACCCCACAAATTGAAAATAAAGAGAAGACCCAGCCAATTTTTTTTTGCAATATATTATTATTTATCATATGTACAATTTTTTGCCACTTTTATATTTTCTAAAATATTATATATATATATTTTAGAATTATTAAATTAGAAAATATTTTCATAAATAAAAGAATGTTTTTACCAATATATGTATGTACTATAAAATTTTCTATATATATTCAGATTAGTAAGTACTATTTGGTTTTTTTTTAAAAAGCATTTAATTATTTATACATCTAAAGTATTATTATAATATATATACATTACAAATATAAATATATTTTCTAATATTTATATGTATATTATTGTTACTAATATTTAAATCTGAGCTCTCCAAATTTGATCCAACGGACATAAAAGAATTTAGAGCTATCCGTGTACTTCCAAGCCTACTAATCCAAGAAAGACGAGTATTTTCACTTCAAAGAAAGAAAATGTAATTGTGCATATATTAATATATGTATGGATTTTCTCTCTTCTCTTTCTCTCTCTATAATTGTGTATATATGTATGGATTTTCTGTGTGATATGATGATACATGGGTATGGATGGGTAGGAATATGCATGGATTGATGTGAAAAAACCAAAATCTTGCATAATAGCCGTGAGGAGAGAGGAATTCAATAAGTATATATACGTCCATAAAATACAATTATGTGTACTGAATAAATTATATATATATATAGAACTGTATAAAGATGTACTTGGATGAGTTGACGCGGAAGTTAGTAATTATCAAATTTCTTGGAATCTCCTATCAAAAAATATAATCAGATTTTAGAGAGAAAAAAAATATAATCATATTTTAGAGAGATAAAATGTAATCATATTTTAGAAAAAGAAAGTGAAATCAGATTTTAGAGAGAGAAAATATAATCAGATGTTAGAGAGAAAATCTTACAAAATTTAGAGAGAGAAAATATAAAAAACATTAGCTAGAGTGCGTACAAAATTTTAAAAAAAAAGAATATATAAAACATTAGAGATAGAAGATATAATTGTGTATATAGCAAAACTCGAAAGGAGTATTTTCACTTCAAAGAAAGAAAATGTAACTGTGTATATGTTAATATATGTATGGATTTTCCCTCTCCTCTTTCTCTCTCTATAATTGTGTGTATATGTATGGATTTTCTGTGTGATATGATGATACATGGGTATGGATGGGTAGTTATATGCATGGATTGATGTGAAAAAACGAAAAACTTGCATAATAGGCGTGAGGAGAGAGATACAATAAGTATATATACGTCCATAAAATATAATTATGTGTACTGAATAAATTTTATATATATATAGAACTGTATAAAAATGAATTTGGATGGGTTGACCCGGAAATAAGTAATTATCAAATTTCTTGGAATCTCCCATCAAAAAATATAATCATATTTTTGAGAGAGAAAATGTAATCATATTTTAGAGAGAGAAAGTGAAATCAAATTTTAGAAAGAAAAAATATAATCATATTTAAGAGAGAAAATTTAAAAAAAACATTAGCAAGAGTGCGCTTAAATTTTTTTAGAGAAAGAATGTATAAAACATTAGAGATGAACATATAAGAATATAGAAATTAAATATCATAAATAATTTATTTAATTAGACCATAATAATAGTAAGCTTGAAATTTGAAATATGGGTTAACCTATAATTATATGGTTCTAACCCACACAACTCATATTAAAAATAAATAATGTGATTTTAGTTATTAAATAGAATAATAACCAAATTTTATAAACCAAAAAACACTCATAACCATATTTTGCCAAGCTTACTTCCATCAATTCCATTCTTTTAGCTTTCTATTCCTTCCAGCAAGCCCCACTTTTTTCCTTCCTTTCTGTTTTCTTTTCTTATGTGATGCTGTATCAAAAACAAAACCATCATCTAGCTCCAACTATGTCTTGCCCACCAGTATCGATGAAAGGAGCATTAGTGGCTATAAACAAAAGGGAATTATATGTGAAAGAATTAATTAGTTGTCATCTCAAATTCTAAAATTAGAAGTAATTCGGGATTCTCCCTTGTTTCCCACTATGTTCTTTCTAAAAATAGTTCAGCCATAGGCAACACTCGTGTATCAAGTATGCCAGGCGAAAAGTAAGTGGTACATTCGGTTCTGTCTTAACTATTTTTTCCCATACTGTTTTTGTTTTTGTTCAGTGGTTTAAATTCTAATTTCAAGCTGTCATGAACTACTTATAAACCCTTTAAATCCTCTGTCTTACAGTGTTGCTCTTCTAAGTATCAGCTCTCTTAGGTTTTGCCACTTACACTTTATTATCACACCTAAAGGCTTTTAGATTTTACTTGAATTGTGAATAAACTAAAACAGCTTTAAGATTGTACTCAAGATGTAGCAATTTACTATGCGTTTCTGCTGATATGCCTCGAATCAATCATCCACATTTGGGGATGGATGAGAAAGGTATAGAGTTTATTACACACGAGGCTAGCTGCTAAAAACACAGAAAACTGAACAATCAAGTGGTAATGTTAGTTTGCTAAAATAACATAGTTGTGAAATGGTAGTACTTTTTTTTTTTTGGGAAATGGAAGATTTTATTCTGGTCTTACAAAACCGAATGTTTTGTCCTATCCTATTATACTATAGGCTTAGGGCTAAGGATTGTAGCATTTTACAGGTGGTGAGACTTGAATGACACCTTCTTAGGTGGAAGAGAGGGTATCGTTAAAACTAGGTTACCTCTCACACGGTGTGAACTTGAAGAAATAATATGCAATTGCAATAAATATGGAACAATTTTCCCGTTGTATGGTATTTTTACAAGTAAATTTTTATTAAAATGAAAATTCATAAAAAGAGATCATCTTTCTTTTAGTAAAGAAAGAAAGTGCAAAGAAAGCCAAGATCCCTTTGATGGAATACATCATTATGGATGTTTCAGTCAACAAAGAAAACCAAAGGTCCACAAGTAAAATTCTCTGCCCAAGGTTCTTCCCACAAACAGGGAAATTTCATTTCATTTGATCTACACCCATAATTTGATAAAAGTATCCCACCTTATAGATTCTTCACCTTTGGACCATTTGTAGGGACAGTAATTTGTAACACAACACGAACTAGTGTTGAGTATATCATAAAGGCATTGATACGTTTAACACGAAATTAAGATTGGCCGGACACGACTTATAGATGAATTAACATGTTTAACATAATTAGATATGTTAATTTAAAATAGTTTGAAAATAAATTTTAAATAACGATATGACATTATGTTTTAAATTTTTACAACTTAGTATAATTGTTGAGAATCTTAACACGATTAATTAAATAATCTATGTTAGTTTTCATCTATTTAATATAATATTTATGACCTGACAGATACATTCGCCTAACACTTACCGGCCCTAATCATACTGGCATAAGAATAAGGGTATCCCACTTACTATGAAAACATTAGAGCTTCCTTGTCATTTGAAACCAAGAGACTACACACAAACTCCTTTCTTTCTACACTTGAGTTTGCACTTGCGGTGCTACACAACAATGGGAGGTAACAGCATGCAGAAGAAATCCTTTGGCCTTTTCAACATCTCCAAAACTAGGAGGCCTCGAAGAGGAAACGATACAAATGGGACAAATTGTTAAATTTTTAAAAGGAATTTCAAAGTTATTATTTTCCTACCGTTTCCGTCCTTTATAATATCAACGAGTAATTGATTTTTCCGTTGCAAACCTTTAAAGCTTCTACCGTTGGATTTCTATTAATTAAATAGTTGATTTCTTACGTTGAAAAAATCTTTTTACCGTTGGGATAAAGCTTCTTAGCCATGCATGATAAAAAGAAATATGAATTGACTTCGACTTATATATAAGAAGAGATGTCAGTATGCATGTGGAGATATATTTTTAATATAATAATATATACATAAGCCTGCATGCATTGATATGTAGGACTACTGCTTTGCTTTTGTATATATTATAATAGAAGACATGCATAGAACTGCACTCCTTTTTATTTTTAAACAAAAGCAAAGCAGTAGTCCTACATATCAATGCATGCAGGCTTATGTATATATTATTTACTATAATATTTTTTCTTAAATCAACTGTTTTTAAAAATCACGAAAAAATAATGGACTGTTTATGTCACCTTCTTTATTTGAACGCATATTAGATAAGAATGAATTATTGAATCATGAAGGGTATCATCCGCTATGACCTTTTGCATCGGTGATATATAATATCTGAGGGGCGAAAATTATACTTAAGAACAGTGCTCTACGCACGCCTCAATTCATTTGAGTGATATTTTCTTAACTCACTTTTAATTTTCATAGTAGTTTTTCAATTATTTTCTAACACAAATGACTTAGTGAAGGCTTACAAAGCGTATTCGAGTGATGAAGACAGAGGTCAATGATTAGCTTAAATTAGTATTGACAAGAAAACTTTTGCTTATATTGTCACAATTTAAGAAAACTTAAATCGTGCTGCAGTTTTCAACTAAGGCTATTTTCATGAATTCGCTTTGTTCTACATACAAATTTATTATTTGTTGCATAAAGTGTGGTTTATTAGTATGGTTCTTAGTATGTATATATATGACATATGATGAAAAGAATAATACAAAGATTTCTCTCTATATGTTAGTGTCTCTATGTGGCGACATCATAAGTATTTTTCCACTGATGTTGGAGTGCATTCTACAAGCATTACTCTAAACCCCTTCAATAATAGCAGTAGATAGTTATTCATTCAAGAAAAAATTGAAATGCATTATTGGCATAAACGAGGACAGACGGGGGCGGATCCACTATGGGGCAAGTGCCCCTTTTATTTTTGTAATTTTTTGTTAGTATAGGGGTGTTTAAATAAAGTGACCTCATTTTAAAAAATAATAATTTTATAACTTCAAAAATATAAAAATTTTAAAAATGATATTGTAGTAATTTTTATGTATTCCTTCCATTCCAAAATATAAGATTATTTTGACTTTTTTTTTTTTTTGCTAAGTTAAAATAATATTAAAAGAAACAAAATAAATACAAAGTAGGGAACCCCTAGAAAGTATAGTATAAACTTCAAATGACAGACCCAATGAAGTCATGACTATACAAACATTACAGGACTAACATTCTAAAGTTATCCTTAACTTTCTGGAACATAGAATTTGTGTGCAATTTACATTTAATCGCATGCATAATATTATGCACAATGGTCCTAGCAGGTAAAGCATTATTATCATGGATCCTTGTGTTACGCTCATGCCAAATATGATAGACCACTGTTGCGAAACCAAGGCGAAGAAGACTATATTGAGGCTTGTGACTTGATTTAGAAATGAGAAAATTAGTGATGCAAGACCAGTCACGACTTAGCCCTCTTCAACCACAAAATCTCAATACCGTGTGCAAAATCTGGAAGGAGAATTGGCAATGGAAGAACAAATGATTAGCAGTCTCCAAATGGGCATTGCATAGATTGCAAATTGGGTTAACCATCAAGTCATAATTGGACAGCCTATCCTTAGTTTTAAGACCCCTATGAAAGATGAGCCACAATAGAAAAGAATATCTGGGAGGGAGAATTTTGTACCAAACCAGATTACCCCAAGCAATTGGATTACTTCTATGCCTTATGGAATTCCAAAGCACCACGGCTTTAACTTCCTTATCTTTATAATCATCCCAATAAACAGTGTCTTCCACATCTGGGTTACAATGCGTATTATAGTCAAAAGACTGACGAAAATCAATCATTGCAATACGATTTGATCTTGGCAAACTCCAAGTGCCATTGCAAATAATACTACTAACCTTAGCGGTCGGACCCAAACTAGATTGAAGAATAATAGGAGAAGTCAGAGAGGTGACAAGAGGCATGTTGTTCATCCAAGGATCAAACCAGAGATTTGTAGACGCCCCATTCCCAATTTGATATTTAACATGTTGCAAGACCATAGGTCTAAACTCCAAAAATTTTCTCCAAGCCCAAGAACAGTCATTTGGAATTGAAATAGTCCAGAAAGATTTATTGTAATGACCCGAAAATTCACAAGACTGATTAGTATGGTCTTATGAGATTGATGTGATTTAAGGCTACGCTAATCCTTGGAAGAGGAAGTAGTGGATAGTAGATTTGAGGAAATTTTAAGCTTTTGAGGATTCGAGCGAAATTTGAGGTTTAGATATAAAACTAACCCTAGTAAAGTGGTAAAGATCGCTAGAAATGAATTAGAGTCCAGTCACGGAGGGACTAGGACAGTAATTATAAAACAATAAGTAAAACAATGCCTATAATAAGATAATCGATGAGATTGATCGGCGGGGCAAATGTTGTAAGGATGTAGTGCTAATTCCAAGGATGGAATCATTTGTAAAGATTAAGTTAAAAATTTAATCTGAGGAAAATAATTGTTGGGAGTTTAAAACCTAGAATTGGTTGAAGGGGTATATGATAAGGTATACACTAAGTTAAGTATCTATATAGTATATAGATGCAGAAAATATGATGAGGAAGAATTACCCTCATATTTTGGATTTACCTTATATTGAAATTTTGGGGACGAAATTATTATAAGGGGGGAAGAATGTAGCGACCCGAAATATTTTAATATAGAGAAATGGAATTATTGGCTGTAATTGTAAATTTCTAGAGGATTAAATTAAATCATTATATGATGGCTTGGTTTATTTAATTATGTGTCGAAATAATTAAAGGAATTTAAGGAAGGTTCAATTAATGGGTAAATTAAATTAATGGACCGACCTATGTTGTATAGTATTAAAGTTGGATAGGGTAAATGAGCTATGTGATTATTTAATTAAACAGCTAGCAAGTTAAGCTGGATGTGTAAATTAATTAATATGGTTATTAATTAATGAGGTTTCGTAAACATTAATAATATTATATTTATTTCCATTTGGAAAGTTATTGATAGTGGGGTATTAATATTTTATATTTTCACTAGGAATTTAATTTGGGCAACCCAAAGCTTAGTTGCAATATAAGTAACAATTGGGTCATCAATTGTTTAATTAACAAAGCAAATAGCAGCTCAGCCCAAGAGTAATAACATAAACCGGTGGAAAAAGTAAGAGTGTCACTCCTTTAGGGACAAACCTCAGAAAAAGCAGAGCACGCGCAGTTTGTGCAAAGCTCAAGGAATCAGTGCTGAGAAAAGAAGGAACCAGTCAGGCATAGGGGAGGCTATAGAGTCCAACTCCTCAGAGTTATCTAAGGCTGAGAGAGTGTTGTATAACCTCAGTCATTCCCTCATTTCCCCTTCGTGTTCATTTAGGCTAAGAGAGATATTGAGCTTGAGAAGTAAATGCAAACTTCAGAGGAGTTCATGCTATTCGGAGAAGACAGAATCTGAATGTAAATCATCTGTCAAAAATTGAAGGTATTACCCGGTTATTTTGATTTAACTAGTTTTATCTTATTTTGGATTAAGGAAACAGAATATGCTAGAGTTGCATATGAGGTGTTTAAATGAGAGTAATGTGAACTCGATAGTCAAATGTTGTCGAAACTAGTTAATGATTGAATTAGAACTAGAATAGTGGTTTCAGTTATTTTACACAGTCAACATTATGAGTCTGAACCACAGTTGGTCTGTACTCAATGTTCATGTTCATAAAACTGTAGAGTGAACTGGTAGTAGAGTGAACTGGTAGTAGAGTGCTGCTGGTAGTAGAGTGCTCTGGTAGTAGAGTGCTGCTGGTAGTAGAGTGAATTGGTAGTTGAGTGTTGCTGGTAGTAATGTGCTCTGGTAGTAGAGTGCTCTGGTAGTAGAGTGTTGCTGGTAGTAGAGTGCTGCTGGTAGTAGAGTGCTGCTGGTATTAGAGTGAACTGGTAGTAGAGTATTGCTGGTAGTAGAGTATTGCTGCTGGTAGTAGAGTGCTCTGGTAGTAAAGTGCAAAACGTAGAGTGAAAAGTCCAAAACGTAGAGTGAAAATCGTAGAGTGAAAAGTCCAAAATGTAAAGTGAAAATCGTAGAGTCGGGACAGCTTCAGCGTCAGTTAGTAATATGAGCATAACTTTCTCATACGAACTCGGATTGAGGTGATTCAAGATGTTTTGGAAAGCTAATAGATAGACCTACAACTTTCATTCTTTACGAATTTCGATTTGATGTCTGTAGCAAGGTCGAAATTGACCATTTTGGGATATGATGGGTAATTTGAGGCAATCGGAGGGCGTCGGGCATGCACGTGTGCAACGTGCAATGTTTTCGACACTAAGTTATACTATTCTTTGTATAAAGCATGAATATTATGATTTATAATGATGTCTATCATTAATCAACGATTAATTAGATAAGTGTATGAGCATGCTAAACGTGTGCATATGAGGCGGGATAGACGTGTGGCGTATAAACGTCAAAACGCTGTGTAAAGTGTTATTTAACAATTTAATAACCTTAGAGATTAATTGAAGTAATACTAATTGGGATTAGTAAGAGTTTTAAATATTGTCTGAGGCGGGTAATATTATGACAATTTGATGAGGTAATTGTAGAATTAAACATAGTAAAGTCCAGTAGTGACTAATTGGTAGATTGACCTAAATAATTATGAGGACTAAATGATAATGTTATGGCATTAAGGAATGTCGGATATACAAAGTTAAGTATAGAAGGTTTACGGTGTTTATGTGAAACATCGTGATGAATCCACAATGGACTAAACTAATGAATCAACCCTAGTGAATAAATGGGACGATAAAAGGAAGTAGATATCCTAAGAATAGGATTAAATATTGAGTCAAACTTTGACTAATATAATGCACCGTTGATCTCTCATGTTGTATAGGTGGTGCAAGGAACGCGAAAGGTTAGCGTAAACTGGTGTTGCAATCCAGGCAAGTCTTTCAGTGATCTGTGTTATCCCTGCAAGTTGTTCAGTGTTATGTGTCATATGCATAAACTAGTAAATGTGCACTCATGTTATGTGCTAACTGATTGTAAATGTCTGTGTACAATCATATGTTGTTAATAGCTGTTATATATATAATCAATGCTATGAATCGAATGTGTTATATGAGTTATATAACATGGTAACATTGACATGCATGGTAAGCATGGGTAGATTTTATAAATGCAACGCATGATAAGCATGATGCCTATGTAAATGCCAAGCATGGAGCATAAAGCATAAATTAAATGTAACCTACGTGTTATGTGTTAGCTGTTGGACTTGCTGAGCCGTCGTGCTCATTCTTGCTTTAAATTAACATTTTCAGCGAAGTAAATGAAGAAATTTTTGAAGGCGTTGGATATACAGTATGTTGAATAAGGAAACTCAGGTTGCTGTAATGGGAAACAGTTTGTTGTATTGGCTTTATTGATCTGTGGTCATGATCGTAGAGTGAGCCTCAGCGATCGTAAAGTGAGCCTCAGAAATCGTAGAGTGAGTCTCAGCCGATCGTAGAGTGCTTGGTTTTAGAGTACCAAATCGTTGAGTAACTTCACTGTGGGATCGTAGAGTGAAATTCCACTGTCCAATTTTTTCTGTGAGCGCAGACTGCCAAGCTAGACGATCGTAGAGTGACTTCACAAGCAATAGTAACTTAGCTTACAACTTGCTGTTTTGATAATCCAGTTTGTTGGATCATGTTTTTTTGGCTTACTGGATTATAAAGAATAACTTATAGAGGTAAAGATTATATATTAAATTATAATGTATATGATCTAGAGATGTAAAAGAGCGATGTAAAGATTGCGATTTTGGGAATAGAAGATTTTTGAAAGTTAATTAAGTTTATCAATTAATATATTGAGTTTTAACAGCATTAAATTTTATCTTTTATGTAATGTTGTGTATAATAAGGAGAAGGTTGTTCGTGTAACAACTTAAACTCAGGATTGAGGTTATTTCTGACGGACCAGATCCGGGGTTATTGGAGACGGATTTTGGGGCTGCCACATTTATCCTTAAGAAGAAATGGTTTTATCCATGAAGCCCAAAAGGATTTTGAAAGAGGATTTATAATATTTCACACATGCAAAAGCATTAATGCACGATTCCAATCATCAAGACGCCTAATGGCTAAACCCCCTTCAGATGTAGGCAAGGCTATTTTACTCCACGCTACTTTTGCTCCATATTTCTGTAAAGAAGGCCTCTTCCAGAGAAATCTGCTCAAGGTACTTTGAATATCTTTTAACATAGCAGCAGGTAAAATAAAAAATGCAGACCAATACGATTGGATAGCAAAAACAACAGACTTAATTAATTGAAGTCGCCCAGCATACGAAAGAAATCTATTGGTCCATGAGCAGATTCTACCTTTGATTTTCTCTAAGAGATGATGACAGTCTGCAAGGCTGAGCTTTGTTGTGATAAAAGGGACTCCCAGGAATTTGGCAGGAAAATTCCCCAACTGGAACTCCAAACAGGAGAGAATATCCAGAAAAAGGTCATCAGGAACATTGGACAAGAAAACCATACTTTTAGAACTATTAACTTGAAGACCAGAAATGGAAGAAAAATCTTGTAAGCATTGATGCAAGATCATGATTGAGTTCTTGTCTCCATGGCTGAAAAGGATGAGGTCATCAGCAAAAATGAGATGGGTCAAGTTTAACTTCTTAGATCTCCAATGATGATGAAAATTAGAATCCTTTGTAGCTTTAGTTATGATAACTGATAAGATTTCTATAGCAATAACAAATAAGTAAGGAGATAAAGGATCTCCTTGTCTCAAACCTTTTGCCCCTCTAAAATATCCACAAAGAGCACCATTAACTTTGACTGAAAATTTTGAGGTAGTGATACAAGATCTGATCCAGTAGATAAATTGTGGAGGAAACTTGAAAAACTCTAAAGCTTTGAGAATAAATTCCCAAGAAACAGAATCAAAGGCTTTTCTAAGATCAATCTTCATAGCACATCTGGAAGGACCTGAAGCTCTATAATAATTTCTGAAGAGCTCCTGCGCAAGAAGAATATTGTCCCCAATTCTTCTTCTAGGAATAAAAGCAGCTTGGCATGGAGATATAATAGAAGGGAGAGTCGCCTTAAGCCTTGCAGCAATAATCTTTGCAATGCACTTATAGGTGGTATTGCAACAAGATATAGGTCTATAATCATTCATAGAAGTAGGATTTGGGACTTTAGGAATAAGAGCAATTGCAATAGAGTTAGTACCTCTAAGAAAACAGCCTTGTTGAAAGAAAGACTTGATAGCTAAGGTGAAATCTCTCCCAACAATGTCCCAAGTGCTAAGAAAAAAATTGACATTAAATCCATCTGGCCCAGGACATTTATTCTTCTTCATTGCTTTTAAGGTACAGAGTACTTCCTCATCAGAAACTTCTCGAACAAGAATTGAAGTCACCTGAGGAGAAATACTTTTACCAAGATCATAAGGCAATTGTTGCAGGAGCAGGGAATTAATGGGAGAAGCATTTCCCAGAATAGAGCTAAAATGATCAACAACAGCTTTTTGAACATCTTTGAAACCAGTCACAATTTCACCATCATCGTTTTCCATCGAAATTATTTTATTCTGATTCCACCTATTTTTCAGTTGGTTGTGAAAGAAACCTGTATTCCTGTCACCATCCTTTAACCATTGGGTTCTAGATTTCTATAAAAATAATTTTTCCTCCAGGTTGAGAGCATTCCATAAGTTAGAAGTTTGAATTCTTTGCAAAGACAAAAGATTTTGGTTACCAGGAGATTCAATTAGGGCACGTTGAGTAGAATGAAGAGCTTCCCTAGTAGTAGTCACATTGGAAGTCAAGTTGCCAACAGCTTTATTGAGATTGATCAAAGCACCTTTAATAGACTTTAACTTTCCAGCTAAAACCTGGAGAGGATCACCAATCACATTAATCTCCCAAGCAGACTGCACCACAGAATGAAAATTCTCAAGCTCAAGCATAAAATTAAAAAACTGAAATGGTTTAGGAACGTAAGGAATACTCAGGCCCATATTAACAATAATAGGAGAATGATCAGATAATTCCCTGAGGGAGAAAACAGCTTGAGATGAAGGAAAGTTATGCAGCCAAAAGTGATTAACCATAGCTCTGTCAAGCTTTTTATAAATAGGACTAGAATCCTGAGAATTCCACCAAGTGTGGTAAGGCCCCACGGCTCTAAGATCAACAAGAGAAATGTCTTCGATGCAGTCCTTAAAATCTTGCATTCCACTATCCCAGGTATCATCTCCACCATCAATCTCTGTAACAAAAAGAACTTCATTGAAGTCACCAAGAACACACCAAGATTGATCCATCATATTTGTTAATCGCCTCATGTCCCTCCACAAGATTTTCCTCTCGCCTTGAGAATTAAGACCATAAACAATAGAAACCAAAAATTGAGTATTAAGCTCAATAGACTTAACTTGGCAATGAATATATTGGGAAGACTTGGATACCACATGAACATCCCAAAATGAAGTATCACAACCAACCCAGATTCTACCATTATCATGGAATTCATAATTGAATATCCACTTCCAATTCCTATTAATGGAATTAACAACTCTGATGGCTTTATGATCTTTAACTCTAGTTTCCACAAGCCCAACAAAAGAAAGCTTGTATTTACATATGAGGTTTCTAACACTTGTCTGTTTAGGCTTTTTATTTAATCCTCTAATATTTAACGAGCAAATATTAACCATGGAATAAAAGGATTAAGCTGGGGATTTCCCCCCTCCTTTACTCTTTTTCTTGGGCTTAGGATTAACGGAACTTTTGGCTTTTAAGATCCTACCTTCCTTTTCATCAATGACCTTAAGCTTATCCACAAGAGGATTTGGAATATGAGTCAAATCTGCATCAGAGATAGAAGCCCCAACAATGTCATCAAAAGAGATGGGAACCAATTGTTTGGCTGAAGAGAGAGATGTCCCAACACTAGCATTCAGAACAATATCAAGACTTGAGATAGGAATAGAAGTCGCTTTAGGACATTTTGCAACCACAGTCCAACCAGAATCTACCTCCTTAGAATTGGCAATAGTAATAGGAGAGGAAGTATGCCCACAATCAGGATAAGAAGATTTACCATGATTATCAGGATTGGAGGATAAAGGAAATATATTTACTGATTCAGAAGATTCTGAAGATTTAGAAGAACCTAAATCATCAACACGGCCTTTAGGAACCTACTGATAGTTTGCTCTTGAGCACTTTAGAACAGAATGGCCAAATGTATTACAATGTGAACAGGAATGAAGTTTATTCTGGTATTCAACCTTCACCTCAACAATTTAACCTGGTTCAAAAGTCGCTCTACAACCCATCCCCCTTATTTTCCTCGCTTTGTTGTCAAAGCATCCACCTGAAAAGATAAAGTAAATCAGCAAAACGTCCAAAAACTTGTGCTTCTCATACAAAATCAAGCCTGTGGAACTCCTCAAATCATTTAGCATTCTTACAATAATCTCTTAAAGAGTGGTAAAACAAGAAGAGACAATAGCCAATTGATTTATGAACTGGGGAAATATCACGCATGAACCGCCATAAATAAATAATTAACAAAAAAGAATGAACATATAGAACATAATAATCAACTGTTAAAGCAAGGAGCACCGCATCAAAGAAAAGAATGCACGGAGAACATGTCCTTACACGACCGAATATTGTCCGGACAGCCAACTCACTCTCACCAACATATTTAAGAGTTCAGGGCCCTTGATAGAAAACAACAATGGAAAAATCAGTATACCAGGGTGGTAGAAAGCATCACAATTAAACCAAAGATACGAATAAGAAAGCAGAGGAACAAACATTGATGTGTATGAAGTTCGCTCCTGCTTATTAGCAACAGCCTTGGCTATTAATGTTTTACCATAGCCTGGAGGCCCATAAAAGCAAAATCCTGTCTCCAAATCCACTCCGAATTCCTGAAGTGCAAATATGTTTATTCTAATTACACTTAATAACCATTGTACTAGTCAGCTATATTATAGACCACATAGTAAAAAGAAAAGTCCTCTTTAGACGTTAAAAACACTGCTTCCACATTAACCGGCTGCAAACAGTAAGAAGGAGATGGGAAACAAGTAATGAAAGATGTGAAAAGCAGAAACACTCCAAAAATAATCTTATTCGAGATGGAAAACTTAAGAATCCCCCATGGACAGAGGACTTTATCGTCGAACGTTTGGCTACAAGAACCAGGTACAAGTACTACTCCTAATTTGGAAAATGAAAGTAACGTACGAAGATGGAACCATTGCACCTGCAGTAACGGTATCTAGCCGACTCTTTCTCAAATTCCCTTCATGTTACCTTGACAATAAGAGGTAGCAATTACCTCATAATCCTCTGGATATTTTATCCGCCTAACTATATAAGGGTCAAACTCCTTCCTCAACAAATCAAGCCCTCTAACATCTTCCCATTTTACATTGGGAATAGTGAAGAATCCTTCTCTTCTGGAAGAGGCTTGAACCATCTTAGCTGCTTCCTGCGGATAATCAATACAAGGTTAATACACCACTCCAATTAACGAATCAATAAAAAGGAAAAACTCTATAATTAAATGTTGGCAAATTTCGAGAATTAAAACACAATTTGTAGTTCTGCTCTGTGACAAGATGAAAAATAATAAACACTAGTAGTCACAAAAATTACAAAAACCATCAAAAGTAGCTAGAACAAGTAATATGTATATTTAATTACAAGAACATTTAGGTGAAGGGAGCAGAACTACACAACCAAGGAGAAAATTGCAAAAAGTTCGAGCATAATAAGAAAGAGTGTGAATATGGTTCATGCAGAGTAATGCACTCAAAGTTACCAATGGCTGTGACTGATAATTAAATACTACAAGATTTGAGTCAGACATTTAGATAACAGAAAGAAAGCTACAGAACTATCTCTGATATTAGAATGAGTAAAATGTGTAACAGAGTGCATTGGTAGTTTCAAAGGATAAGAAAAATCCTCTCTGCATTACCTCAAAATCAGCCATGGTGATGCTAAGCTTTTCCATCTCTTCAGGTGACCATGGGCACTTCCACCACTCTTCAGTATGTTCTTCACGTATAGGCTCTCTAGAAAACTCAAACTTTCTTTGGTCTATAATTCTCTTCATAGCAAGGTTGCCATCCTTGTACGCCAGTGCTGCCAAATCAGCTCCAACAACCCTGGGGTGGACCTAGCTATTTTTAAAAGATCAAAATCACCTTCAAGTTTAAGTTTTCCCGTGAGCACCGAAAGAATCTCAACCCTTGCATTTTCATCAGGAACACCTAAGACAATCTCACGATCAAATCGTCCAGGCCTCCTTAATGCAGCATCAAAGCATCCGGCCTATTGGTTGCTCCGATTACTAAAACATAACCAGGTCTGCAATCAGAACCTTTTGACTTCGCATCTTTTTCAGATGGTTGTACAAGTTTATGTGATTCATCCATACAAGTCATCGTGTCACAATGCGACACTCCATCTCCCTCTGTAGATTTTCCCTTTTCAAAGCAATTGCATCAATCTCATCAATAAAAACAATAGATGGTGCGGTCATTAGTTCCAAGGGGAGTGTTGGAAGGGACGAAATATCTACTATAACTATCGTCAGGAGGGGCATATTTTACCGAATTGCCCATGCTCAAACCTGAAGAAGATCCGAGGATGTTTTGCTTGTGGGCAACCGACCACCAGATCAAAAACTGCCTAAAGAGGGAAAATAGCGGAGGAACAGTCCCCGTATGTTCTCTTCTTATGCACCCGAAATTTCAACAAATTGATCATCAGGGCAAGCTTCTATAATACGGTTGAGCTCACGGAAATTGCTCATAATATCAAGATAATAATATATATTTAACTTCCAAAGAATTATATAAAGTTTCAAGAGATTAAAGATAAGGAACTGCCACTGCTTTAACAAAATTTATTGTCCGCATTTTTCTCAGTCATAACTCCTTATAAATAAATATTAAATAGATAAAATAGCTTATATAACACCTGCCTGATAACAGAAAACTAAAATATTAAGGAACATCTAAATATTTTAACTACAAACTTTGAGGTTTTTACCGCTTGATAGAATGAGGCAGCTCAACTTCATTCCCTTCCCTCTACTACAAGCTATGCTTGTATTACTTTCAGAAAATACTCCGTTATGATGCCCTGGGAAGTATATTAGAATAAGAACATATTACTACTAATGGAGTCTGATCCCTGATTTTAAAGTAAACAATCATGCTATCAACTATCAAGTCAAGATTTATACTGGTAATTGATCTAAAGCAAAAACTTAAGGACATTCTTTTGGATCAACAATTTGCTCAATTTTGGTCTTTCATGAGTAATGGCCGTCAATTTGCTCAATTTTGGTCTTTTAATAATTTTAGTTTTGGTGATTTCTAATAAAATTTTAATATTTCACGTATCATGTATTTTGCACTATTTATTTGTTAATTTATGATAATTTGATTATCAAATATTTCACATAAAAAGAGTATGGTAAAACAGTGTGAACTCACTAACTTATTTCAGCAGTATTTAAAAGTTTATAATTAATTGTTCATAATTTTTTGATGTATAAACAAGTTTAAATTATAGCTTAAAATATGTTATTATTGGTAAGGGTATAATAGTTCAAACAATATTTTTTATCCAACCTATAATTAATCCTTAAAAAAACAAACATAACATGGAATTATTTTAAGTTATCCTATGAATAATTCCATAAAAAATAAATATGTGACTAAGACTATTTAATTCTAAAATTAATAGTCTTGAGATTATAATCCAATAATTATTATTCTTGCAAATAAACATGGCTGAAATCTACCATTCGTGTACATATAAAGTACTCAGCTCTGTCACTTTCTTTATCAAACCCTTCTTCCTTTTCTTGACGGCCATTACTCATGAAAGCAAGTTTCACCTTCTTCTTAGTCGTAACTATATATATAGAAACGAAGATTTCTTTCTTATCATTAGTTCGAGTCTACTCACCAACAAAAAATTAAGAATTAAGCAGTAATTACAGAAGACTAAAAGAAGAGTTAATTTCATTTACACTGCGTTGTGATTTTGTTAAAAAAAATGAGAAAAAAAAAAGGAGAGAAATTTACACTTTGTTTTTGAGTTTGGGATAGAAAAAAATAGAACCTTAATTTACAATGAAAAAATAAATAAATAAACAAAGTATGCTTTCTTTTATGTTGTTACTGAATTTATAAAATAAAATAAAACTTAAGTTTCACATTTATATTACTAAGTTGCCCTTATATTAGTTTTATATTTTTTGACGAAAAAAATATACAAGAAAAGTGGTTAAATTTTTCATACATTTTTTTAATTTTTCGTTCGCTAAAAAACTCAGTAACAAAGACCGAAAACTACAAATTTTCGTTTATTTTAAAACTCATTAACAGAGTGTTAAAGAAGAGATTAAAACTCTCTTCAATGTGAGGTTTTCAATGAGAGAAAAGAAAAAAGAATGAAAGAGATTTCTTAAAAAAATTCTCTCAAACTCGGAAAGATTTGAAAATGAATTTCTTAAAAACTTAGATAACAAACTAAAATACCAAATGTATCCTTATAATATTTCTCAAATGCAATGTCATAAGGGTAAATTTTAAATATACTTTTTGAAGTTAAAATTTTCTTCTAAAATTTACAAACATAAGAAAAAGAAGAAAAAGAAGTAAATTTTCTATCACTCCCTTTGCTCTCATAAATTTTAAATTCTTTTCCTTTTTACTCTCTCCAAACTCATAAACACATTATTAAGTTTCCCTAAATTTTCAGACTGCCCACATGCCCTAAAATACAATATATCCATAGAATAAAAATTGTAATCATATGACTTCTCAGAAAAAGAAAAAATTGATAGACAAAAAGTTGGAACAATATACTACCAACATTTAAAAAAATTGTTGACTTTTTTTTATTATTTCTTACTATTAAGGATTAATTGCTCATGTCAGACTTACATATAATTTTTTTGAATTTTTTCAATATCAACTAAATTATTATTGGAACAATGTTTTTGCACGATTAATAATGTATATTCCTTTTGTTTCAGAATGTCATTTTATGTCATGGGCATGGATGGTATTAAGCCTTTGCAGCCACCAGCCAACGACCAAATCAGAAAAACAGTTCAGTGGGGGGTTAAAATTATTATGGAGTTCCAATATCATCTCAGTTTATATTACCTGTGTTATAAGATTGATTTTTGTCTGACCATGACTAACAGGTTAGTCAAATTAATTTATAAGTCAATTTTAATGCTTAGGTGTTTGATTATGATTTAATTTTTAACTTACAAATTATTTTTGAGACGTAATAATTTTTTACTTTAAAAAAAAATAATTTATAAGTCATTTTAGATAAGTAAGTTTGACTAAATATAATGACTATTTTCCTTTTTATCTTTTTTACAAATCTATTATCTATTATGTATATATATTAAAACACAATACATTAATACCAGCTAATGACAATTGTCAACTTGTCCATCACTCCACTTCCTTATTGAATTTATTACAATTGATTTATTACTATATTTATCTAATAATTTTTTGAATATTATCCCATAAAAATTTTAAAATAACCACAAATAAAAATTTGATTTTTATATAATTGCATATAACTCTCACACATAAAAATATAACTCTAACAATAATTTTTTGAATTTTTTTAAAGCTAATTTTTTTTTTAATGTTATCTCATAATTGCATATAACTCTCACACATAAAAATATGTAACTATCTAATAATTTAGTTTTCTTAATTTTTTTTACAACTAATTCTCACACAAAAAAAATATGTCAAATTATCTCATAATTCAATACAAATATAAATCTGATTTTTATATAATAGATTCTCACAAAAAAGAAATATGTATTTTTTTTTCACTTTTTGTGTGATTATGGAATTAAAAAATTGTAGATGTAAAATTATCCCATAATAGCAGATAATTCTCACACAATAATTTTTTGAATTTTTTTAAAGCTATTTTTTGTTTTAATATTATCCCATAATTGTATATAACTCTCACACATAAAAATATGTAATTATCCAATAATTTGATTTTTTTTTTAACTTTTTTTCAACTAATTCTCACACACAAAAAATATGTAATATTATCTCATAATTCAACACAAATATAAATCTGGTTTTTATATATATATGATTCTCACAAAAAAAAATATGTATTTTTTTTTCACTTTTTGTATGAGTATAGAATTAAAAAAATTATAAGTGTAACATTATCTCATAATTACAAATAACTTTCACACAATAATTTTGTAAATATTATCCCATATAATTGCATACAACTCTCACTAAAAAAATATGTAATTTAAAACTAATTACAAGTGAATAATTTTTTTACTCAACTCAATTAAAATATTCTCACGCAGACAAATAAAAATCTGAAATCATCTAATAATTTGGTATTTAAAATTATCCAAAAATTATATTTTGTTCTTTATATAGATAATCTTCTATTTTTTAATTTCTTAACATCTAATTCTCATACACAAAAAAAAAAAAAAAAAAAAAAAAAAAAAAAAAAATTAATATTATAATATAATTTTCACATATAAAATTTTTAAAAAAAAATTAATTCCATACTCACACAAAAAATACTGAGATTATAAAGTTAAAAATTGTAACATATAAATCTAAATTGTATTTATATCCTAAAATTGCAGCAAACCCAAATTGATTTTATATTGCATAATTTCAGCAATTTTAAATTGATATTATCCCAAATTTATGGGAGATTGATGTAAACACGTTTTTATTCACCCTATAAATAGATACTAACACTTTCATTCCAAATTACACCACAAATAATTCTCTCTTTCTTATAATTTTCTGTTATACAGTAAGATTAATTTATTTATTTTGTATTCCTTTATTACTATTGCTAACACATTCAGTTGTGTTGTCTTACCCATAAATTTAACTTCAAATTTGTGTCATTTGATTTATCTCAATATTGCAACAATTTCAAATTGATATTATCCAATAATTTGGTTTTTGAATAGTTTTATTATCCAATTTTTGCAGATAACTCTGACGCATAAATATCTGATATTATCCGACAATTTGAATTTTTAATTTTTAATTTATAAATAATTTGCAACCACAAAAGTATGTAATATTATCCCATAATTGAGTTTTTGAACTTTATTTACAGATTATTTTCACGTATAATTTTTTTTTAATTCCTTACTCACACAAAAAAATGTAATATTGTCCTATAAATATGTCACGCACCCAAATCTAAACTGATATTATATCAAAAAATTACAGCAATTCCAAATTGATATTATCCAATAATTTGGTTTTTGAATTGTGTTATTATCTCTTTTTGCTGATAACTCTGAGACATAAATATCTGATATTATCTAATAATTTGAACTTTTAATTTTTTTTCAAATAATTCTCAGGTAAAAAAATATGTAATATTATTCCATAATTGGGCTTTTGAATTTTATTTACAGAAAATTTTCACGTATAAAATTTTTTAAAATTACTTATCACACAAAAAAAATGTAACATTATCCTATAAATACAAATTTAAACTGATATTATATCCCAAAATTGCATCAATTCCAAATTGATATTATATCTCATAATTCCAGTTTGATATTAATTCAAATTGATGGATGATTGATCTAAACAATTTTTAATTATATATTTTTTTCAAAAAAATAAATAATCCTATCGCAACGCGCGTGATTGTATCTAGTTATATCTAATTTCTCTCTTTACATCTCCATCCCTCTCTCCTACCTCAATCTCCCTCCTCTCTTTCACTCCATCTATTTTTTATTTTAATTTTTTAATTGATATTAAAATTATATAAAATAATAATTAAATTTACATTCATTAAGATAAATTTTTTCTCAATATTAATTTAAGTTTTGCTTTCTTTTAATTATTCTGAGTTTTGTAAGTCTCAAAATGTAAAAAGAATAATAGAAATATCAAAAAGATAGTAATATTATATTAAAATTTCTAAAAGAATAGCAATAATAATATTGATTAATAATTCATGAATATTATGTCAAAAAAAAGAAAAAAGAAAACCCAAAGATTAATTCATGCTTCTTATTAATGTTGAAATGATAATTTTTATAATAAAATGTTGAGCCAACGTATTTTTTTATTAATGTTTTTTTTAATAATCTTTACAATTTATTTTAACTTATAAATTAATATCAGTTAAACACATTCACATCTTGTTTTAATTTAATATTAATTTATAAGTCAAATTAGTGTCGATTAGTTTCTTTTATATAAGTCACAATTGAAAATAATTTATTTTAAATTTTAATTTATAAATTATTTTAAAATAAGTTATTAACGATCGGGCCATTCACCTACTAGTCACTAACCCAATAAAAAAGAAATGATGGAAAAATTAGAACATATTTAAATTTAACTCACAGAGGCACAAGTTCACAATAATCCAAACGCCTTATAAAGGAACTAAGAAAAAGACTAGGGACTCTATTATAGAAGTCTGAAAATATCAAATCAAATTAAATGGCTGTCATCAACAACTGTAGATTTCTTCCTTCCTTTACCAGAAATGGAAAAGCATTTGGTGAGCCTTCACATCTCCTTTGCCTGTCAAAAAAAGGACACCATTTTTTTTGTCAAAACTTTGCACCAACATCATTCTGGTACCCCCCCCCCCCCCCCCCCCCCCCCCCCCCCCCCCCCCCCACTTGATCAATAGAAATATCGATTTTACACAGGATTATAACATGAAATACAATGTGGTTTTCAGATGTAAATAGCACAATTTGGTCAAAAATAAAAATTCAGTTTCGATGCAAATATTTATTTCGACGATGTTCTATATAAAAATCTGTTTATAGAGATGGAATCTCTCATTCTCATCTGGCTGAAGCGAATTATTCGTTTTAGAAGATGAGAATGTGACACTGCGTTTAGAAAATTTGCTTTGCAAACTTATTACTGATGTAGCAAAAGTGAAATTTTACTGTGTAACAAAACCTGAAATTGACAAATGCAATTGTAAATTATTCTGATAATCATATGAGCCCCTTGTTAAGTTAATAGGATTAGCTTGATCAAATGGAAATTAAATAAAAGATAGGAAGTTAGAAATTACCAGGGGTAGAGTAGGTAGTTCACTTGGTGATGGCATATATAGCATAGATAATTCCAGGGAGATAGCCCAAAAGAGTTAGCAACAAACAGATCCAGAACTCCACCTGCACCCACCACCATTATCAAGTTTAAATCCACTTAGTGTATATTAATCTAATTAAAAAGTCTCACATTCTTTTCACAGAATTTTTTTGTCGAAATTTTATAAAATGCATATATATATACATATACGTACATACATACATAACCCTTCTTTAATTTTTACAAACAAACACAACCTTAGAAGTAGAGTTGTGACATTTATACACATAAGCTATATACTACAGCAATTCAATACAGAGTAATTCAACCCGCATGTTCTGATATTGGACTGAAATATCACATTTTACATACAATTTTTTGTTGTTGTTATTTATGCATGGGGAGTTGCAATTTTTGTCAATTAAATTTGGAGATTCCAAAACATGGGTTTTGGAAATCAGAGAAAACCCAACAAAATTAAATAACAAACACATAAAAATATAAACAAATCAGATCTAATTGTGTGTGTGAGAGAGAGAAATTTACATGGCATCCGAACTTGAAGAAGACACCAAGAGGAGGGAGAAAAATGGCCAAGATAGTGTCTATACAGTTGGCTGTACCGTCTTTCATGGTCTTCTCTTTCTTGGGAATTGGGATTGCCGCAAATAAAAAACAGAGAGATTTAAGTTGAGAAAACAGAGCAAATTAGATTAAGAATTTGGTGAGAGTGAAATAGTAATTGAATTGTGAACTGGTTGGTTGCTGCTAAGCCTGGGTGATATATAGGGAGGGTTTGGAAAGGGGGAGAAGACACGTGTTAAATACCCAGTTAGTGGCAGCAAAATTGTGTACACCAAACACCCGCGGTTCCTTTAGCCCGGTGAGTACCAAGTTGGATTTCATGAACTTCAGTCTTCATGTGCGGGCTTAGCTGTATTTGCCCTTTAAAGAGTAGGGAATTGTCAATTTCAGAAGTAATAATGTTTGTCTCTTTTCACCTTAACGAGGGGTATTATTTATTACAGTAACTTATGACACAATAAATTTATATTAATATTAAATATATAAAATATGTAAATATGAGATAAATAAAAATAAAATAAAAAACATTCATATATATTATGTTCAAATTAGAGAAATAAAGGTAAAAATAGAATGATTTATTTTTATAGAATAAAAAAATATATTTAATTATTCTATTGAAATAGAATTGACCATTGTTATTACTCTCAAATTTATAAATTTTATTCTTTGAGAGAGAGTATATGAAATGACTTATTTTAACTGGAATTGAATAAATAATTTCATTCTCCATTTCATTCATTTCTCACTAATTTTATTCCTTCACTCATTTCATTATCTTGTCACTTATGTTACATTTGAGTTGAAGGATTAAGATGAGTGAATGAATGTAATAGAGAAGATAACGAAATGGAGAGTGGAATGATTTGTTCCATTTTAATTAGATATTCTCTCCTAAAGACTAAAATTCATAAATTTATAAGAAATGAGAATAATTCATTTTATTATAATAAATAATCAAACATAATTTTTTTCATTTAATAGAAATGAGTTATTCTATTCTTACATTCATTCTTTTAATTCAAACGTATGGCAATCCAATTTCGTCCTAAAATTTTAACATGTGTATTCTGTTTTTTATTTATTATTCGTACCATTCTTTTTTTTGTTTTTGTAAAATTATCTATCATCTATTTTACAAAAAAAGTTATCTTTAAATTTTAATTTGCGACGCGTCCAAATATTATGGATATATTTAAGAAAAATAAAATCTTTCTTAAATAGTATCATTTTAAAATGTATATCTAATTTGGAACGAAGAAAAACTTTATAACAAACTTTTATTTGTAGCATTATTACTGTAATTTAATGAAAATGCAAGTTGGGAAAGAAAAAAATGTTCTCATTTCTGAAGAACCAAAATTTAATTTTCTCAGATATAAATACTTGTAAGGAAAATAAAATATTTTTCGATAGAAAATGTAGACCACATTTGTGCTGGAAAAAAAAAGATTTTCAAAGCATAAATAAAAATAGCTATTCAGTGATCTTGAGATATCGTTACGTGATATTTTAAATCACTAATATATTATTATTTCAATATATATAACAATATTTTTATATATATATATATTAAAATATAATTAATCTTAAAATACTACGAGACCATCCTCTAAAATCATAAAATAATTTTTTAAGAAATAGTCCGTAAAACTTTAGATACTTGAGAATCAAGATCCACGTAAGAAAGTGCAGTATGGGTGCAAAGAATGAAGACCAAAGCTCCGATCTGATGGCTGTAAAGTTGCCACGTGAGGCATGAGCTGAACTGCTGAACGAACAGATTCAATGTCTTTTATGTAACCGTCCTCACGTGTTGCAAATTCTTCTTCAGTTATAGGTGTTCCACGTGTGACAGATCGGAACAGATAATCAATCCACTTTCACGAGACTAAAATAATGTTACCTGATAAAAGATTATTAAAAATAAATAAATATATTATATATACGTAAATTCAATGATTATTATTATTTATATTATTTTATATCTTTTATTGCATTTAACTTTTTGTATTATTAATGAGACTAAATGTAAGCATTCCCACAGAAATATAAATATTTTTACACAATATTAATATTTATTTAAATTCCCCTTAAATATAATATTTCAATTTATTATTATTATTTAATTCAATTTCACATTAAAAATTGTCAAAAAATAACACACATAAATTTATGTCACGAAGTCAGAGACAAATTTGATAGTTATTTTGGTGTTAATAAAATATTAAAACCTTTTTAATTTTGCGTTTTAATTTTATTTTTGTTTGAAATTATTATATTACAATTCAATTTTAAGGATAATTTTTCTCCAAACGGATCAGGATGAGAATTAGAGAGAAATTAATATTTTTCATGTAATTTCTTAATTAATTCGACTTCTTCTAAATTAAATATTGATATTTCGGATTAAACAATAAATACAAACATCACATTACATCGATTCTAATTTAATTTTTTAAAACCAAAATCACACCCATATACACTTCCCCTTAAATATAATACAAACATCACTATTTATATACATACCTTTTTTTTTTTTTTTTTTTGATAAAACAGTTAAATCGACTGAAAAATATTTAAAGTGTCTATTACAATGATGAAAAAATTATAATACAAATAATTGAAAAGATAATCTTTTCAAACAAAATCATAGATAATAAAAAAAAATAGTCAAACGTAGTAATAACTAGTGGACACCATATACACTTCTAAATATTAGTCATATTTCAAAAATAATAAAAAGATATGTTGATCTGTAATTTTTCAATACAAGAAAAGGAATCACCGATCGTCATGATAGCGCGATACCTAAATTTTGAACAATTTGTCTTCAACGATCTACATATTGAAAAAAATCTCACAAACAAAAAAAAATAATCTCTCAGCTGAAGAAAGCAACGTCTTCCGAGAGATGATAATGAAATTCTCTCACCACAGCGAAAGAAACTAGTTATATCATGAAGAAAATAAATCGTACAAAAAGAAAAAACAAACTTCAAAAGAAGGCAGAAATTATTAGTACACAAGAAGAGAGATCTGCGGGAGAATCTTTACAAAATTAGGAGAGCCTTTTCCCAAATCTAAGATAGAGGTTAGTGTTTTTGTCGAGAAATAATAGAAAGAAAAGAGAGAAAAAAGGGAAAAAGAGTTTATAGTTGTATACATAGCTTACCTGTTTCTCTTTATTGAATGATGATAGATATAGAGAATTGATATTTTCACACGATTTTTTGATATTTTTATACAGTAAGACCCATATGTAGAGCTATAGCGACGGATAAATCGTCATTATACTTCTATAATGACACTTTTGTGAAGTTCATCATGTGAAATTATCAAAAATACGTATAAATTTATCCGTTGCTTAGATATATGAAGATGATAAATACATACTAAAATTCAAAGTTCTTCTTCATCCTCTTTTTATTATTGTTATTATTGTGATTATAAAATATTTTTATCACACACATTGCGGGCGTGCGCCCCATGACTAGTTATGAATAAAGCCTCCAACTTTTGATGACTGTCTTCGATGATTTTTCATCACAAACTAACATAAAAAAAATAAAAATTAAAAAAAAACTAGTTTCTATCCATACATTATTCTCTCCATTACTTTCACATTCTACTCCCACTTACCTACTTACCCATTTTCCTCTCCATATATTTCTATTTTTATTATTTTAAATTTTCTCTTGTTAGTTATTTTAATTATTAATATTTAAAATAATTTCATACACGTGAATGTGTGCCCAACAAACTAGTTGGTTGTGATGGGTTAAAAATAGTTAAATTTTGATGATAACAAAAATAGTTAATCAAGAGAAAATTAAAAAAAAAAATTATTTAGTAAACCTAAGATAGAATCTTCTTCATAGGATTTTATATTGCTTTGCATTTTATGTTTTTGTGTGAATTACTATTAAAATATTATATTTTCTCTTTTAAATATTTTTCAAATAAATATTTACTTTCAAAATATATTTTTCTAAATCATTTTCATTAAACTAAGGAGTTAATAAATGGACGAAAATCATAAAGCCCAAATTCTTGGTATGGCCGAGCACTTCATATAAAGAAATGAAAATATTTTTGATTAAAAAGAGAAATACGTATAAGCCCAAAATTTCACTTGGGCCAAATATATGTACTAAAGATATTAACGCTCATGCTCTTGCGCTTGTTAATTTTATTAGGCCCAATCAAAACAAAAATTAAAGACAAATAAGTCTAAAAATATGCAAATGAACTAGTCGATATTTGATGTGGCACAAGGAAAGTGAACATAAGAAGTACACACATATATATATGAGGACTAATTCAGTGACAACGTTGTAAAATGTACACACATTTGATTCTATTTAGTAAATATTTTCTGCCTCCATTGTTGACACATCTTGAAATTTGTACTTACTCTCACACCGAAGGTATCTCGCAACGGCCCAAACTGTCAAGCACTTCTGGTGGTTCTTTCTGTGCAGATCCCAGTCCTAACCGGTGTTTAAACGTACGAACAAAATTCGAGCATTAACATTGACGCTAGAGGAAGGGCCTCTAATATTTAGTAGAAACAATCTTTTCAACCAAAAATAATTAAGATGGCGATCGCATCACCCTCAAAGAGCCAGAATAACTCTCAAAGAGATACAAACTCGCAGTCACATCACACAACCAATGCTGACAGGCAGTTGGAAGCTGTCGTTATCACTCCAAAATTATTTCTTACTTTCACTCTATTAATATAAAATTGGTATAATGGCAAGCAAGAGTCGAACCCACGGGAAGTGAATTTTATAATTTATCCGAATGCTTCTAACAGTAAATAATAAGTAATAATAAAAAGAGGATTTTTTTGTAATTATGATTCTACTAGAAAACAAGAAATATAAATAAAGATTATCCAATGATTAGCAAACTTCAGTCCTTCAGTTCAGTATCATCTTTTCATAAATATGATATAACTAAGTTAATTAATATCTTTCCTTCAATGAAATTAACAACCCTAGGTAACCACGGTCCGCGTTACCCGAAACTCCCCTTAGGTTTTAAATCTAATGTGACAATCGCCCCACTAGACCCTAATTATCATACAACCTAGAACTATCAGTCTAGATTTAATATGACAATAGCATTAAGAATTAGGGAATTAGGTCATTCCAAGCAATAATCGTACAATCGCAAACTATTTAACCTGTCTCCTTGATGTCATAGCAATATTCAAAAGCTTGACCACAATCAAATACCACTATTCGCTACTTATGATCAGATATAACATCGTTTGCTTAATATTATACCTTAATCTAGCATATGATAATAATCGAATCAATTCAATGGGCCCTTATCAAATTAATCAAACCAATTATCATTAAGCAATTCTAATAGATCATCAAGAATAAATTCCACAAACGAAGAAAGAAATACTAATAACTCAATTAATTCATAAATAATAAATAAGATTCAACATCCCTTAGAACTGAAAATAAAGAACTTAGCCTGACATAGTTGAAAACGCCAATCAATCTTCAATGGAAATCCTTCTCTCTAAGTTGTTATTAAAAACATCCTAATCCTATCTATTTATATCTCTAATAACTCTACTAACAATTCCTAACTCGTAGCAACATCATAATCCTTCTTTTGCTCAACTTCTGGAAACGCACGGACACTTAAAATCAAATCCGCCGACCACGGCCCCGGCCACGGATTCCCTTGTAAAAGCCGGCCCCGGCCGCGGTTACTGTTCACAAATTACAAAATTGCCATTAAGCTCTGTTTTTACCGTTTTGACCCTCCAAAGCTATTTTCTGCAATATAAACATAAAAACAAGTAAAATGCAAATAAAAATACTCAATGATAGCAATTAATTAAGCCCAAGAACATCGATTCGTAAGTATAAACTACACTCATCAAATACCCCCAAACTTAAGACTTTGCTTGTCCTCAAGCAAAAATACCAACAAGAAAAAACAACTACATTACTTATACTAACTACATGAATGCATATGCTGATCCAACCAATGCCTTGAGCAATAAATCAATACAATTCATGAAAATCCAGCCTCAAAGATCCTTAAGTAATAATTCAGCAAAATCTCAAATTCATGCATTATCAGAAATCCAACGTATCACCAATTTCATTCACTACCAACCCTTGTGTGTGTGTGAATTCAATATATCAATTCAATCAAAGTTTTAATACAACTCATGAACCAATGTGACAAATCAAAGATATCAACTCAGACTTTTCATCCCCTCTATACACTCGTCTTCACATTTTTTCCATTTTTTTTCCTTCATTTTACGAGTGCGTTTTACGCTCCATCTCGTGTAATATTAACTTAGCATGTGCAATGTCCATTTTTCTTAGGCTTTTCAAAATTACCCATGTAGCGAACTTTCCACCAGTGACTCCCAAACCAGTTGGCGTTAGGGCACTGAGTGTAGAGACACTCCTAAGGACTTACTTGTTCGAGCAATAGAGGCCACAAAAACAGACTAGCTAAGATTCTGCTCATATCTGTCTACTTTTCTTTATTTATTTTTGTTTTTTTTAGATAAGACAGACATCGAAGCAGTTATGTATTTCATCCTTTATAACATACGATCCAACACAGTATAGAGATCACCACTATCTTCAATTAGCACCTAATCCATTAAATTGAACCAAAACCCAACTGACTTGACATATCGAATGTGCAATAAAAAATTAAGGGTCTCGAGTTCAGTAAAACTAGCAAATAGTTAGAATTTCCAATTTAGCAATCGTTATCCATCTTACTTAAAATTATTACAAAATTCATCAAAATTTTTATCATTGGCCATCATTAAACTTCATGCATCAATTACCGCTCAAGGTATGCAATGAAATATGATCCTAACTACATGCAACAAACTAATCAACACTAAATAAAACAAGAAAAATATTTTTGTGATTTTCTCATTTTTTTAATTTTTTTTTTTTATATTTTTATATTTTTTAAATGCTAAACCAACTAAACAATGTCCTAAAATATGCAAATGCATCGTAATATTCCTAAAACTACTATATATATGCAGAGTAAATACGCTAAACCACCCCCAAACTTAAAGCAGACAATGTCCTCATTGTTAAAGAAATAAAGAACTGAAGAAATAAGAACAAGAGGACTCCCCTGATAGGTCAATCGTCGGAATCGGAAAAGGGACTGGAGCGGTCATCATGGTCATCAGGAGGCGGGTACACCGACAATGGCTGTGGCTCAGGAAAATGGACTGGATCGGCCGTGGGATTCATCCTTGCGAACATCTCAGTCAAAGCCATGTTAAAGTTAGTCTGAGAGTCAAACATATGGGCTTGACGTTCGGCGAGTCGTGCATTCTGCCTTTCTAAGCGATCCATCCGAGTATCGACCCTCAACTGTAAATTCCGGAGCTGAGTGCTGAATTTGGCCTTACGTGTACCGCCAGAAGTAGATGGTTCTCCAGTTTCAGCAACAGGATCGGTGTGGACGATAAAACCTAAACCACGGGGATGTGATTCACCTCCGTCCCAGACTTTATAGCGCGAAATCAAGCCATGATCCAACAAAATCAATGGCGGCTGCATAGACTCATCGGACCCCCATCTCACACCTGCTCGCCTACATAACCCACAAATTAGCGAGGGATGTGGCAAACCACTTTGAGTAGGACCGCGCAGATTCTTCCTAATCGACGCCTCGATCACATCCCCCACATTGATGTGTTTTCCTGTCACGATAGCATATAGCAAGACCGCCCGTTCTTTCGTGACATCACTCAGGTGCGTAGATGACATCAACTTGGCACAGATAAATGCATACCAGATTTTGCCATAACGGCTCAAGCAATTGAATGGGAAAATCATGGAACCCTGATGGCCTCTAGTGGTCCAAACCGTCCCAGGTTTGTACAAATCGCGAATGAGCGTGTCGTAATTCGGCTGCTCAAGAACAAACTTCGCGTATTGGCAAAAGACGGGCGGCTCTATGTTATAAAAGGCATTAATCGTAGCACCACTAAAGGAGACCATCTTCCCCCGAATCATAACAGCACACCGCGACGTATCCTCAGCGTTCGTATAAAATTCCTTGACTAGTGAGATCACGGCAGGATCCGGTTGATCCGTGAAGGAATCCCATCCACGCTCCATGATCATCCGAGCCATATCACCATCAACTAGCTCCTCGGGACGAAGACCGCGCTCGGGAGTTAGAGCTTTACCCATTAAATATATATCAAATTTGTCCGCCGCCTCCGCACTAACAAACTTCTTCTTATCATAAGCACGGGTCGACGGTGTGGAACTGTCACCGCGGTGACGTTTCGGTGGCATATTGAACAAGATATCAATTCCCTAACTCTCAATATCCCACCAAGGATGCGTAGCACAAACCGAACAATCCAAAAATTGGAAAAACGGACAAGTTGTGTCTATGAGGCAATTCAACAAACACTTGGGGGGCACTATGTTGCTTCCCCAAATTCAGAGCATACACACAAGGCTAACAATGGCTGAACACACCAACACACAACTCCCTCCAAGACTCCTCCAGTTGGCCAACACAAACCAACTGGGTCACCAAAAGAGGATGCAAAGAAGAAGCAAAACCAAACGGAAAGGCGAATGGAAACTGAAAATGGTACCGAAATGGGTAGGTAACGAACTACTCGTGACCCAAATTGGAAGCCTGCTATGACAGTGATCGACCCCCTTCGTGGCAGAATCTAACCCCGTAGCGGAATCGGTAGGGAGGCAGTCTTAGTTGGGAGGAGGTGATGGAGATGGTTCGTATCTGGGGATTTCGGTGGGTCTCGGCTGGAAGGGATTAGTTTTGTGGTGTCGGCTGGGAAGGATCAGTTGTGGGGTGTCGGCTGGGAAGGAGTGGTGTGGAAGAGGTGAGATGATGTTGGCAAGGAGGGTTTCGGGAATGGGTCTCGGCTGGATAGGTTACCAGGAGAGAGAGAGAGAGAGAGACGGCTGGGAGAGGTTTGTGTTTTGAGGAGAAAGTCTCGGCTGAGTAGTGTTTGTGTGTTGGGGTCTCGGCTAGTGAGTTATAGGCTTGACCCAAGTGCGACCGGTCCATGGTTTTGAAAAAGAAAAACTGAGTTGGGCGTGCACGGCCGGGGCCGGGAAATTGCTTCATAATTCTGGCTGGGGCCAGAATCGACTGAGAGGATCCGGCCGGGGCCGAGCTTTCCTGGGCATGTTGCTGGCTGGGGCCAGAAGCGACCGAGAGGAGCTGGCCGGGGCCGGGATTTCGTAGGCTTAGAGCCGGCCAGGGTCGTCTATGGCTGCGAGGAGCTGGCCGGGGCCGGGATTTTGTAGGCTTATAGCCGGCCGGGGCCATGTATTCTGTAACCAAAAATTTTTCTTGTTCTGCTGTTTAATCTTTGCAATGTAGTTCACCAATACCTACAATGAAACAAAAATGTTCAAGGATTTAGAATGGCTAACAAGGCGTAATAAATCCTAAGCTAAATAAAATTACTAATTGAAGACGTAGAAATTGAAAGAGCATGAAATGGCTAATTGAAAGTCGGGTTGCCTCCCGAGAAGCGCGTTTGGTTAAAGTCGTTCGCTCGACATGTTGCTATTCAAGTGTGATAAACGGGATCCAATAATGTCACTAGCTCGACGTCCTCCACTTGAAATCCTTCATAGAACGGTTTAAGCCGATGACCGTTCACTTTAAATATCCTTCCCGTGCGTGGGTCGTTAATTTCTATCGCACCATGAGAGGAAATGTGAACAATCACAAAGGGCCCTTCCCACCGAGAACGCAGTTTTCCTGGAAACAGTTTCAAGCGGGAATTGTACAAAAGGACCTTTTGACCAAGTATAAACGTTTTTCGCAAAATTTGCTTATCGTGAAACGCCTTGGTCTTTTCCTTGTACAATCTTGAACTTTCATAAGCTTCATGGCGTAGTTCTTCTAACTCTTGTAATTGTAATTTCCTATGTTCGCCAGCTTCAGTCATGCTCCAGTTACATCGTTTAATGGCCCAGAAAGCCTTATGTTCGAGCTCGACTGGGAGATGACAGGGCTTTCCGAAGATGATTCGATACGGTGACATTCCGATAGGCGTTTTGTACGCTGTGCGATAGGCCCATAATGCATCTTCTAGCTTTAGACTCCAATCTTTTCTGTTAGGCTGAACGACTTTCTCCAAAACGGACTTGACCTCACGGTTTGAGACCTCTGCTTGGCCATTGCTTTGCGGATGGTAAGTCGTTGAAACTTTATGCATGACATTGTATTTCTTGAATAGTGCTGTTAATGTCTTATTGCAAAAGTGCGTTCCTTTATCGCTGATGATAGCTCTCGGAGTTCCAAACCTGACAAATATGTTAGATTTGACAAAATCTGCAACAACTTTAGAATCGTCAGTCTTGGTGGCTTTAGCCTCCACCCATTTGGAAACATAGTCAACAGCTAGAAGAATGTAAACATTACCATAAGAGACAGGAAATGGCCCCATGAAATCAATGCCCCAAACATCGAAAATTTCAATAACCAAAATGGGTGTTTGCGGCATTTGATTCCTACTGGATATGTTTCCGGTCTTTTGACAATTAGCAGATGATTTACAAAATAGATAGGAGTCTTTAAAAATACTAGGCCAAAAGAAACCACATTCTAAAATTTTATGAGCTGTTCGTTTTGGTCCAAAATGACCCCCACAAGCGTAAGAATGACATAAAGTTAAAATAGATGAAAACTCAGAGTTGGGGATACATCTTCTAACTACCTAATCAACACAGAATTTCCATAAATAGGGGTCATCCCAGACATACCGTTTCACATCGCTCTTAAGCTTCTCTTTCTGCATTTTGGAGAACTCACTAGGAATATAAGCGCTGACTAAATAATTAACAATGTTTGCGTACCAGGGTGTAGCCTTATCAACGGAGAATAGATGCTCATCTGGAAAGGAGTCTCGCAGTGGAAGTGCTTCTTCATCTTTTAGCAACCTGCTCAAGTGATCTGCCACTAAATTGTCTGCTCCTTTCTTGTCCTTTATTTGCAAGTCAAATTCTTGGAGCAGCAGGATCCATCGTATGATCCTTGGTTTGGAATCCTTCTTTGTAAGCAGATACCTGAGAGCAGCATGGTCAGAGTAAACTATGACTTTAGTACCGAGAAGATAAGATCTAAATTTGTCTAAAGCAAAAACAACAGATAATAATTCTTTTTCTGTTGTGGAATATTTAATCTGAGCAGCATTCAATGTCCGAGAAGCATAATAGATGGCATGTGCAGCTTTGTCAACTCGTTGGCCCAAAACAGCCCCTACTGCATAGTTGCTGGCGTCACACATGATTTCGAAAGGTAAATTCCAATTCGGTGGTTGTATCACCGGTGTGGAGGTCAATAGGGTCTTTAATTTATCAAACGCCCCTTTGCACTCATCGTCAAACTGGAATTCGCCCTCTTTTTGCAGCAACTTACACAATGGCATAGCTATTTTGGAGAAGTCCTTGATAAATCTTAGATAAAAACCTGCATGACCAAGAAAGGAACGAATCTCCCACACGCTTGCGGGGTAAGGTAAAGCAGCAACAATTTCTATCTTAGCTTTATCCACTTCTATTCCCTTAGCTGAAACTACATGACCTAGGACGATACCCTGTTCTACCATAAAATGACTTTTTTCCCAATTTAGAACAAGATTCGTCTCTAAGCATCTATCCAACACACGAGTTAAATTATCTAAGCATGCATCTAATGAATCACCATGAATTGTGAAATCATCCATAAATACTTCAATGCAATGTTCAAGAAGATCAGAAAATATACTTATCATGCATCGTTGAAACGTACTGGGTGCATTACAAAGTCCGAAGGACATCCTACGGTATGCAAATGTACCGAATGGGCATGTGAAAGTGGTCTTTTCTTGATCTTCAGGTGCAATCACAATTTGGTTATAACCCGAAAAACCATCTAAAAAGCAATAATAAGTGTGACCTGCTAATCTTTCTAACATTTGGTCAATAAAAGGGAGAGAAAAATGATCTTTTCTAGTTACGGCATTCAACTTCCTATAATCAATACACACTCTCCATCCTGTTTGCAAACGAGTAGGCACTAACTCATTATTATCATTTTTAACGACAGCTATGCCAGCTTTCTTAGGGACTACTTGAACTGGACTTACCCATTGACTATCTGAAATAGGATAAATAATACCTGCATCGAGCAATTTCAGAACCTCTTTTTTCACAACTTCCATCATGGGTGGATTCAGTCTGCGTTGAGCATCTCGCTTTGGGGTGGCTCCTTCTTCCAAAAGAATGCGATGCATACACACAGCTGGGCTAATACCTTTTATATCTGCAATTGTCCAACCAAAGACTTGTACGTGGTCCCTTAAGACTCTAAGCAGCTTTTCCTCTTGGACTTTGGTGACATTATTTGCAATTATCACTGGCAATGTTTCCTCTTGCCCTAGATATGCATATTTTAAATGGATTGGTAGAGGCTTTAATTCCAACCTCGGAGCCTGCACAACAGAAGGTAACAACCTTTCATGAGTCACTGGTAATTGAATGGACGAAACGGCATACTTATCTGAAATTTTCGGTAACGAGTGTAATGCAGCTATAGTATCCTTTAATTCCGCATGTTGTTCAATCTCGTCTTCCTCTTCCAGCTCCAAACTATTCGTGATAGCATCCTCCAAGGTTTCCATGTGTAAGTGATCGAAAGATTTCTGCACCAAGGAATCAAGGACATTAATAGAAAACACGGAATTGACATCACTAGGGTACCTCATGGCCTCGTAAATGTTGAATTGAATCTTTTCGCCGTCAAACTCCATGGTCAAGGTCCCATTGTGCACATCAATCATTGTTCTTGCTGTTTTCAAGAATGGCCTCCCTAACAAGATATGAGCAGGATTTGGAGATGTATCGTCTTCCATGTCCACAATATAAAAATCGGCGGGAAATATTAATTCATTCACCTGCACCAATACATCTTCAATGACCCCTTCAGGGTATGTGTTAGTACGATCAGCTAATTGGATAATGACACTAGTGTTTTTCAAGGGACCTAGATGCAAAGAAGCATAAATAGATAGTGGCATAACATTAATTGATGCTCCTAGATCTAGCATAACTCTCTCAAACCTGGTATTACCTATCTTGCAGGGAATGGTAAACATACCCGAATCTTTACATTTTGGAGGCATTTTTCTTTGCAGAACAGCAGATACATTTTCTCCAACGGTTATCTTTTCATTGTCTTGTAATTTCCTTTTATTAGTGCATAATTCCTTCAAAAATTTTGCATACCTTGGAACTTGCTTGATTGCATCTAATAAAGGAATGTTCACTTCTACCTTTCTAAAGGTCTCCAGAATCTCTTTCTCTTGCTCGTCCTTCTTTGAAGTTCTAAGATTCCTAGGAGGAAAAGGTAAAGGGTTAGACTTAAGCTGAATAGGAGATTTAGGAATTACCTTTGAGATCTCTGCCTCCTCCTTAGCTTTATCCTCATCAAATTCAACCGTAACCCTTGGTGTGTCTATTTGGTTTCCACTCCTTAAAGTAATCGCACTTGCGTTTTCCCTCGGATTGATCATTGTTTGAGAGGGCAACTTTCCAGAGCCTTGAGAATCCAATCGTCCAACTGTGGTAGCTAATTGGCTCATTTGATTTTCTAAGCTATGAATGGAAGCCTTTGTATCTTGTTGGAACTGTTGGGTCTGATTCATGAACTGTTGGGTATGATTCATGAAGGTTTTAAACATATCTTCCAAAGATGCTTCAGATTTTGTAGGTGCTGCTTGTCGAGGTGGATACTGCTGTTGAGCTTGTTGAAAACCTTGTTGTCGATTTGGAAAAACATTCGACATTGGTGGCCTGTTTCCTCCGTAGCTCAGATTAGGATGATCCCTCCATCCTGGATTGTAAGTATTAGAGTAAGGATCATATCTTCTCTGAGGTTGTCCTTGAAAATTTCCCGCTACATTGGCTTGTTCTATGGTGCCATCTTCTTGCAGTGTAGGACAAATATCTGTCGAATGATCCGATGACAAGCAGATTCCACAAGTTCTTGTAACTTGCCCGTTCCCCACAGAAAGTTGACGAACCATAGCAGCTAACTCCGAGAGTTGTTGTTCAATGTTGCTCGAGCCAACCTCATTCACTCTTTTCGGTGCATGGTCCATCCGAGTTCCGTATTGCTGTGAGTTAGCCGCCATGTTAGCAATTAAGTTCCGTGCGGCGTCTGGAGTCTTATCAACCAATGCTCCTCCACTTGCAGCATCGATCATACTCCTATCCATCGGTAGCAATCCCTCATAGAAGTACTGAATTTGGTGTTGATCGTCAATTTGATGTGGACAACACGAACACAGCTTCTTGAACCTTCCCCAATACTCGTGAAGAGTTTCGCCACTAAACTGTCTGATGGCACATATCTCCTTCCTTATGTTGGCAACCCGTGAAGGAGGGAAATACTTCTCCACGAATAGCCTCTTCATATCATCCCATGATTGGATCGAACCGGAGGGAAGATAGTACAACCAATCTTTTGCCAAATCTGCTAAGGAGAATGGAAAAGCCCTAAGCTTTATGTGTTCTTCCGATACTCCATGTGGCCTCATTGTGGAACAAACCACGTGGAATTCCTTCAGATGCTTATACGGATCTTCACCTGTAAGACCACGAAAAGTAGGCAAAAGGTGAATTAAGCCAGATTTCAATTCAAAAGCAGCATCTAAAGCAGGATATTCTATGCATAATGGTTGTTGGCGTAAATTAGGAGTAGCCAACTCCCTCATAGTCCTATTATTTGGTGCAGCCATTTCTTCTTCTGAATCGCTGGAAGAAGTCAGTAATGCGAGCGCAACGTTTAAGCCTAGTGATGTAGTAAAATCATCTTCGAACTCCGAAGTTATGTTTCGTGCTCGACGAGTCTCCTTCCTTATTCTTTTTGCAGTTTTCTCTATCTCTGGATCAAATTTTAAATCAGGAGAGTGAGAGGATCGAGTCATAAACTGAAAGAAAACAAAGAAAATTTATAAAAACAATCACTTCCCCGGCAACGGCGCCAAAATTTGGAAGCTGTCGTTATCACTCCAAAATTATTCCTTACTTTCACTCTATTAATATAAAATTGGTATAATGGCAAGCAAGAGTCGAACCCACGGGAAGTGAATTTTATAATTTATCCGAATGCTTCTAATAGTAAATAATAAGTAATAATAAAAAGAGGATTTTTTTGTAATTATGATTCTACTAGAAAACAAGAAATATAAATAAAGATTATCCAATGATTTGCAAACTTCAGTCCTTCAGTTCAGTATCATCTTTTCATAAATATGATATAACTAAGTTAATTAATATCTTTCCTTCAATGAAATTAACAACCCTAGGTAACCACGGTCCGCGTTACCCGAAACTCCCCTTAGGTTTTAAATCTAATGTGACAATCGCCCCACTAGACCCTAATTATCATACAACCTAGAACTATCAGTCTAGATTTAATATGACAATAACATTAAGAATTAGGGAATTAGGTCATTCCAAGCAATAATCGTACAATCGCAGACTATTTAACCTGTCTCCTTGATGTCATAGCAATATTCAAAAGCTTGACCACAATCAAATACCACTATTCGCTACTTATGATCAGATATAACATCGTTTGCTTAATATTATACCTTAATCTAGCATATGATAATAATCGAATCAATTCAATGGGCCCTTATCAAATTAATCAAACCAATTATCATTAAGCAATTCTAATAGATCATCAAGAATAAATTCCACAAACGAAGAAAGAAATACTAATAACTCAATTAATTCATAAATAATAAATAATATTCAACATCCCTTAGAACTGAAAATAAAGAACTTAGCCTGACATAGTTGAAAACGCCAATCAATCTTCAATGGAAATCCTTCTCTCTAAGTTGTTATTAAAAACATCCTAATCCTATCTATTTATATCTCTAATAACTCTACTAACAACTCCTAACTCGTAGCAACATCATAATCCTTCTTTTGCTCAACTTCTGGAAACGCACGAACACTTAAAATCAAATCCGCCGACTACGGCCCCGGCCACGGATTCCCTTGTAAAAGCCGGCCCCGGCCGCGGTTACTATTCACAAATTACAAAATTGCCATTAAGCTCCGTTTTTACCGTTTTGACCCTCCAAAGCTATTTTCTGCAATATAAACATAAAAACAAGTAAAATGCAAATAAAAATACTCAATGATAGCAATTAATTAAGCCCAAGAACATCGATTCGTAAGTATAAACTACACTCATCAGCAACGTCGCCTTCGAGAGATGCTTGATAAAAAGAAAGCTTTTGATCTCCAGCAAGAAGAGCTTAATAGACAATATGAAGATTTAGCCAAGGCTAGAAAAGATTTGTTGAGCCAGAGAGGCTCGGTCTTCTGCTCAGGCCGCCATGATTGACACACGGATCATTGTTGCGACCACCATCCAGACCATAAAACAATCAATTCCCGATCTGTAACTTCTAGAGACCTAAAAAAAAGATCAAGATCTCCCCTACGTCATAACAGGGATGATCGAATAAGTTTCTTTCCTCCCGAAAGCATACTATCTTCGGGTTCGCACGTTCACTGGGTTCAGCAATTATAGTTTTACTTGGCTTTCACCACAGTTTCCTCTTCAGTCTGATGCATCCGGGCTCCCGATGGAGTCTTTTCCCTTCGGTTTGATGCATCCGAGCTCCCGATGGAGTTTTTCCTTCGGTCTGATGCCTTCGGGCTCTTGATAAAGCTTCCCTTTGATCTAATGCCTCCGGGCTCCCGATGAAATTTTTCCTTCAGTCTGGTGCCTCCGGGCTCTAAATGGAGTTTTCCCTTTAGACTAACTCTTCCGGGCTCCCGAAGGAACTCGGCCATTGCAGTCTTTGGATTCTCGGAGCCTCCTATCTACTCCTTCAACCCATTTCATATACTGAAGGAGTGGGGGGCAATGTTGGGCTACGTATTTTACTAGCATAAATGAAATACCAATGATGGACTTGGTCTTGCAGACCATTAAGTCTAGTGCACGCACAATAGGACTCCTAAGTCCGATAGGTTTGGGATTGTTTTCCTTATCGATTCGGATACTAACTAGTTACCATATCTAATATTAATTGGTACGAGAGTTACCTATCTAGAATTGATTAGCGTGATTGTTACCTTTTCTAACAAGGATTTTGCTACACAATTCCTATTAGGAATTGGAGTCCTGTTGAGCAATATAATACTATAAATACTAGATGAATAATAGAGGTACACACATCTGATTCTAATTACTAAATACTTTCTGTCTCTATTGTTGACACATCTTGAAATATGTACTTACTCTCACACTGGAAGTATCTCCCGGCGGCCCAAACCGTCAAGCACTTCTAGTGGTTCTTTTGTGCAAGTCCCAGTCCGAACCGGTGATTGAACGTACGAACGAAATTCGAGCGTTAACAATACGTATATGGTTTGTTAATTTGAAGTAAAGAAAGGACAATAAATCCTCCTTTTTTTTTCCTTACAATCCCGCCATGAGTTTTTTAGCTATGCTTGGCTCCTAGTTGAGAGAAACTATTCCCTCTTCTGGAGTACGATATGTGGAGCCTTTGTGGTAGGGTTTATTAGAAATTCACATGAATATGAGAGAAAGAACATACTGTTCCTCATATTTTAAGAACAAACAATAATTTTTCCCTAATCGTTAAGAAGAGAAAAAGAAACAAGTACAAATTAAATTTGACAAAATTTTAATACTTGCTCTCTCTCTCAAATGGCTATAAACTTTGAGTTGACAAGAAAAAGTATAGATAAAAAGTAAAATTTGTTTTTCTGTGTAGAACGCTTTCATGGTGAGTTTGCTAATTTTATGGTACTTGAGTCATATTTAGTTATTTAGTCGTACAAAAAATCTAAACTTAAAACCTATTTTTAAGATTTTTTTTTAAATTTTTACTTAACTTTGAACTCTAAATAATTATGCATATTAAAATAAATATTATGTATATATAATATTTAATATTAATAAATATATTATATGTATTACAAAATATATTAATGATTAAACTTCAATTACCAATTCTATTTTATATAGTACATCTTTAGTTAATTAATATTATAAAATCAACTAATTTATATATTAGTGATTAAAAGTTACTTAAATAATATAAAACTAAAAATAATAATTATAACTCATTTTTTACAACAATTCTATTCTTAAATAGCTATATATATTTATATTTATATAGATGTAAATGATTAAACTTTAGTTTGCAATTTTATCATAATAATAACTTAATATTTTACAGCAATTTTATTTTTTATAAGATTCTTTTAGTTCATTAATCATATAATTTCGTCTTTTTGAGCAAAATTTATAAACATTCTAATAGCATAGTAAATTAATTTGTCAAATTTTAAAAATATTTTATAATCGTCTTATAAAAAAATAAGAAATTAAAAATTAAACAAACCCGTAGCTAGTTCCTATAACCAAACAACAACATAATGGAACCACCAAAATCAACTTATATCCTTCAAAATTACCCGCCATCACCCTCCATGAAATCAATGCAACCTAGTACTAATTATATTTCAAGTACAAACATAACTACAACTTGAACGAGTACTATGAGAGCTCCATACTCTCTAAAAACCGGTAAAATTAATAACAAATTCTTGTACCCAAATCCAATTTTGCTCAAATTCTTTCAGAATCTACACAATCAAACCCCATCATCACCATTGTCATCATCATCTCCGTTATCATTTCTCTCACCAATCCATCTCAATTCACTCCTTAACACAAACATGCCACCCAAATTCACACCCAAATCATCACCAACAACTTAATTTCTTTTCTTTTTTTTGCTAATTTAAGATATAATTTCAACTCATATACACTACTTTGTCACTGCAAATATTTGAACTTCCACCCTCTTGGTATCCAATGGGTGGGGATAACCATTGAGTCAAGACTCTAGGTTCCAACAACTTAATTCCCTCTCTTTCCTTTTCAATAACCTCCTCAACTTGTATGCTAAATGCGGCCATATTGACAAAAGTCTCACATTATTCTCAAATACCAAAAATGAGTCCATGAATATTGTTATTTGACGAAATGCCTGAGAGGAGTATTGTTTCTTGGAATTCTATGATTGTGAGGTTTTTGCAAAATAAGTTGTATGATAAGGCAGTTGGCTTCTTTAAGGAAGTGCTTGGGTAGGCGTCTACAATTCCTAGTCAAGTGACTTTTTCGAGTGGTTTAAGTGCTTGTGCTAACATGGGTGGTGTAGATTTTGGGAAGCAAATTCATGGAGTTGTTGTAAAGTATGGTTTGGTTCCTTTAGCTTATGTGAAGAATTCTGTTATGGACATGCGTTGTAAATGTGGGCTTTTTGAAGATGATTTTAAGTTGTTTAAGACAATTGAAGATAGAGATGTAATCGCATGGAATGCTATTGTAATGGGGTGTATCCAAAAGGGAAACTTTGAAGAGGCTTGCAATTATTTTTGGGCCATGAGAAGTGAAGGGATATATCCGGATGAGGCATCATTTTCTACTACTCTTCATGCTGTTGTTAGTATTGCAGCAATGGACCAGGGTACCTTGGTCCATAAGCAGGTGATTAAAATTGGCTTTGGACTGAATTTATGCGTTGTGAACTCATTAATTAAAATGTATGCAAAATGTGGTAGCTTGGTTGATGCTCGTCAAGTATTTGCCGAGAGTGAGGATAGGAATGTGGTATCTTGGACTACCATGATATCTGCCTGCCAACAACATGGCCGTGCATATCAGGCAATAGAATTGTTTGAGAATATGCTGGAGCAGGGGATTAAGCCTTCTTGGATGACATTTGTTTGTGTTTTATCGGCTTGTAGCCATACTGGCCTTGTTGATGAAGAATTTTGTTACTTCAATTCCATGAGTAAACAACACAATATGAATACTGGCCATGAGCATTACGCTTGCATGGTTGACTTGCTTAGTCGTGCAGATCGACTGGGTGAAACAAAGAGTTTTGTAGAATCAACGCCATTTGAACCAGATGTTTCAGCTTGGGGAGCACTGGTTGGGGCTTGCAGAAGACATGGTAATCTTGAAATGGGTATAGAAGTTGCTGAGAGGCTTTTTGAACCTGATAATCCTGGAAATTATGTACTGCTTTGTAACTGTACACACTGAATGGAAGGTTAAAAGAAGCTAATGAAGTGAGGAGACTAATGGGGGTCAAAGGGGTTTGGAAAGAGACTGGGTGTAGCTGGATTGATGTTAAGAACAAGACCTATGTTCTTACAGCTTATGACATATCACATGATAGGACCGACGAGATCTATGAGATATTGGTGAAGTTGGAGAAGTTGGTGAAGAAGAAAGGATATGTGGCTCAAACCCAATATGCAGTTAACAATGTGGAAGCAGACAAGGAGCAGAGCTTATGGTATCACAGTGAGAAACTAGCCCTTGCATTTGGGCTAGTGACTCTCCTTTTTGGGGCTCCAATTAGGATAAAGAAGAATCTTAGGATTTGTGGTGATTGTCACTCAGTTTTGAAGTTTGCTTCTGAGATTTTTGAGAGGGAGATTATTGTGAGAGTTATAAATCGATTTCACCGATTTGTCAATGGATTGTGTTCATGCGGGGACTATCGGTGAGAGATTTCAAACAATTTCATCAGGCTTGAAACTCCTGCCCTCATTTTCATTCTGTTGTTTATTGTATGTTTCTTACTTTCTTACATAGTTAACATATTCACAATCCACACAAGATAATTTCACCCTTGTAGGTCAGTTGAATATTTTTTCTGCAAGAGTAGATCATATCCTAGAGTTTTAGAAGAAAGAATCACTGTGGCTCATACCACTAATTTGTGGTCAAGCCATGATAATTACTTATGCGACACCATTCAATACATATTCAAACTAGATTTCTTATTGTGTTGAGGCAATATATGTTTTTTTTCTTCCTATTTTTGGTCTCTCATCTCTGTTTCCTCTCCATAATGAAGTTAAATTGAAAATAGAGGAGCAAAAAAAGCTACATAAGAAAGAGCACTCGCAATATTATTCATCTAAAGGTACAAGTTTAACATAAATTCTTATGAGTTATGACAATATTAATAAAATGACTGCAAGTAATTGAAATTTAGAATTTTTAACCATAGATGCTACCTGCTTTAGTTGCCTTGCTGAAGAAGTCATATAGGAAACAGATAATCAGGGAACTCTTCATTAGCACAGTTCACGGAATCCTACAAGAAGCCTTCTGCAAGAAAATGGTTAGAGCATTCACTTAGATTGGTTTTATCTATTCATTATTTACTTTATGTTTCTTTGAAAATTAATTTTGATCAATTATTTTAAAGATCTCAAGGAAACAATTAAATCATCAGAATCTCTCAGTATGGGCATTATAATGTTTTATATATAGAGACTTGGGCATCACAAACTTTCTTCTATTTCAAAACATAACCTCGCTTATCAATCTCAGGCATTGTTTCTCCCAAAAATCGTGCTGTTTTAAGAAGTGTCCACCTCATTCATACGCCTTTTTCCCTCCCAAAATCTCTCTGCTACATTGGAAGTGACAGCCTCGTTAGATTTCCCCCCATTTTTTGGTTTATTTTTAATCTTAATGGACATGATTTTATACCTGGAGTCTAAAATACTCAATGGTGAAAGGGAAGGTTGATTTTATGTATGATGTAGTTGATCGGTTGATTGATATAATGGCGGAGGCACCTGCAACCACTACCCTTATCAGTTGATCAGATGATTGATATAATTGCAGAGGCATCTTCAGCCACTACCCTTAACATGAGAAATTGATATTTTATTCTGAGAGGATGGAGATCATCTTATGTTCACTTCACTGACAAATTAATGATATATTATGTTTAATTGCTTCGATAAAAGTATCCAAGCGTTTTTTTTTTTTTTTGTGAAATTAAGTATCCAAGTCTTTGAGCTCATATAAAATGTCAATTTTTTCTATACTCGTGCAGTTGTGCTTTATCTCGCAGAGTCAAGTTCTTGATCCGCCACTGGTGCCTATAATAATACTCTTTGATATATGTTGTCTCTTAAGCTCAGCCATTGATTGGAGTTTGGTGAGATCATAATAATAGTGTGACCTAGTAGATTTCAATACTTTCGTAGAGAATACCCCCCTCCCCTCTTATAGTCACAGAGGTTCCGGATTATTTTAAATTTTAAATTAATTATTTTCTAAGCACAGGTTTAAAATTTTGTAACTGCAATGCAAGAATAGAGCCCTATGAGATCTTCATTATGATGTTGTCACATGTAAACTGTAACTACAGACCTATAGTGACAATCAAAACCGTCGTTATATACCTATAACGACACTTTTTATGTGAAAATATCAAAAAACCACGTGGAGTTTTTCCTTTGGATGGATTTTTCCAGCAGACAGCTGAAGAATAACCCATTCCAGAGCTGCTGGCTATTATAAAACATAGATGCAAAAGAGGTGCTACCATCTGATAAAATTGTCACGAGATTTTTTTTAAGGAGAATCCGATTAATTATTAAGGTTATCATATTGTTTTTTATAATGAATTTCTGGAACATGTTCTGATGCGCATGTGTTGTTGATATACGCACTTATAAAGACATAAACATGCTGCCAAATTTACAGAAGGTCTTTTGTAGATATGTTGCATTAACAAACCTAGATAAGATTCTAGGTAGGTTGATGCTGTTTACTTGGTTTTTGCCTTGCCATAACATCATTCAGCAAGTTGTACAAAATCATTTTTTTTCTTGCATTAGTTGCATATAATAATTATTCTTGCATATCTGAAACTATATCCCATCTACTTCATTTATTTGTCATTCTTTTCCTTTTAATTAATAAAACAATCTGTTGATTGCAGTAAGTATTGCATCCAAGTTTTTTTTCTTGGTCCTCCTCATGGAGATAAATTAGGTCAACTTGTGGTTGGTTTATCTTGACTGAAGTTTTTTTGACTGTGTGGTGCAGCAGACTGAAAACTGTTGTTAGGGAATGCTCCCTCCATTCCAAAATTAGAGAAATATTTTTCTTTTTAATCCGTTCTAAAATTAAAGATATATTTCTATTTTTAAATTATAAAGAGACATAAAGTTCCTAACTTGCAATTATATTTCTAGTTAATGTTAGGCGTATATTTGGAAAAGCAATTTTTTGGTTAAAATTCATTGTTTTAGAAATGTATCTCTAATCTTGAAACCGAAGGAGTCCTCTCTCTATCCGAAAATTGAGTTGACATTTTTTGTATTCTCAATTGAAAATGGTACTCGTCAGACCGAGAGAGTACGGCAAAACAAGCCCAGGATAAATAAAAGAAGAAAGAAAAAAGGAGAGAAAGGAGTAGAACTGAAAAAAGAATATGTGAAAAATAGGCAAGAGTAGAAGAAACTTAATTGACAAGAAAAAAGACAGACAGCTATGGAGATCAATTGGCATATTCTTTTTAGTGCTTTTAATTCACTCTGTATATTTAGACTTGGTGCAAAGGACCACTCAGCTGGCACCCTCAATAGTCGTGGTCCTTCATGTCATATATTTCTGGAAATATGCATGCACAGAAACACCAGTAATCTTGTGGTTGTTTTATCTCGACTGAAGGTTTTCCTATTGTGTGGTGCAGAAGACTGAAAACTGTTGTTAGGAACTACTTCCTCCGTTCCAAAATTAGATAAACATTTTTCTTTTAGTTCGATCCAAAATTATAGATGCATTTCTATATTTAAACTATAAAGTGACATGAAATTCCTAACTTGCAACATTATAGGTAGATTGAGCATTATCATGCCATCATTACTATATTTCTAATTAATGGTAGGCGTATATTTGCGTAAGTAAAGTTTCCCTTAAATTTAATTGTGTTCAAAATATATCTATAATTTTGGAATAAAGAAAATACCCGTGGCTGGAAAATTGAATCGTACTATTTTTGTAATTTCAATTGAAAATGGTAAAAAGAGAAGAAGTTAATTGACAAGAAAAAAGACAGATAGCTGTAGAGATCAATTGGTATATTCTTCTCAGTGCTTTTAATTCACTCTATATATTTAGACTTGGTGCAAAGAACGGTCAATAGTCGTTGTCCTTCATGTCATATATTTCTGGAACACAGAACCCCCCCCCCCCCCCCCCCCCCCCCCCAGTAATATCTGCAAATGTTAATCATCTGCATGTGATGCATTCCTTCCACACACTTCATAGTACATCTTACAGTTGTCTTAGCCGGATCACTGAGTACAATTGAATTGGTTGTGGACCTATATTTCTTTATCATATCATAAACAATTATGATTTATGACACTTGAAGCCTATGATAATTGTGTGCATGGGTAGGGTAGGAAAACATAAATAAAAGGAACAAGAAAGGTATACCCAAATCATATTTTCATGATTTAGACGGAAGTTGTCTGGACAAATATGCCAGTTGAATAATTCATTTTTATTGTATTTTAATTTTTTAGCAATTATTTAATTATTTCAAGTACTATGTTAATTAAGAATACTACTAGCACCTAAAGAGGAGATAAAAGATAAGTTGGTTGGAGTTTACAGCACCTTGGCCCTGCGTAATAATAATAAAAATCTATCCAGTTTACACTTCTCATGGTGGTCATGTGTAGATTGCAGGGGAAGCAGACACAATGGCCTGCAGATACTGTTGGGCACTAAGAAAAGACCAACTCATTCTTTTTCCAATTAACGAGGCTCCGCAGCCAAGAAGGGGACACTGAAATATGTCAGAATAATCCCACTCTCATCAACTAGAGATTATTTTATACTTTTGGAACAAGTGAACAGTATACTCTTCTCTCTCACATAGCTATGGGTTCGCATGTGGTGAGACCCGCAAGTATGTAAAAGGAAAAAATATATTGTTTCCTTATTCCAGGAGTATGGAATATTTTTTTCTTATCAACTCCACGGGGACTAGCTGCTATTAATCTAACAATATCCTCTGTTCTTCCCAAATCTCTGCAACAGATTGCAAGTGTTTTTTACTCTTTCTGTCCCACAAAAAGAGTTTCATTTATAAAATTTATAAATACTAAGAATGTATTTTTTGCTCCGCAGTACTGGTGCCATGATAACGAAAATATGATGACAAATTTGAGAATGTTGTGTCATTTTATACCATAATAAATAAAAAGACAACTCATTCATGATAAAAAGTGAAGTTGACAAATAAGACTGTTTTTATAGAAGCGGAAGGATTATTATTATATTATCCGTTAAATGTAGTCTCCAGGTCAATACCGCGTTGTAATTAGCAAAAATTCTGCAAACCATGGTCTTGTCTAGATACGCTCATTTTCTACAATGTTGTAGCATGCTGCCGTGGGTGGGAATAATAATATAGGTATTGTTCCAACATGCTTTCAGGTTGTTTCCACTTTCCATGTTTTGCCTTTTGGATGGCTTTTCTTTACCAGGATTTATCAGAGCCAAGCTAGGTGGCTTTCTTCTGTGGATGTTGCAGTCCGGCAAGTGAAGCACACTGTTGTTAACTCTGGAGATTTGAATAATACCTTGAGGCATACCAGAGGTCAAGGACTCACCCCAAAGTAAGTGGGACCTATTCAAGATATGAGGTGTTACAATATCAAATAGAGGGTCACATTACAATCACCCTTGGACTAAGTTTTTTTACTTTAGAAGTGAAGTTCCACAGTATCAGATATAAGGTGTTCGGATAATTACTCTTGATTTAAGACGTAAGGTGTTACAATAACAAATAAGTTGTTACATAATGCATTGGTGGATAAGAGGTGTTGCTTGGTTATAAGATTATAAGTTCGGATAACTATGTAATTGCCTTTTGATTTACAGGGTGAGGTGCTATAATAATAAATATAGGGTCAAATTTAAATAGAGTATGGGTCATATTTAGGGTCGTTAGGATAAAAAGTGTCACTTGGATATAAGATTATAAATTTAAACAAATACATAATAGTGCAAGTCTTTTGATTTAAGATGAGAGGTACTAATAATAATAAATAGAGTCACATATAACGTGTTATTAGATAAGAGATGTCTCTTAGATATAAAATTACAAGTTTGAATAGTTATTCTTGATTTAAGACCCGAGGAGGTGCTATAATAACAAATAGATTGTCACAGCGTTTTTGGATAAGAATGACATTTGGTACAAGACTGTAATTTCGGACTACCACCTTCGTGGCTTCATGGATAAGCCTTTTGAGTTCATTCAAAAATGCGACATTGCTGCCTTTTTGCTGCTTGCGAAAAAACTGGGCATCAATATCAAACTTTTTGCTTCTTAGCAGCGATGAAGTCCGCACTATTTTTCGGTGGGATCAAAATTATCGTTAAGTTATAAATAATTAATTTTGTTATAAGTAATGATTCATATAATAATAGGTATAATGACTTAATGTAAAAATAGTATGATTCACAATGTAAAAATGGTGAGTCTCATTATTTTTATATTTAGTTATTATATCCATCATTATATAGGTCATTATATATAGCAAAACTCATAAATAATTTGACTGGGGCTCGGAAGCAGCGCTATCCCCGAGTCAATTTTTTTTAATACTTTTGTACTTTGGGGTCATATATATATATATATATATATATATATATATATATATATATATATATATATATATATATATATATATATATATATATATATTACAATAATAATATAATAATTAATAATATATGGTATATATACACTCTATTGACTCATAATAGATTTTTCTAATCACAATTATTCAAAATTAATTAATTCATTAATTGTATTAAAAAAATAATATAAATTAGATTATTATTTAGTTTAAAAATATTATAAAGAGAGATACATGTATTGAGGGAATATGATTCATATGTGGTTAAAATTTGATTGACAAAGTTTTAAATTTTTAATTTGATAACGTATAATAGAAAATTTATAAAATTTGAGTAGGGTCAATTTATATATAATACTTAAAAAAATTTAAAATTTATCTTATATTATAAAATAATTATTCAATAAAGCCAATTAAACCTCACAACATGACATGAAGCTTCGTCCCTGCTTCTTAGAGAGTCTAAAATTGAAGTATTCACACAATTGTGGTTATATTTTTGGTGTCTAGATTCTTCACTTATACATAGAGTGAACGGTGGACAGACTTGCATGTGAACTCCCAGCCCTACCAGATCATTTTTTTTCCTGTCATTTTTTGGAAATTTGAGAGCTCAAAATTCCTATTCCACTTGGACCACAGCCCCCAGGGAAAATGTAACCACATCAACCAATCCTCTACTGCATTGGAGAAGACATCACACATGCACGAAAGAAGAGAGAGAAAGGCAGTGGATCCCCTTTCAATAGTACTAAATCCCTTACTGGATCATGGGAGGCTCCACTTGGCAAGAAGCCATTCCTCTGGATTGAGATCGGGATTTATGAGTATCAAATTCATGCTGCGTTTTAATCGAGGACCGAAATAGAGGAGAGAGTTAAATTATTTTAAATATATATCTGATCGGTAGTGGTGATAGACGATGTAATAACGTAACGGTGAAATTATTATATATATTTATTTTATTATAATAAATTTTATTTTATTATTTTTCATATGAATTAAAAATTAAGGAGATAGAATGAATTTTTATTACACTGAAATAATTTATTCTCCAAAATAATCATCAAATAAACTATTTTTTATTTTATTATTTTTTTTAATTTATTCTCTCAATTCAAACGTAATATCATTACACATTTAAAGGATGATCGATGCGACCTCCACCTTCACAAGAGAAAAATATGTATGGTTGTATGCTTAGAAAAAAAAACACAAAAAATATTTATAAATCTACGTATGTATTAATAAATAGTATGATACTCACAAAAGGAGTCTTGTATGTAAAAATTAAAATATGTAAATATTAATGATACATTTTTATTTTATATTTACCTTTAAAAATAATAAGTTAATTAAATTCTAGTGGCATGCTAAATAATATTATTATGATGAAATTTTTTAGGATATTGTGTTGAAAGGAGAAAATAGAGTTTCTATCAATGCTGAGTGAGCTTCCCATCATGTATGCTTGCACATGTTGATTGAATTATAAATTTAAAATTGATTTAACCCCATCATACTTGAAGAGCTAAAATGGACTCCCCTTTTTAATTGGAAAACTCGTAGCGACTACTCTTTAACTATTTTTTTTCCGATAAACTATGTTCGTAAGTTAAATAAGTTACGTTTAAAATAAAATATTAATAAATAAATAAATAATTTAAATGTGTTACAATTTTCAAACGCTCTAAATACTGAATACCAAGCATATGCATAATTACAAGTTACATCCTGGCCTTTCATGAACTTGTGTAGCTAAAACCTAAAGCAAAGAATCAAAATCTCTCACCCCATATCATCAAGTGTTGATCCTCCTATGTGGAGAACAGGCAGAGACATCCAACCACTGCTTCTCCTCTATTTCCTTTACCCAGATCTATTGGACATTGTACTTAATCATTTTTCTTTATTAATATGTCTCAATTTTAATTTCTTTGCTTTGTAACTACCCATCCTAATCTTTTTTCTAAAATTTCTTCAATATGTTTGTCTTTAATGGGTCCAATTTAAAGGGTCCCACACCCCTATCTTAGAATAAAGATGGTGATTTGTATGTCCCCCGTTTTTCAGTACAAGATTATGCCATCCACAAAAAAGGGGATGCTGACTTTGTTAAAGTATTTCTTGTTTATACTAATTAATTAGTTATGATTGTTTGCTTTTAAGGTTATATTATTTACTTGTAAATTATTTTTTTTTTTTTGTATCCTTTAAACAAAAATAATTGTAGCTAAACAAGTTACCAAATTTCAAACTGGTACCTCATGGAGAATTATTGTGTGCACCCTGTGGTTTGATCCTATTCCCGGGGGCTGTTACGGTCATAAAAAAATATGCCGATAATTTTTGGTCCTAATATATGTTGTAAGATATATGATTTTGATTTTTTTTTAAAATTAATTTGCGATATTTTAAAATTTAAAATTGATATAAATTTATTTAGTTAAGTGATACAATAATGACATCGAAAATTATCTAAAAATTATCACGAATTATGAGAATTATTGTTTCAAAAATTAAATAAATTATATTAAATTTAAATTTAAAAATAAATCAATACTTGAATATTAAGTTAATACTTGGGACTACAATAAGAATACATTCATATAAAAAAATATTAATGGCTGCTTGGTATATATGACTCATTTTTATTGATATAAAATTTGAGAGTTCAAATCTTGTTAGTAGTAGTACTTTTTTACTTTATTCCATTTATCAAGAAAAATTAATTTAATTAAACCCAATTTTTTTTAATTTTTAATAAGAAAAAGAAAGAAAAAAGTGCCTCTCTTTTCACATTGCTCACCCCCAATAAAACATGTTCATATTTGTCCCTACAAAAATACAGGCAAAGTAAAATATACTAAACAACTTCAACATGATCAGCAAGTCAAAGATTTTAAAATACTCAATTCTCATCTTTTTCAAACCCTAATATAATTAGACCAACAAAAAAAGGGACACCATTAAATTATTTCCATATGACACATACAAAAAAGGGGGATTCAATCATGCAGTAGGAAACATTAATATCTGTTAAAACATACAAAAGTAGTCACCATCAAATTTTATGGGAGAGAGAGAGAGAGAGAGAGAGAGAGAGGAGAGAGAGAAATTTGAAAGATAATGTCTTTAAATCAATATTTTTAAATAAATAAATATACACACACAAACACAAAATTTAAATTCAAACATAAATTTCTATCTCATCATTAAAAATTAAAACTTAATACAAATTTTTATTTTAGGCCTTAATTTTTAACGATAAAATTTGTGTTTCAAAATTGTTTTCGTAAATTTATCCTTTGTAAATACATAGAATTGAGACACTTTGTTTTATCTAATTTTATTATATGTAATAATTTATTCAATAATTTATATAATAAATTTTTATAAAATAATAAGTCTCATAAAATAATTAAAATATGAAATTCATTATTTTATAAAAAATAATTATATAGATCGTTACGTATAATAAAATTTTCGCCTTATGCCACCACAACTAATGGAAATTTCCAAATTTTACTTTCACAGCACGCGCGCGTCTTTCAAACTCCTTTGGATTAAGTGGACACAAGTTGGTTTTAACTTTTAAGTGGATTATGAGTCTTATCATTTGAACTTCTTCATAATTGTTTCTTTAAAACTTCTTAGTGAGATACCAAGAACATACTTGAATTGACCTATTGATATACTATAATGCAAAAGATTATCCATTATTGATAAACTTAATATACCGTTGCTCTCGTATTAAAAAAATTTATTTAAAATTTAATATTTTATGAACATTTTAAACGTTTAATTACATTTTAAGAGTATTTATAGTGTTTATTAGATTTTGTTGTGGTTTACGTTCTAAATTTAATATATATTAAACGAAAAGATTATTTAAATCTTTCATACTATTGAAATCATTTTATCATTTGTATTTATTATAATTTTAATTAAATCCTTTACGCTATTTATTTGTATTGATTATAGTTTCAATCCTTTAGACTATTTTTTTTTTGGATAACTTTAGGTACACAACATTTTGTGCACAACATATGCACGACACTCATCTATACCATTCAATAGTGGGCCCTGACACAAATTTTCGTGTCAGACCCTACCATTAAATGGTGTGAATAAAAAGTACACAACATATTGTGCACAAAAATTTTGTGCACTTATACTTTTCCTTTTTTTTTTTTGGGGGGAGTGTTAAATAAAGTTTACTTATTATCTCCTTTAGTAAATGTTTCTGTAAGTCAATTTTTCAAAGACTTGTACACATGGGCGGAATCAGGATTTACTTCATGCAAGAGTAGATTTTAATTATTATTATTTTTGTAAAACAGATAAAATTTAAATACAATAAATTTAAAATTATAAAAATTCAAATATTAGCTAATCATAATGAAGTACAAAACTAAACAATTATTTAACCATTTATCTCTCATTTGATTTGAAATAATAGATTTAATAATATTTATCGTTGGAAATATTCTCTCCGTCGCGACAATAACAACTAACAAAATCAAAGCTAATTTCAATAACAAATAAACTTGAAAATATGAATCAGCGGCATTATTTGTTAATCAACTTTTGAACAAGTTCACCAATTTCTTTCACATTAAAAAATTTAAAATTATTTTTCACATTTACAATGTAAGTCTCAAGTTCATCGACAAGCTTCCAAAAATCTCCATCTTAAAATTTCAATGGGTAAAAGTGAAATTTTACAAATTGAATCAATCGTTGCTTATCAAGGGTGAGAAAGATTTACTAAGATCAATATATGCCACACATGAGAAAATAAATTTAAATTTATATAAACATTATTTTAATATATTTTTTGCCCTTACACATTTATTTCCACACTTTTTCTGTCCCTATATTTAAAAATAAAAATAAAACACCACTAAAATATTTTGATCCAGCCTAGGCAAAATTATGTATGTTGCCAAAGGATAGTCCCTCCTACTTCTGCTAGTTCTTAGTGAAATTTTAAAAGTAAGTTTAAGTGCATAAATTTTGAAATATAAATTTAAATACATTTTTTATTAGTAGAGATAGAGTTTGTGTTTAAATTTGTGTTTCAAAATTGCGTTTGTAGACTTGTCTATTTTAAAAAGTCCTAAACTTCTTTCTAAAATTCTTTTGGATATACTAAGGTCATTTTTAGCAGCACAATCATAAATTAAATATAGTCTAGGATTTATCTTTTCTCTCTAGTAGTTAGACTAAATATAGTCTATGATTATATTTGAAACACCAAAATGACTAAATCAAGAAACTTAATAGTCCATGAACTATAATTTTAATTATATTTAAATGAAAAAGTGAAAGAATAATTAGAATTTTTTTAAATTCATTGATTATTTTAATTATTTTATATTATAATCCACAAAATAATTTATTTACTAAAAAAAATAAAAAATAAAAAATATTTACTTATATTATATAAATTAAATATAATCTATAAAATAGTCTCACGGTCGGAAATGCACTAAGAGCCTACTTGCATTGAGCCATCCTTCTCTTTTTTCTAAAATTTCTTCAATATGTTTGTCTTTAATGGGTCCAATTTAATGGGTCCCACACCCCTATCTTAGAATAAAGAAGGTGATTTGTATGTCCCCCGTTTTTCGGTACAAGATTATGCCATCCACAAAAAACGGGAATGCTGACTTTGTTAAAGTATTTCTTGTTAATACTAATTATTTAAGATTGTTTGCTTTTAAGGTTATATTATATACTTGTAAATTATTATTTTTGTGCATCCTTTAAACAAAAATAATTGTAGCTAAACGAGTTACCAAATTTCAAACTGGTAACTCATGGAGAATTATTGTGTGCACCCCCGTGGTTTGATCCTATTCCCGGGGGCTGTTACGGTCATAAAAATATACTTGCCGATAATTTTTTGGTCCTAATATATGTTGTTTCTGTTTTAAAATATAGAATTAAATTTGATTTTTTTTAAATTAATTTTAAGTATTTTAAATTTTAAAATTGATATAAATTTATTTAGTTAGTTGATATAATTAGTCAATTATGAAATCGAAAATTATCTAAAAATTATCACGAATTATGAGAATTATTGAATTTTAAATTTAAAAACAAGTAAATGAATATTTAAGTTAATACTTGGGACTACAATAAGAATACATTTTTATAAAAAAAAAATGTCGATAATTACTTGATATACTGATATGATTCACTTTTATTGATATTAAGGTTGAAAGTGCAAATTCTTATTGACAGTAGATTTTGTTTTTAAGTTATAAAAAAAAAAAAACTTCTACTTTATTCTATTTATTAAGAAAGATTAATTTAATTAAACCCAATTTTTTTTATTTTTAATAGGAAAAGGAATGAGAAAAGTGCCTCTCTTTTCACATTGCTCACCACCAATAAAGCATGTTCATAAATGTCCCTCCAAAAATACAGGCAACGTAAAATATACTGAACTTCAACATGATCAGCAAGTCAAAGATTTTAAAATACTCAATTGTCATCTTTTCCAAACCCTAATATAATTAGACCAACAAAAAAAAAGGTTTCAAAAATTATCTATAACAAAATTTTCCTATATCTCTATTGCGAGATCTATAATGACGATTTTTAAGATCTATGATGACAGTTTATCCTGTCACCATAAAATAAGACTACGGCATAGGATAAACTGTTTTCATATATCTTAAAAAATATTATTATAAATCTCACAACAGAAATACAAAAAAAAAAAGTTGTTACAAAAAATTTGGTCCCCAAAAAAGGGACACCATTAAATTATTTCCACCTGACACATACAGAAAAGGGAGATTCAATAATGCAGTAGAAAACATTAATATCTTTAAAAACATACAAAAATAGTCGTCCTCAAATTTTATGGGATCATAATATATATATATATATATATATATATAGAGAGAGAGAGAGAGAGAGAGAGAGAGAGAGAGAGAGAGAGAGAGAGAGAGAGAGAAATTTGAAAGATAATGTCTTTAAATCAACATTTTTAAATAGAGAAAGTCTACACATATAAATATCAAATAAAAATTTAAATTCAAACCCCTATCTTATCATTAAAAAATAAAATTTAACACAAATTTTCATGTTAAGCTCCACTTTATAATAACGAGATAAAAATTTGTGTTTAAATTTAGGAAAATTCTAAATTTACTCATTTTTTTTACCTTTATATAAGATAAATGAATGTAATTTATTCATTTAAATTAAATATGAAATAAGATAGAACTATACTAATTTATTTTATATACAAGATAAGAAAAATGAGTAAAAATATAAGTACGTGTAGAAACTGTTAAATAAAGTCTACTTATTATCTCCTTTAGTAAATGTTCCTGTAAGTCAATTTTTCAAAGACTTGTAGACGGCGGAATAAGGATTTACTTCGTGCAAGAGTAGATTTTAATTATTATTATTTTTGTAAAATAGATAAAATTAAAATGCAATAACTTCAAAATTATAAAAATTCAAATATTAAGTAATTATAATGATGTACAAAACTAAACAATCATTTAACTATTATCTCTCATTTGGTTTGAAAAAATAAATTTAATAATATTCATCGCTGAAAATATTTTCTTTGTCGTGACAATAGCAATTAACAATATCAAAACTAATTTCAATAACAAATAAATTCAAAGATATGAATCAGCGTTATTTTTTGTTAATTAACTTGAACAAGTTCGCCGATTGTTTTCACATTAAAAAATTTAAGATTCTTTTTCACATTTATAATGTAAGTCTCAAGTTCATCGACAAGTTTCTAAAAATCTCCATCTTAAAATTTCAATGGGTAAAAGTAAAACTTTATAAATTGAATTAATCGTTACTTGTCAAAAGGTGAGAAAGATTTACTAAGATCAATATATGCCAAACATGAGAGCATAAATTTAAATTTATATAAACATTATTTTAATGGTTTTTTTTTGCCCTTACACATTTATTTTCACACTTTTTTTTGTCCCTATATTTAAAAATAAAAATAAAATACCACTAAAATATTTTGATCCAGCCTAGGCAAAATTATGTATGCTGCAAAAGGATAGTTCCTCCCCTGCTTGTGCAAGTTCTTAGTGAAATTTTAAAAAAATAAGTCAAAGTGCATAAATTTTGGGACACAAATTCAAATACAAACTCTATTTTTATCATTAAAAAATGAGGTATGGGATAAAAATTCGTATCAAAATTTATTTTTTAATAATAAAAATAAAATTTACATTTAAATTTATGTCCCAAAATTATATCCGTAGACTTAAACCTCTTTCTAAAATTCTTTTGGATATACTAAGAGCTTGCTTGCATTGACCCATTGTTAAACAACATAGTGAAAATAGTAAAAATGTGGCACAAATTTTAAAGAATATAAACAACTTACTTAGGTTTGCCTTAAAAAAGGCGTTGTCATAAGTAGAAAAATTTTCCAACATCATTCAAATATTTTAGTTGTGATCGAATGATTTAACAAACCAATAATTTTCTATAAGAAAGACTTGTCTGATGTAAGCAAGTGATCAAGTCAACGTCAAAATTATTAAAGAGTAAAGTTAAACTGACAGGGGTCCACCTTCTTTATGGAAAAATTATGAGCCCTTTTATGCGGACAGAAAATTGGTATCGAAAAATTGGACCGGTCTAATTTATTTATTTTAATTTTTTTAATTTTATAATATTTATTTTAATTCAAATATTTATAGATTGCATAATTTTAATTATTTATATATATATCTAAATTATACATAAATTACTGAATTTTATAAATAATTGGGTCAAAATAAATATTATAAAAATTTTAAGAGTCAAAATAAGATTGAAAATAAATAAATAAATTGGACCAATCCAATTTTTCGATCCCAATTTTCTGTTTGCTTAGACTTATTAAAAAATTATTCAATAATCCTAAGTTACCGTCACGTAGTGTTCCAGGTTAATTATATCTCTCTATTTTAATAGGTTCAGAGTTACAAGTAATGAAAGACTACTAAAATAAAGAGATATGATTAATCTGAAACACCAGAACTACTAAATAATTAATCTCTTTTATGAGTGATAGTAGTAATAATTACTACAATCAATTCAAAACTAGATAATATTTTCTTCTTCCTATTTTATTTATTTAAATTAATTTTTATATGAATAAATTAATTATTTTTAAAATAATAATTAAGGAGACATATTTAAAAATTTAAAGAAATTAAATATAAATAAATAAATAAATATATATATATATATATATATATATATATGTGTGTGTGTGTGTGTGTGTGTGTGTGTGTATTATGATCATAATTTATTATTGTTACTTGAAACATATCAAAAGTGTTGCTAAATTTGTAATTATTCACAACATTACTTTTTATTTTAACAATATTAAATGTTTACCTTTTTGTCTACATTTAAAATGATAATATTCTATCCATCCTATAAAAAGAGTTATATTCGTGAAAAAAAATTATTCCGTAAAGAGTGTCTTTTTTTTATATATTTTAATTATAATATAATATAATATTTTTAAATTTAAATCGTTGATATTATTAAAATAAAAATATTACTGACAATACACTAAATAATAACTTTTAATATATAAGTTATATATTTATGACACTTTTGTAATGTTCTAACAACATTTAATATTTTAAATGATATTTATTACTTTACTAATATTATTTTTGAATTTTAACTCTTTCATTAGCTATCCTTTAATTTTTCACGATATACACAAATATTACTTTTAACTATATTTTTAATAATATAATTATTTAAAATAAATTTTATTATGTTTTTAATATTTATGATAAATTTTATTTTATCGTTATATATATTATATATGTTATATTAAAAAAATTAAATAATAAATATAATAAAGGGATCCTAATCTATCATTTTTTACTTTTATAATATCAACAGTTTAATAATGTCATAATTTGACTATCTTATTATTATTACTAAACTAAACACTTATTATATTTTAAACATAAAAAGATATATTTAAAATTTATAAATTTAATAATTAATTTTTTTTTATAGAATAAAAAAAATATAATTTATAGATTCCGAAACAATTAATTTGACAAAATGAAACGAGTGTATATGATTGATGTGTCACAACAGTACAAAAATGAAAGCGTCAGAGTGACTTAAACTGTGGTTAAGTGTATTTTTCAACTATAGTTAAAAAACACTTCTATAGCTTTTGAGCTCTGTTTGTGCCTTCGTCTCTCGGCCACCTGCAAATTCCCAAGTCTTTCGCCGTCTTCTACGACTATAAACATCCTAACTTTCTCTCTACTCCACTCTTTAACTTCCCCTTTTGATATATTTGCACAATATTTTTCTTGGGAAGTTATGCTCTGTTTTTTGAGCTGAAAAAGAAAACAACTGGGTTTTGAAGATTTTACTTTTGGGAAAGCTAGGAAATGCATATAGATTAGCATATATTGGTGAAATCAAGAAATCATCAGTACCCAAATAAAGAAAATTTGAAGGACTCAGATTTTCACAGCAGATTTGTAGCTTTTTGAGGTTGGTTTTGGAGGAATTGATCTTTGACTATCTTTATGGGAGTCTTGACTTAATTGGTAGGTGAGTTTGTTTTTCTTGGTCTTTACTTTGAGTTTAATTGATAAAAAATTGTGGGTTGTTTGAGATTATTGAATAATTTTTGAAATACTATCTGTGTTTAACTGGGTTCATCTTCTAATTATTGAAGTCTTAGGGAATATACATATTTGTTTAAGTTGAATGTGCTAAAATTAGATTGGGTTTTAGTATCTTTATAGTAATATTAAACAATTGTTTTTGACTGATTTAAATTATTGTCGTTGGTACTGTTATGGATTATGTATTTTACTGATAAAGAGACATGAGTATAAGATAGATTTAAATACTCTTGCCCACACCCATACAAATACAGATGTATTTATCTTACATAAGAAATCCCTAATTAAGTTTAATTTGTCTCATATTATTCGGTTTAAGTCAATCTTTGATGTCATGAAATTATGACTTGTTAAGTCAAAAAAAGTTTGTGATTTCTGATGGTCTTTGGGATTATATTTATTTACAGGTTAAGGGCTATTTGAACTGTGACTTGGGAGTATATAAGCGAATCGGCAACAGTAATCGCCTCTAGGTTTGAGGGATTTTTTGGTAGTTACTATTTGAACCTGCATCATGCCCCTCTCCGATTTTTATAGAATGGCTAAAGGGAAGGTTGAAGGTTCCCAACAGAAGGCAACCACATGTTCAACTGATTTTGTGTAAGTTTTTTTTATTGGCTGAATTCATATTTGTACAATTTCGATACATAAATTCACAACTTTTTTACATTTTGATATTTCTGTGTTGTTATAATTTTAACAATATTGGTGGGTTTGAATGCAGACCTGATAATGAGGTTGTTGAGTTAGTATGGGAAAATGGTCAGGTTATGATGCAAGGTCAGTCTAGTAGAAGTAGGAAGACCCCCAAGATCCCCACTTCGAACAATTATAATTTTCAGACAGATAGATTTCGTGACAAGGATACATTGAGTCAGACCACTTCCAAGCCGGGAAAGTATGGGACAATTGAGTCTATTTACAGTGATATTGCAACGTCACTGCCCTCAGGTGAAACGGGTTTGAGTCAAGATGATGATATGGTACCTTGGTTTAATTATCCGATTGAGGATACTCTACAACAGGATTACTGTCCTGAGTTCCTACCTGAGTTATCTAGTGTTACTGTAAATGAGCCCTCAAACCAGAATAGTTTTGCATCAATGGAGAAGAGAGATCAATCTAATCAGATAGTTAGGGATTCACGTAATGTTTCTGTACATAATGGTTCGAGTTTAGGACACAGCAATGCATCAAAGCTTCCTTCTACAAGTTCTGCCCAGTTATATCCTTGGTCATTGCAGCAAGGGCAAACATCTGTTCCATCTGGTGTATCAAGCGTTTCAGATATTATTAGCACTAATACCAATAATACCCACCATGATGTTTCTGGGAATCTGGTTCCGGCTCAAGCTCCTGCAACTCTTTTTTCTCACTTGAAGATGCAGAAGCAAGATTCTGGACTGCCTAGAAGTAACTCTAGCTTGTTGAACTTCTCCCATTTCTCAAGACCTGTTGCTACTATCGCTAGAGCTAGTCAGAATGCTTCTAATGTATCTGCTTCGGTTTCTTTAGGTTCAGATAGGATGGGAGAGACGGATAAGGTGGTCCCAGCAATTTGTAAAAATCCTGCAGAATCTAGACACCTTGACCCAAATTCTGTATTACCAAAGGAAATGAACTTCCATACTCAACCTAATTTGGTGTCTGCCAATGTAGATTTAAAACCTTTAGAGACTAAGCCAGTTGAGGAGTCACATCCTGGTAGACAATCTGATGCTGTCTTCCGAGAAGATGGCAGAAAGAATGACAAGTCCCCTAATCAAGATCGTGGAGGAAGTACAACTAAAGGATTGCCAGACAATGAAAAAATGGCTGAGCACGTAGGTGCTTCTTCTGTGTCCTCAGGTAATAGTGTTGAGAGAGCTTCTAATCATCTGACAGTGAATTTGAAGAGAAAAAAGTGTCGTTATACTGAGGAGTCTGAAGGTCAAAGTGAAGTAAGTTATTGCCAAACTATAAGCCTGTGGGTGTGTGTGTGTGTGTATTCTTAATTTCTTTATATTTCCCAATTATTCCATAGTAACAAGTACACCAATTGATATTCAGGATGTAGAAGAAGAATCAGTGGGTGTCAAGAAAGCAGCTCCTGCTCGAGGTGGTTCAGGTTCCAAGAGAAGCCGAGCAGCAGAAGTGCATAATTTGTCTGAAAGGGTGAGAGCCATCTAGACGATGATAATAACTATGAATTGTTTCTCATCTTGTTTTACATTCGTAGAGAGAGAAACTCATGGTATGATGTTTACAACAGAGGCGAAGAGACAGGATTAACGAAAAGATGCGAGCACTACAAGAACTCATACCCAACTGCAATAAGGTACATAGAACTCTTGTATTGATGTTTCGTCTAACATTTTATGTTCCCATTAAGTTTTTTGCCATCTAAACTTCGATTCCATGCTAGTTTTTAAATAGTAGTATTGGTCAACATGTTTGTAACAATAACTTGGGCAGTTAATACATGCTCTTTTATGATGTTTATTTCCCTATTATGCTAACAATTTCATTTACTTATTATAAGGTGGACAAAGCTTCAATGCTTGATGAGGCAATTGAATACTTGAAGACTCTTCAACTTCAAGTACAGGTGATGTTTCTCAATTTCCTTGGATTTATTCATATTAAATTTGATGTCTATTTCTTGAAGAATTTGAATGATTTATATAGCTTTACTGCTTTACTAATAGCGTGCCAAAATCTTTTTGCAGATTATGTCAATGGGAGCTGGATTATATATGCCAACAATGATGCTAACAACTGGGATGCAACATATTCATCCTGCTCATCTACCACATTTCTCACCCATGAGTGTTGGGATGGGAATGGGAATGGGGTTTGGGATGAATATGCTAGACATGAATGGTGGATCTCGTGGATGCTCTATGATTCCAATGCCCCCCATGCAAAGAGCACATTTCCCTTCCCCACCTATTTCTGGGTCCACTAGTTTTCAAGGTATGGCTGGAGCCAACCTTCAGGTCTTTGGGCATCCTAGTCAAGGGATTCCCATGTCAGTTGCAGGACCACCCATGGTACCTTTGTCGGGACAGCCTCCCATAAATTCAGGCACTGGAATGAGTGCCTTGAGGATGGGGGTTAATGTGGAAGCTTCAAATGCAGCTCCCAATTTGGACTCAAAGGATTTGACACAGACAACCAACGCACAGGTGATGCACAGTGCTGAAGCCAGCATGTCACTAAACCAGCAATCTAGTCAGGTTTGTTATTTAAATATTTAGAATGTATATTTTCATATTATTTGGTGATGTGTATCAATGACTTTATACCAATTAAAAATAAACAAATCTAGAGTGTCAAAAAAATACTTGTTTTACATGGTTATAATAATGATGCTCCACAACCTTGAACTGAATAAAATTTTACATTCACTCATATTATTCATTCTCTTTTCATATATATGGTTAAATTATGTTAAAAGGTCTAGATGAAGTCTTATAAGACTATGGTATATGACTTAGGTTCACACTAGGGTATCTCCAGCTGACCCATAAGTAAAATCCTACTATTGGAAAAGGGCTTATGTGCAACAAGATTTCATGAAGCTCCTAGTATTATCTTGATTTGCTGTGTTTTTTCCTTAAAGTTTGTTCCTTTGTCTCCAGTAGTAGTCCTAGGCTCTTCAGTTAATGATTCCTTTGTGATATGTCCCAACTACTTATTGTCATAACATGAAAACTTTTCTTAATGAATTTTGTTGAAGCTAACACTAACCTCCTTTATGAGCTTACCGATTCCTTCAAATGGAAGTGGTTCTGCCTTATTTCAGTCTATTTAATTGTACAATATACTCTCAAAACACTACTGCTGTGGTTGCTGTAACAGGACAATAGAAATATTAAAAGAGGTAATTACTAAGTGCACAAAAAACAGGGGTCTGAGGAAATGTAAAGACCCTAATTTGTGAAGGCCGCAGACCCTTATTTTTTGAAACCTGATTCATGAATCTCCATGAAAAAAATTGATTCTTTAGGTGGTGCTGGTTTGAATGCCAAATATTGAAGCCTATTTTTTTTTTTGGGAAGGAACATGAATTTAGACTAATAATCTTTGTGCATTCTAAAACATTCAGTTTTCGTTAGTTGATTTATGCTTCCAATATTTGGGTCGTTTCCTTTCTCTCTCTAAGTGATCGAGTTGTATACCTCCATTCCTTTTTTTTGGGTCTGTCATTGAGGACAAATTAAGTTACCTCTAACATTCATGTTATGCAGTCATAGTTGTTAGAATCTTACGATACGCGATACGTATCCTACGATATGATATGGAGACAATTCAATACGTATCGCAGGATAAATCTAAAATGATGTCGTATCTTACAATTCAATTAGGATTTGATACGATACGATACAATGTACGATACTTTTTAAAAGCAATCAACTTGAAAAAGTTTTCATGTAGATTCAAAAGATTAAAAACAAAACTTTTAAGCCTTTTAATATTTCAATTGAAGAAGTTTTTTTAGCATAAACATATTCTATATCATTTCATGAGCCTTTAATCACTTTTTAGAGTATTATATCTAATTGAAAATGCCACTCTATTTTTTTCACGTCACTTTCTATAAGTAGATATATAAATCTCCACTTATTAATTTGAATTATTCTCTTTTGTTTTATAGATTAAAGTTGAATCTGAATTTTCATTTTCTCTTATCACTCTATAAAAATTACTGAAATATTATCTAATAAATCAATTTAGAGTATTTTGGCTATTATTTAACTTTGAAATTTATTTTTAGTCTAAAATAATATTTACTTGACTACTTTCATATATAGTCAAACTTGTGTTTTATATGTTTAAATATATATTACTACATTTTTTATTTTATTTATGTATCTTACGAAACGATTTACGATACGATACGGGGGTTTTTGATAGATGATACGATTCACGATTTGATAATTATGATGTCAGTTAATTAAAAGTTGCATTTTTTGTAATAGCAGTTCCAAGAAACAAATGAGGGGTTTGACCAGTCTGCTTTGGTGCCAAAGAACGATCAAGGACCAGATGATGGGAGTGCAGCTGTTAACACGACCAAGACAAATGAAGCTGTACCTAGTAGAGAAGCTAGTGAGTTGATATTATGTACCATTGTACCATTCGCTTTACCTTTTTATTTTTTCTCTCTCTGATCCTAGACTTGTTATAAGGCGAATTTGTTGTTTTAAGAAGTGGTTTGAAACTTCAAAAAAGTAAACTTGTGCTTTTGGATGCAGGTTGTGATTGACAGCCCGTGCAGAACTTAATGATCAAAGAATTGGAAGATTTGCAGGCCAAGGAAATTAAACCCTCTGCCTTTAGAGTCCATTATTGCTCCACTGGTTAGCTGAAACTTAAAGTATGAAAAAGATACCTTTTTTGTGTTTATACAACCGTGTGGTGATAATGCTGTTGAGTCATAAGCTCCTACTGTCTTTGGATTCTGGTGGCTCCCCTTCTACCTATTCTGTCCTGGTGCCCACTTTCCATTTTCAATGATTGTTCATTGCTTGCCAGTTGGTGTAGTAATTGATTTTCTTCATCTGAATCCGTAGGGGAACAGAAATGCTTATATAAGGGTTATATATAGTATCCGATGTTTCTGTACTTTTAAGTGTACTCCCTCCGTTTCAATATGGATGTGACACTTTTCATTTTGGACGTCCCAAAATGTTTGGCCTTTTAAATTTGAATAAAGTTATATAATTAAAATGGACTGAATTACCCCTCTACAAATTAAAGAAAAAAGTTACTTATAGAATGGGTTGGAAGTTACTTATGACATCCACTTTGGGACTGGGGGGATTACCCTAAAAAGGAAGTCTAACTAAAAATGTGATCAACTCATAGTAGAGGTGCAGAATGAAAGACTAATAACAATTATATCACAATCATAACTTCCACAACTATAACAAACTTTGAACACCAACATTTTCAAAAGTTCTTGCAACCAATTACTAAGGCACCAACAACACATAATAAATACAACTCAAATGAATAGGATGGACAAAGAATAATCTTCCTAATTTTACAATATTGAACAAAACACTATGTATACTTTCTATAAACACTCCATGCCAGCCAAACTGAAAAACCAATGACAAAAACAACACTGCAAACTGTATCATCACACCATTAATCAAAACACGAGTTTTTCTTTTCTTTATTTTTTCCTTCGAAATTATTAAACTTTAACCTCGCCTTTAGGTTCAGAAGAAGGCACTTTAACCTCACCGGAAGGCGTTTTTGAGTTGGTAGATTTTCCAATGATAGCTTTCTTCGCCTTCACAAGTGTGTGCTTCACCTTCGATAAAATGGTATTTGATTGCTTTTGAGCAGATTTTACTGAAACCTCTTCTTTAGGGAGGTCTCGCAATGTTATTGTATCATCAGGTTTTTTAGTGTCATCGACTTCTGCTTCCTGCTCCGACTTGGTTCCATCTGTTAGGACAGTCCCCTCACCTTTCACTTCTTCCTGGGGTTTTTCTGGCTTAGTTTCAGCAGTTTCTTCCACTGTTTTCTCCTCCACTGTTCCATTAGTAATGGTTTCAACTGCAGGGACAGTCTCGCCTTTTGTCTCCTCTTCCCCATTTTCAGCAACTAGTTCAACGTCTCCGGAAGCAATCGCGCCTTCTGAAGTTTTCTCAGCAGCCTCAGTGGTTGAAATGGAACTAATCACTTCCTCAACTTCTTTTGTTTCAGGCTGAGCCGATTCCTCAGTTGTCACATTCTTGGCTTCATTTTTTGCTTCAATCTTTACCACTTCAACAACTTCCTCTTTCAATAATCCTTCAACTGGATCAGCTTCACCAACCAATTCCTTCTCTTTATCCACTACACTGGCATTTTCAGCGACATCAGCAGCAGAATCTTCTTTCGGAACAATTTGATCTTCCTTAGTTGGCAAAGTAACTTCTCCTAAACCTTCGGTTACAAGAGACACGGTTCCAATGGATTCCTCTTCCTTCAACAACTTGGCGTCCCCAACTTTATCAGCTAAACCCTCTTCTTTTTTTGCTATTTCAACATCCAAACTTTCCGTAGACTCAACTACTACAGATTCCTGTGGTTTCTCTGCCTCGGCATGTAATGTTTCTAGAACTTCTTCTACATCTTTTACAATAGCTGGTTCTGATTCTTTGACGGGCAAATCTTCTACTTTCTCTTCCTTTTTCTCAACAGCTACAACCGATGATTCAGGAATGCCAACTGTTTTTGGTTCCTCTGTTGGCTTATCCTCGACAGACTCCAGTTTTGGTTCTTCGGTGTCTGGTTTTTCAGCAGCCTCAGTCACTGGTTCCACCTCTGGCTGGCTTTGAACAATGTTAGCTACTGGCTCCGATACATTAGGTGTGTCTAGTTCAGCAGTCGAGTCTTGTGCCACTACAGTAGACTCAATTTGCTCATCATCAACAGAAATATCCTCGGGTCTCTCTGCCTCTTCAACTACAGGAGGCTCAATTTCCTTATCATCAACCTTTACTGGTTCTGTTGAAGGAACTCCTTCACCAGCTAAATCCTCAACTTTCTCAATAGTCTGCTTTACCTCTTTGAACACAGGAGGCACATCTTCAATCTTTTCTATTGTTTCAGCCAAAATAACAGCTGGACTAGGCGAGGTTTCAACTGTTGGTTTTTCCTCGGCAATCTCACTTTTCTTGTCCTCAATAATTTCTACCGATTCAACCAAAGGGGCTGCTGGAGTTGGCAATTCTTCAGCTTTCGGCTCTTCTTCCTCAACTGTTTTCTTTACCTCTTCAGTTACGGATGGCTCAATTTGCTTATCCTCAACCTTCTCTTCAGCTTCAGCTAAAGGGGCTACTGGACTAGGCAAGTCTTTAGCTTTCGGCTTTTCTTCCTCGTCTGTTTTCTTAACCTCTTCAATTATGGGAGTCTCGATTAGCTTATCCTCAATCTTCTCTTCGGTTTCAGCCAAAGGAACTGCCGAACTTGGCGACAAGTCCTCAGCTTTTGGCTTTTCTGGTTCCACACTCTCCTTAACCGAAGTAACACTCTCATGTTCGCTTGTTTTTACCTCTTCATGTACTTCCTCCTTGACTTGCTGCATTTAGGAAAGAAAATAAATTCACTCAAATTCTAATTTGATCACAATTAAATAATTTATTGTTCACTACAAAAAGTTAGAGCTATAGAAAAGCAGAAGAAGAAAGATCGCAAGAAATGAAAAAGTGAAAGTGAGAGACTGAAAATAAAGTAAAAGTGCAGCATCTTCTGACCATAACATGCGAGGCATTATCTATTTTCAAGGCTTGATACAATTCCTTTTGGAGATATTCTCAGGAAAAACTTTAGAATATAAAATGACATAACTTCTTGTGAATTCCCAGAAAAGCAAGAAATTCATTGCTTTTTAAGGACTCCTATGAAGTTCAAAAATGATATTCCAACCAGCACACTTACTTAGAAAAGCTGTGGGGTTAATCTTCATCTACAGAAGAATTATGGGGAGTCATCACTCATCTGCATATTATATGTATGGGATCATCTTTCTTATCATTGATTTTTATGGATTATTGTACTGTATATATGTCATCTTCCTGAGAAGAAGACCGCAACCAAATTCGTCGTGAAATTAGTCGGCATATAAATCTTCATGAATTTATACCATCCTCTGCCTATTTCCTACTATATATCAGAAAATCACTTTACTGGATTACTTTAATAAACCCTATAACGAAATTTGGAATAATCTTACTAACCAATGAACAAAAACTCAAACTTTCTTGAGTTTTATCATAAATAAAGATGCCCTCAAACCCAAAGTAGACATATTCAAGTAGATTTCTCATGATAAACAAAAGTAACCATAATATAAAATTTAGCAAGTCATAAAATTCTTCAATTTCGGGTACTACTCAAAAGTCCATTATATGCAATGAAACTAAGTTGGTGAAGCTTAAAATCCAGAATCATGGCTTTATTTGATTTTCTTTATAATAAACCAGAGAAATTTAATTCTCTCTTTCTCAAACAATATCCAGAGGGAGATAAAGATGCCAGCAAAGTAGACGTATTCAAGTAGATTTCTCATGATAAACAAAATTAATCATAACATAAAACTTAGCATGGCATAAAATTCTTCATATTAGCTAGAGGGAACTACTCAAAAGTCCATAATCATGACATAAAATTCATTAGTTTCTAAAAATAATGTAAAAACAGAGTATGTATCACAAGCAGTTGAAGCTTAATAAATCCATAATCATGGCTTAATTTGATTGCTTATATTAAAACAGAGAAATTAACTTAAGTGGGTATTTCTCAAACAAAACCCATAACAAGATATGAAAATCATATCAAACTCAAGTAAAAAAATTGCCAAGAATTTTGCATATATATATATGATCATAAGAAGTTTTCAAGAAGTGGAAAAAGACGAACAAATAAAATAAAATAAAAATCATATACCTCTGAGGTAATAGAATTATCTGACACAGTAGCTTCACTAGCCATGGATGAAATCTTGAGGAGAGGGGAGTCAGAGAAAGTAAGTTATAGAGAGAGAATTTATAAATAAAAATGGAAAGAGGGGAAGAAAAGTTAAAAACAGAGTAAAGAAAAGAATCACCTCAAAAGAAGTGTGCGCTTTCAGCACATGATTATGATCTGTCAAAAATGAGTGGGAATCCTTTAGCCTGACAACAAACCAAAAAAATTAAAGAAATATAAATAAAAATAATTTAAAATAAGAAAAGAAAAAAGAAATGAGATGGAGGGTCATGATTAGGGTGTTTATGGATAAAAAATTGAATTGATATCGAAAAAATAAAATCGGTATCGATCTTAAATTACCGAAAAATTAAGAACTAGTACCGGTATCGAATTATCGGTTCGGTACATTATCGGTATTAGTTTTTCGATTCGTACCGAATGATAATATATATAATTATAAATAATAATTAAATAAAAGAAATATTATATATTTATAAATTTTTTTTATAAAAAAAACTTATTTTTTTATATATTTAATTATTTATATTATTAATTTCGATTTTTTTGATATTTCGGTATTTACCGAATTCGAATTTTTTCATATCGCTACCGGTACCGAAAATTATAAAAATACCGAAAATATCGGTACCGAGAAAAATCGGTACAACTTGTACTGATACTGATCGGTTCGGTAAAAAACAAAAAAAAATCGAATTGGTTGAACACCCCTAGGCATGACTACATTGTGCTTTAGGATCACTCACATGTTGTCATTTTAACATGTACAGTGGATCCATTGAAAGGAGGATCCACTGTACATATTAAAATGACATCATATTAATAACTTGGGACACCACGTGATTATACTCCAGAATTATCGAATAATTTCTCCTGTCCAAGGGGAAAGTGACAAGCTTTAAATGGGAGCTCAGATTACCTGTATTCAAACTTTATTATGTATCTCTGTATCTAGAGACATGAAATTATGAGATATGTGTATATTTGTGAATTCAAAATATGAAATTTGTACATATCTTATAATTTTGTGTCTCTAAATACAAAAATATTTAATAGAATTTGAATACAAATAATCTCAAGTTTTAAATGGGGGCCTTTGAGTTTAACAGCCTAAACTTTGTTTGGTTACAGTTGTCTAACTTGTCGGTTTGTTGACAGCCAATATGGAAATGTTGATCCTCTATGTCTAATCAACTGTTAATACGTTCCGTACCTTGGGCTGCATCATTATAATAAAATTAGGAATTAGAATGCCCTAATAATCGAACTGAATCATATATTTTTAATTGAATTATTTTGATTATTCGAGTATATTTAGTTATAATAGGTTTACAGTTTAGTATTCAATTTCAACTTTAGATATAAAAATTAGATTATTCGGATGATTGATTAGCTAAATTAATTTTTTTTTATAAATAAAATACTATTTTTAATTAAACTTTGATAGAAGTTATATAAATTATGTACTTATATATTATTAATTTTAAATTATTAAACTAATTTACGAGTTATTATATTTGTGGATTATAATTAAATATTATTTGAAAACTCTAGTGTAAAATATAAAATAAAATTTTTATTTGTAAAAATAAATTCATATTTCGGTTATATACATTCTTAAAAATTATAAATTCTGTAAAAAGATATTTTTTTGTGGAATGATGGAGTAAACATGAAATAAAATTTATTCTTAATATTTGAATATTTTATAAAATATTCTTTCACATATAAGGAGGCCAAATATGCAATTGTTTATTTAATTAAGAGTTTAAAATATGGGTCCAGTTAATTCATTCCACTCCTCGATATAAGCTTTTTAGGGCCTATTCGGCCACGAATTGTAAGTTGTTCGAACTAAGTTCTAAGTGATTTTTTAATTATTTCGGTGTTTGGACATTACTTAGTTTTAAATTGAAAAACTAAAAACTAAATTATTTTTAAGAAGTAACAATTTTATACTTTTCAAAAATTAACTTATAAGTCAATAAATTTGACCAAATATAATGAATACTCTACCCTTCATTTTACATCTAATCTCCCTATTTATATTTCTATCTCTCTCCCTCCCTCTCTCTCCCTGTTTTTCTCTCTTTCCCTCTATCTATTTTCTTATTTTAATTCTTAATTGATATTAAAAAAAATTAAAATTACATTCATTAGAATGCTTTTTTTTCTCAGTATTTAATTAAGTTTTACTTTCTATTAGTTATTTTGAAAGTCTCAAAATGTAGAAAGAATAACAATAATAACAAAAACAGAATAAAACTATATTTAAATGTCTAAAAGAATAATAATAATAATAATGATTAATAAATGGGTATTATGTCAAAAAGATGAAGAAAAACTTATGAATATTGAAGCTACGGTTCTTTTTAATATTTCATTAATGTTGAAATGACGATTCTTATAAATAAAATGTTTAAGCAACGTTTTTTTTATTAATGTTCATTTTAGTAATTTTCATAAAAAAAAAATTAACTAATAAGTTATTATCTGTCAAATATTTTTACACTTGTTTTAACTTAATTTTTCGTACTTTCTCACTTGATTATTGACAGATATATAGATTCTTTTTGTAAGCTGTGTGAGAACTCTAAAGAAGATTTTCACTACATCTTCTTCGATTGTCAATACTCATACTCCATTATTGCCTTATGTAGAATGAGAGGCATACAAGAATTTTGCACAACACTAAGATGTCTACCAGAATTCTAGCTAGATAAATCATTGATTTAATCAAATGTAGATTACACTTCCCTACAAAATATCACAAAATTTTCTCCAAGGATTTTGTTTTTGCTACTTGGTTTACTCAGCACTTGTTAGGTTATTCCTCAGTTGTAATAGTATCTTAATTGTACTATAGCATGAATATTGATATTTAGAATATAGTCTTGTATGCCCCTTAGAGTTTGTCATGTTACTTATTAATACATTTTAAATTTAGCAACAAAATAAATATTGAAGTTTTTTTTTTTTTTTTTTTTAATGTTTCATTAATGTTGAAATGGCAATTCTTATGAATAAAATGTTGAATCAATGCATTTTTTTATTAATGTCTTTTATAATAATTTTTTTTTAATTTATTGTAACTTATAAGTTATTATCTACCAAATATTTTTACACTTGTTTTAACTTAATTTTTAACTTATAAGTTAAACTAAAATTTATGACTTTTTCTTATAATTCATAATTAAAAATGAATTATAATTCACTTTAACTTTTGGCTTACAAATTATTTATTTTAATATAAATCATTGTCAAACGGCCCATATGTATAGAGGGCAGAGGCATACAATGAACCAAACCAATGGATTAGCTACAGGTTACAGTGGTAGCCAGATTTTCGCATGAATGTTGTGAAGTGAAAATTGGAAAAGTTAATGTGGTTGGATAGTTTTTTCTCTCCAGTCTCATCAGTTACCAAATATAATTTACTATAAATAATTAAAAATATAATAAAATTCGTCAAAAATAATTATATCTCTGAAAACGTCTAATATTTATATGATTAAATGTATATTGAAAATAATTAAAAAATATATATAATAAATGAAATCCCGATCCATCAATTTGAGTTTGCTCCAAGATTTGGCTGAGTTCTTTTATAAAAAAATTTCTTGTGAAAATAATAATTTTTATAATTAATCCAACCTCGAATGGAAAAATTACTCAATGACTCTATAAATGATTATTATTATTATTTTTAATTTATCTTCCAAAAGATTTAGACTCGCCAAAAAAAAAAAAAAAAAAATACTTGGACTCCATATATACCAACTACCAAGCTTGGCTTAGCTCAATACAAAACAAAGTAACAAACTATTTGTTTGGACTAATTAAATAATGTATAATACATTTATACTTACATTTTATTTTTGGTGTAAAAAGAAAAAAGAATGCATATAAATATATATAATATAGAGCGTGTTTGACTCTTTGACTCGGTCAATTTCTTCTTCGCGCCTTAAAAACCCTACTCTCTCTATCACTCTCAAACTAGCGAAAATCAATCTGTTATTTGATAATTAAATCATTTGCATTCTTATTTCGTTGATAATTCAATCATTTGCATTCTTATTTCGTTTTTGTTGTCAATTCATTCCAACCCTAGTTGTTTCGATCCCCAAATCAGGCCAATCACACGATTTCGTTGGTTCAAAAATTACTGTCCCAATCTAAAAATTTCTGATATCAAAAAATGAAAACAAGCGAACAAACTATTGCATTTGGGTTATTGAGTGCTGGATTCTAGTATGGTTGAGTGCTTGATTCAGTTTCGGTTTTCTGTTTACTTCGATCCATCTTATTCGATTATTCCGGTCTGTTTACGGAATTGATCATGGCGGCAGCGGTAAATGTTCTAGTATCAAAGGTTTCAGAAGAGCTTGGATACTACCCTACTGTGGGTAAGCAGGTCTTAACCGCAATGAATTTTTTTTCCCGTGCCACCAGATTTACTCAGAGGATGGACTCGAAATTTTGCAATCGGATGTATATCAAGATCATTTGGGTGATCACTTTCTGTGCACTTCTGTTGGTGGAAAAACAACCATCTTCTTGCCGTTTGCTCGACTCTTATTTCAGGTTCAAATTTTTGTACGTTTGTATGTTTATATATTATGTTATCCTAAATTTAATTTTTGTTTAGTAAGTGTTTGACAAAATGTGTGAATTGATGAAATCAACCCTTTCTGGAATTTATTTGGGGTTAACATGATAAGAGTAAAATGTTCATTTCAGTTTTTGATTTTTTTTGTGGGAATTAAAAAGCATGATGCAAGTGTGAAATCAAATTATCAGAAGGACACTTAGGTTTATCAAAGATAGAGAGCCGATTGCAAATATCAAATTACTTAAAGTATCAGGCTTGTTTTAATTTGTGAGTTTTTATATATTTATTGAATATGTTTGCCCTGGTTTATATTGAAAGGAAAAAAATGGAGATAAACGAAGCACGAGTCTTGCTAATCACCAAGAGAAAAAATAATAAATATGGTTTGTTTATTAGATTTAACATGAAGTGAAGAATAAAATGCATAATTTATACTGCATTTGGTAGGCAGAGTAATTGATGAAAGCAAGAAGGTTGTTGGTTGATACTTTTATCCGTAAAATGATGTATGTGTTAATAGCAATCAATTTTCCATTTTAGTTTTGAATTACCGTTCTTTAAAACTTGAAATGTACTACTTTATGAGTTGGTTTTTCCTCCCATTGTTGACTTTTTTTCTTGTATAATTTTTATTATCAAGTCTTATAATTTAGATTTTGTTCTATCATCCAGCGTTATAATTGTTATGCAGTTGTTGCATATGCAAACAAATTGCATTGCACCTGTATAGACACATTGATTGAAAAAAAGACTTTCGGTTTTTATTATTTAACCTGTGCTTGGTTGAAATGTGTGTAATATATGTGTAATATATATGCAGATTGTTTTAATTCACACCTACATCATGCTTTTTAATTCCCACAAAAAAATTCAAAAACTGAAATGAACATTTTAGTCTTATCTTGTTAACCCCAAATCCCAGAAAGGGTTGATTTCATCGCTTTACACATTTTGTCGAACACTTGGAAAACAAAAATATATTAACTAGAAATTTAGGATAACATAACATATAAACATAGAAGATGAAAATTTGAACCTGAAATAGAAGTTGAGCAAAATGGCAAGAAGATGTTTGTTTTTCCTCGCCATCGAAGCGACAACTAGAAGTGCACAGAAAGAGATGACCCAAATGATCTTGATAAACACTCGATCAGCAGCTTGCCAAATTTCGAGTCCATCCTTGGTTCCAAACCCTTCTTGAAAATCCGTCAAGCTATTTATTTTGTATTCCAAAGCTTGAACATCAGCACGTAATTCATCTGTCACTCCTTCGATTATGTTAGAAGTAAACGTGTTCTGTGTAAGTAATACTCACACCATGGACTTTAAACTTCAGATTCCTAATAGCCCAAGGGCATAGCTACCCCAAACAAAAAGGCAATTATGATGAGGGTGACGAATGAGACCACAGAAGGGATCGATCCCCTGGCAGTACCAAAAAAAAAGACGAAGACCGCATTATGTAGTGCGGTGAACAATCTGACATGCTTATACACCGTTATCAGGGTAGTGTCCAAGCTTTTTGAAGCCTTGGAACCTTTTCTTTCAATTGCTCCACATTCCTCTCTACATCAGAGACTAGAATGCTGAACTTCTCAAATTTATTCTTGAAAATTTCTGTCGCTGTCGCCATGATTGATTCCGTAAACAGATCAGAATAATCGAATAAGATTGAAGTAAATAAAAAGGTGAAAATGAATCAAGCACTCAACTATACTAGAATCCCAGCACAAGACTCAAGAACCCTAAAAATCAGTTGACAGTAAATGCAATCGTTCGTGCGATTGTTTTCTTTTTTTGATATCAGATATTTCTAGATTGGGAGAGTAATTTTTTGATGGAATCGTAAGAAGAAAACGAACTGAAATCGTGTAATTGGACTGATTTGGGGATCAGAACAACTAGGGTTTGACGATGGAACTGAATCGATGAATGAACTAGAATGAATTAAGAACAGAAACGAAATAAGAATGCAATTGAATTGAATTATCAAATAGCTGATTTTTTTTTGCTTGTTTGAGAGGGAGAGAGAGTAGGGTTTTTAAGGCACGAAGAGAAGGTTTGAAATTGGGAGAGTCGGAGAGAGATACAAAGAGATTAATAGAACGGGAAACAAGAAAGTGAGTGAGTCAAAGAATCAAACGCACTCTCAATTATATGCATTTTGTTTTTCTTTTTGCACCAAAAATAAAATGCAAGTATGAATGTATAATACATTATTTAATTAGTGGAAACAAATAGTTTGTTACGATTATATTTATTTTGTTATCACTCCATAATCTACTGATTTATTCTCATTTTCTATTATGAGCTTAATAATATGTTTGGACTTGAATCATGTCGAGCTAGCCTAGGGTTGGGTGACTCAAGTATTAGAGATCTTACAGATAACATGAACTATATTTAATCAAGTCGCGATAATGCCTTCACCTGCTGGTCATTCTTGATCAGGCCTGTTATGTAAGGCAGAAGTAAACCCTAAAACTCAAAAGGCATTTTTGCTTTTCAAATCCTATTGTAATTTTCTTTAGTGAAGAATGTTAGGAATCCAACTTATTTAACTTGGGTTAGTTTGAAACCCAGAACTAATTATAATTTCACCGATTTGGTAGCTAGACTTGCTTAATGTCAAACATAAAATCAAAGATTCTTGTATCCTGTTGTTGTAGTTTTATACGTTTGCATTTGTAATGGAGTTGAAAAACTAAAGAAGGAATTTTACAATCAGTAGGCTTTTTTGATTGGTGGTGTCAAACTCTTAGAAAAATTCTTTGATGTGAAATTTTGAATGGGATCTAGGTACTCAAATAAGGAGAACAAAGATTCGTTCTAGTCTCGGGCTCCATTGTTCTGGTTAAAAAGTTTCTCTGGGAGTTTTTAGAAACTCTTTTTCCTTCTTCTTTTGCTTTGTATCTTCTTTTGGGGATTTCTTTGGCGTTGGATTGATTGTTTGTAGTAAATCAGATTTTTGATGATTGAAAATCTCGACCTAATCCCTCGCTCTCCGTCTCCATCACCTAATCAATTTTCTATTCTCCATCTCTAGATTGAGATTCTATATCTTCAACTCCAGAAGTGAAGAATAAAATGCATAATTTATACTGCATTTGGCAGGCAGAGTAATTGATGAAAGCAAGAAGGTTGTAGGTTGATTACTTTTATCTGTTAAATCATGTGTGTTAATAGCTATCAAATTTCCGTTGTAGTTTTGATTTACCATTCTTTAAAACTTGAAATGTACTACTTTTTGAGTTTTTTTTCATCCCATTGTTGACTCTTTTTTTCAATTTTTTGTTATCAAGCCTTATAATTTAGTTTTTGTTCTATCATCAAGCCTTATAATTGTTATGCAGTTGTTGCATATGCAAACAAATTGCATGTGCCTGTATAGACACATTGGTTGGAAAAAGACTCCGTTTTTATTGTTTAATGTATACTTGCTTGAAAATGTGTGGAATATATATACACAAAAATCAAACACTACATTCATCTCAACCATTAAAAAGTAGGGTCTGACACGGATTTTCATGTCAGATTCAATTTTTTAATGGTTGAAATGCATTTTGTCATCTATTTTGTCACCGATTTTTGTATACTTCTACTTTTCCTTTCAGTTTTATGTCAGAATGAAAATGTGTTATACAACCTAGTTAGTTGCGATTATAATGCTATATGCTTGATCCTATAATTATAGTTATTTTGTTGTCACTCCCTCATAATCTATTAAACAGTGTATCTTTCAAGGCAAATCATTTAGCAGAAACATGAACACTGTAGATAGCTAAGTTGATCAAAACTGGGTATACGTACTGAGATTATTTTACCCATAAAATGTTTTCGAAAATTAATCCAAGCAGATGATGAGAAACTTCAGTTTAAGTGTTGGCCATTTGTTGGTCTTCACTCTCTACCTTAGGCATGTTTTCCTTTTGAGTTTTGACCTACTGCTCTTTTGCCCGAATTATGAGCAATCTTCTTATCTTGGGTTAAGACCGAACCATAACAGATGATTTGGTTCCTTCTTATTCTCAGTTGAATGTAGGCTTCTATTGACTAATTTACAAAATGAAAGACTTCAATTATCTGCAATTAAAATTATGATAGAAAACTTTTTATCCTTGAAGCTGATTGCTTCATGGGTTGGTTAAGGGTGTGTTTGTGAGTTTTAATTTGGAGGGGAGGGGAGGGGAGGGGAGGAATGGGAAGGAAAAGTTGTTCATTCCAATTAAAACAAAACTCATAAACAGGCGAAGTTGCATAGTCTGTCCAGCTACATAAATATAGATAAAATATTCCTTGTTAGGCCCTTTAAAATACACAATTGTTGCCATTTGCATTGACATGCTTTTCTTTTACTTATCCGATGTGTTTCGTAGGAATTAATTATTCTATAAGTGCTACTTTTAAAAGTATATATATATATATATATATATATATATATATATATGGGAGTTGATTCAAGGTAAACGTTAATTAGGGACACTATTCTAGTTAACTGATTTTTTACCGTTTATTGCAGGTTTTAATGGCTAGGAGGGGATCTAGCTGCTAGTTTTAGTAGCAGCTAAGGAGAATTTTTTTTTTTTTTTGGCTGGCGGCAAGAGAAAATGATTGTCGTTTTTCCTGGTCGCACCTTTTACATTCGGCAAGGCCAAACTCAAAATACTTTTTTTTTTTTTCATGACATTCAATACATATATTTACATCATATACATGTAGAATGTTACTTCTAATTTTTATAGATATACTAAATTATTTCTAAATTATATACATGTACTAAATATCATATTAATTATAAATTTAAGATGAATTAACAAAATTAAATTTGATCATATTTTAAATGAATGAATTATTTTGTTAGAATTTTGGTAAGAAATATACAAAAATAAATAATTTATAGAAGTTGGTGATTTTAAATTTTAAAATATTTATATAAATTAAAAAATATATAATATAATTTTTATTATTTTTAAATCAATAGATTACTATGGAAGTGATTAATCACATAAATTATGGGTATCCAAATTTCATTAGATAACATGTATATAATTCAAATTTAATTTTGTTAATTCATTTTAAATTTATAATTAATATGATATTTAGTACATGTATATAATTTAGAAGTAATTTAGTACATCCATATAAATTAGAAGTAATTTAGTACATTCATATAAATTAGAAGTAATATAATTTAAATGTATGTATTGAATTTTATGAAGAAAAAAAATAGAAGTATTTTAAGTTTGACTTGGCTGCATCTTGACCGCATGTAAGATATGCAGTCAAGGAAAACTACCTCATTTTCTCTGGTCGCTACTTTTACATGCGGCCAGATCAAAATCTCGTTTGCCCTGGATCAACTCTTTATATATATATATATATATATATATATATATATATATATATATATATATAGTCATTATTATTATAAAACATATTATAAAAACATACAAAATTTTAATTTTGAAAAAGAAGTAAATTACTCCCTCCATCCCACAAATTCCACAAAGGATGTCAATAGTTTTACTTTTTTTAAAAAAAATATATTATATTTTAATTTTTGAAGTTAATTTTTAATATTTAAAGTCAGTATAATTTATTTAATTTTAATTCAAATGAACGTAATTATTGTGTACTAATTAATATGATCCTATTTATTATTATATTTGTTACTTTTAAAATTTTAGTATTTTATATTTTAGAATTTTATAAATTAACTTTAAAACAAAATATATCTATAATTTAACGGAGGGAGTAAGATGTCCCCACTGGTTCACTAACATTCATACTCCATCCATGCCCTTAGGAGCATGATATTTAGATGAATGTTTGGTATTAAATACTGTGGCATGAATAATTTATTATTTGTCTTAGATGAGACATTAAATAAATATAAAAAGTACAATAAAATATTTTATTTTATAAAATGTGTTTCTTGAAAAGGAATACATTTGATATATCGGAGGAAACTAAAATTTTGTATATTTTTATAATATATTTTATGATAATGATACTTACATATGGGAGTTTATAAGGAAATCCAAAAATTGATATGCTTGATTGCATAGTAGCCTAAGCATGTTAGCTAACTCCAATTACTTAAAAAGGTTATACAACATATATTTTTGTCGCTACTCTTTCTGGCGACAGAGATAGAACTCAACCAATTTCCAGCGTTCTATCATCATCTCGAATAGTGTCCGTTACTAAGCTTTTCTATTTTCTTTAGCGACAGAGATGGAACTCAACCAATTTCCGGCGTTCTATCATCATCTGGAATAGTGTCCATTACCAAGCTTTTCTATTTTCTTTATACAGAACTGGTGAGTAGAGAATGTTAGATGAACTGGTGAGTCTCATCCAGGATATATGGAGAGCATGCTATGATGATGGTTACTTTATCTCTGTGACTGGTCTTTGTATTGGAAAATCTTTTTCACACATTATTTTTGTGTCCAGTATGGGGACAATATCGTCGTTATAGAAATTTAGCAACTTCTTGCAAATAAATGATCATGGAACTTAATTTTTATATATATTAATTTATATGGCACGCTTAAAATAAGAAGACGTTAAATCTCCTGGATGCCTAATCTTGTTCAGACATGCTCCTCTCCTCTAATATCAAAAAAAATATTTCAGTTTTGACTCTTACTTTCACACTTTTAAAATAATGAATAGCTTGTCCCAACTATATGTGCTTCCTTGCTACTTATCAATCATGGAATGAACCTTCCGTTTGGAAGTGATTTATTTTTTTTAATTTAAAATTAAAATTTTAGTAGATTTATAAGTTAAAATTTTAGTATATTTATAAGTAAAAGTGTTTGACATTATTTTTATTTATAAGTCGAAAATTATAAATAATAGTTGTAGATGTGTTCGGTTAATAATGACTTATAAATTCAAATAAAATATAAAAATTACTAAAATGTCATTCAATAAGAAGAACATTAAAAAAATAAAAAAAGATTTTTCTATCATTTTATTATCTTTGATCAACTTAAAAAACATAACTTATAAGTCCTTTTTTAAAGCAATAAATAGGTATTTTTTTTTTGACTTATAAGTAAAAAAATTTGTTTCTGAACAGTTTTTAAAACTAAATTATTTATAAATTAAGTTGACCAATTTATAAGTAACTCCCAAACACTTCAAAATATGTTACAATATACATTTGTTAAAGTATAATTTTTATTCGTTTTACAGTGCTATTACATAATTATTTATTGCGGAAGACGGACACCCGCTGATTTTGAGTGCTTGAGTTGAGGTGTGTTGCCCGATTGATATTCCATCCGCTTAAAATTGATATGAAATTTATTTATTAGAAACAAATTTTGGTATTAACGTTCTATTTGTTGTACAAAAATATTTCAAAAATATTATTCCGCAAAATAGTCCTAATTTTAAATAATATATATGAGGAAATTAAGAAAAACTTCATTATATTCTATCTTATCGTTTAATTTCACGATACAATTTTATCGTGAGATTTATCAACATATAAATTATAATTAATTTTATTTCTCCAATTATTTTGATTTAGGAAATTAATATTTTCACAATTAAAAGAAATACATTAACAATTTTTCCATCACATAAATAAAAAATAAACTCTTAACACTATGAGGTCAAAGATTTTAAATAGGGTCAATTGTCCTAACTTATGAGGTATATGATTGCAAATTTTAAAACATTTGTGTCGAAAGCGCAAACGTTGGAACTTGAGGATCTAATTTGTCCTGCCCCAAGGGATACTTCTTCCAAAAGAGTCCGGTTGAAGTTAGATTACTTATTTGATTCCCACCCAAAAGGGTTCCATTTCTAGATTTCTAGGGCTTTTATTCCAAATTCCAAATGGCTATGGATTACGTCTCTCTATATAAACTGCGTCGTTGGTATATACTGGTTATCGATTGCATCAACGTTGAGGTAAGTTATTTGATTCCTACCCAGCAATTTTATTTGTGTTTTAGTAAGTTCTGTATTTTAATTTGTGATGGTGTTGCTAATTCTTAATTTCTCCAAACTTAATTTGTTTGAGTTAATTTTTTTTTTAGAGTTCCACTGCTTGAGTTTTAAAGAGATTTACATCATTTTGTTTTGGTTGTAAGAAGCAAAGAGATTCCAAACAGTCGAGATATAACAGAATGTCCCACAATTACATAGTTTTAACTTAATTTGTGGTGTATGCAAAATATTTTATTGTTTGTGGTTAAATTTACGTATTATGATTATGGTTGAGGCGAGGCCTTGGAAACTTTAGGTCCCAGAATCTCATCGTAATCTGTTGAACTATAACTCATTGTGAATTTGGAATTAATTGGATAATATTTGGCATTTCAATAAAACTAGGTAGAATATAGAAGTTAATACGAGATAAATTAGGTAGTATTCTAGAGTTCTGATTATAGAAAGTGTAAAACTGACAAAATAAGTCTCTTTAGCCTAGTGGATCTAATGCCTACAATTATTGCTACTATACACAATGATTTTTGTCTTTCTGACGTCATTGTACATACAAATTCCTAGTAACTGGTATCCAAAATACAAAGAGAAGCCCAATACACAATGGAACTAATGAAGCGCACAGCCCCTCTCTACACCGCAATAAGACTCTCATTTGTAAAAAAAAAAGGTAGAAGAAGAAAAAAAAAAGAAGGAAAGAAGAAGAAGAGTTCCACAATAAGATTTTTTTTTGATAAAAAAGTTATACTAGTTTTAAATGAACCAATCTGAAATTCCTCAAGTTTATTATCGTATTCTCATTTTATTAAGTAGCCTTAGCCAAGCTTGGTTAAGGCATTCCTTATATTACATTTTCCCATATGTTTATATTATTCAATATTTTGATTATCATTTTGTTTTATTCAAATAGCAGATTTCCTCTACTGCCTATGTTTTTGTCATTTGCTACAATTAAGACTGTGACCTTATCATATAAATTTTTATGTGGTGTAGGCTGATAAAATGATCTCCCCTTGCCTTACATGGATTGGGGTCATTTGCGAACAGCTAGACGGTGCACTCAAACCCAGGTGGCACTGTGAACCTCTTCTAGATGATATCATCATTGACATCCTCAGCAAACTCCCAGCAAAACATGTTCTTAAATGCCGAAGTGTGTGCAAGAAATGGAAGTCCTTAACCTCAACCCCATATTTCACTGAGACGCACCCAAAGCACTCTAATCCATTACTCATTCTTTCCTACTGGAATTTTGGTAAGGACGTGGGACTTTATTTGGTTGATGAGTGAGGAGATGCGAGCAAAAAGACCAAACCAAGAACAAGGAGCAGTATTTGTGCTAGTGCGCTCCTACTGGAAGATGAAAAGGATAGACTGCCTATACTTAAGTATTCATATGATGGACTGCTTGTTTTTCATGTCAACAGGTTTTGCAAAATGAAGAACGTCGATTATCTATAATCCTGTCACACAGGATAAACTCATGTTCCATAATCACAAGATGAATATATATGGAGTATTCTTCCACCCAATTGCAAGGGAATATTGCGTGTTATGGGCAGAACCAGATAAAACGTATGTGAAGTTTAGGATACTAAGTTTGGGGGAAAAATCATTTTGGAGGCGGCTATCTAATATCTTCCCAGGAACTGTGATACTCCTGTGATTCTAAATGAGCTCTGCATTGGATGTCAACTCGATTTTATGCTGAAGATGAAAGGTTCGAATTGTGCCATGCTCGAAATCCATCATTGTATATAGTATTATAAAGGAAGAATTCTATGCAATGCCTCACCCTGAGCTTGAATCCAACTGCAGATTCCACTGTAAAATTAATCTTGTGAATCATGAAGGCCACTTATCATTGCGTCAATTTTCTTACCCTCCACACGTGCTACTAGATATATGGATCTTAGAAGACTATGTGACCTGGTTTTGGACCAGAAGGCACAAAATTAATCTTGCATTGGAACCGTTGGGGCCTATTAGTAGAGTTGATGCAGTGTATTCTCTGCCAACGCCTTTAGGTCTTCAAAATGAAGAATTGTTACTCAACTTGAGAGGAAGAGGATTGTTTGCTTATCACCTTAAACAAAAGACTCTCAAGAAAGTTGAGAAGGAAATTGATTCATTTTGCCTTGATTCATCTCTTCATTATAATAGCCTTGCTATATTGAAGGAATTCCATTCTGCTGTCTATATGCTTCCTGATGATTAATTAACAAGCATTTCCATAGTATTTGTGATATTCTAAATTCAAGCCATATAAAACATCTTGCACGATACTATGCTATGGCCTGGGGCTCGTCTTTTCTTTTGTTTTTCCAACAGTCTTTATAATTATTTCCTCTTCTAGTTGAGTTTTAAAAATGTCAACTGCTACTAGCTCAGAAGCATTGAGTGTGTCTTGTTCAGCTGTTTTGAGGGCTTTATGCAACTTTTGAATTGGGTTGTAATTAACAGTTTCATGTCGGATACTTTGAAGACGATTAGTATTTTGTGCCATATAAAGACATTTTGAGATTAAGCTTATATTTGATATGCTATATTTAGTTTCTTGTGGATATTTTAAGAGTTAATATTATCAGAATAAAAATAATAAATTAACGACACTTATAATTATTTTAACGATAGTTGAAACTTGAAGTAATACTTGTTACTCTGAAAATATCAACGACTAACCCCAAAGGCTTACTAGTGAATGTAATAATGAGTACCTATAATTGCTGCCGTAGGAATTTCCTCAAGTGAGGGCTTACAGTAATTATACATGTTACTTAGGAGTTAATATCAGTAGTATAATTTTATTTTATTTTTTGAGTAAATTGAGTAAAAAAATAAAATAACATAAATATATAATAATTTAACATAACAATATTTTGAAAAAAGTGATTATATTCCAGTGATTCTCTTCAGCCTCTTCATTATAGAACTATATAGAGAGATTTTTCAGGAACAGAAGCATCTAAATTAATATTTGAACTAACAGTAGAACTTAAGGCTGAACAAGGTAAATAATGATGTGTACAAGTACTGTTATAGGTTCTGTTTGTTTGGATTATGATTAATTATGGAATCTGAGCAAGTGTAGTAGCACCTATTATGTCGATACTTGTACTAATATTTGGTCATTGATTCACATGTATTAATTCCTAAAATTTAACAAATAAGACATAAAATATATATATTTTTTCTCTTCTCAAATAACACAGCAAAATAATTAGCAAATACCCCCCTCTGTCCTCAATTTTGTTTGTAGGCTGGATAATAAATTTTATTTTCTCAATATATTCGCATACTTTATTTTATAATTGAAGCTAATTAAAATATTATGTATAAATGTGTTTATTAAAATTCGTACGTCGAAAAAGTGATAATCTTTGCATAATAGAGACCGAAAAATCATATTTTCTGTAAACTTAATGAAATTGCAAGATTAGTTCCAATGGAAGATGAGTTTGGTCATATAGGCCATCTTTTGAAGGGACACAAAAAGCTGAATTTAAAAGTCAAGTGCCAATCTGCCTAGCCAGCTAGGTTATGAATCATACAATAATAATCTCTAGGTATTTTTCTGTACAACAACAAAAAGAAAAAATCAATTAATATAGGAACAAGAAAAGATAGGCAGGCTGCTGGTTTCACATACATTCATTGATACATACATACATATACCAAAGGATGAAAAATTATAGAGCTGCTGGCCTTACAAATTCAGGGGGGTTTTGGATTAGTTATTTAGTTGTCCAAATGCCTGTACTATTTTTGCACTAAAGGAAAGATATTAAATATGCAGCAATGAAAGCGCGGCACGTGGTTGAACATCGACATGCCTCAGGAGCTAGCTAGCCCACCATTAGAATATCAAACAGTTGATATAAAGGCATAAACTTTCTCCAGAAAATTGAAGGTCATCATGTTTCTCCATGTTAATCATGTGGGAAACTAAAGTCCTCAATTTCCCACTAAAATGTCCAAAAGTGTTGATGTAATTATTCCAGGTTTGGGGGACAAACAGAAGCATTTTTAGCAGACAAACACTTGGTTTATTTTTGGCCATTGATGGGGTTAAAGAACCTCATTAGCTAACGATAACGGATTTTGTTAGAGGGATTTAGAATCTTATATATTAATTAGTTTTTGTTTGCACATGTTGTTTCAAGTGTCAGTCGAAATAAAGGAGGAAGGTTGCATCTGGAGATATAAAATTCGTTGTCGTCTTCTCCAATGAAATGCTGCTGAGTTACTAATTTACAAGGGAAAATATGTAATTTATTTTACAAGCAATGATCAAATTTAGCATAAATACTTACTTGTAGTAAACATGGCTCATGTTCATGTCATCGTCACTTAGTTCTTGACGAGACTAAAACAAGTTTAGCTATGATTTAACTAACACTTCTGAGATCTCCATGTGGTTATGTTTCCAAGTAGTAGTGTGTGTAGTAGTTAATGGTCCCTGCTTAATAGGATGAATTAAGGTCATCTCAAATGGACCCCTAGCTAGTGAACTCTTACCAATTCTATATGCCCCATGGCCAATGTGGGATGTTTCTAAGAAAAATTCCTCCTTCAGTTTCATGGGGGGAGGGGGTTGTAATTGTTCTTAGCACTCTCTTAGACAAAGTTTAGCCAATACGACAAGCGAGTGTAGGGTTTAAGCAACGCCAAATCACGAAGATTTAAATATATTATTTTCACAAATTGTCATGTTGCATTGCTTCTGTTTGGCAGGACAAAAATTAAACCAATTGGTACTACTTTTCCTTTGTGGCATAATTTTTTAACAGTAAAAAGAAACGCATAAAATTACAGCAATGAAATTTGAAGGGTATATAGCTGCCCATTGAATTGTATACTTAACTCTTTATATATATATATATATATATATATATATATATATATATATATAGATATAGATATAGATATCGGTTGGATTAACAGAATGATAACCAAAAGAAAAGTTTTGAAGATATTGGGTAAAGATATATAATCAATTATACCATTACGGACTAAGCAAAAGTAATTCCATTACTTAGTTATAGTTGCCCTTTCACGTCAATTAGTTGTCTGTCTTAAACAAGTTTAGGAAAAAAGTTATGGCTTTTGCCTTTCGCAACGAGAAGTAGCAAGTAAAGCCACTTCCACTTTTTCAAGGGCACAGAGATTATGTCCCCCTTGATTTCAAATAAGTAATGAATCATTTAGCTATACCAGCATTTAATTGCTTCTCCCTAAATGGAATGAATGATGAAGCATCTAAGAACATTGAAGTTTCTTAATCATGGGTCTTTGTTTTCCCTGGATTAATTAAGCTCTTTAAGTTCTGTTAAGTCGCTAACTTAATCGGCCTTCGTGTATAAGTTAGCAAGTTAATGCTAGTGTTTTTTTTTTAATTGTGGAGAGGTTTTTGTAGTCTCTGATTGTTCTTGTATAATTATTTAGTTAATTTGATCAACCACTAGTCATGGATGTAACCATTTTACCAAATCTTGTAAACTTTTTACTTAATTCATTTTCCTACTCCATCGATCCCAATTAGAATCTATGTCATCTTCCACCTAGCCATTTCAGTAGATTGTATTTTGGAATTTATGGATTCTCCGTTGTCTTTTGATTTCTTAAAACGTTATGTGATTTTCTTTTATCAGAGTTTATGGAACATTTAATGCGTTCAAACTTATTTTAGAATTGTTTAATTTACAAGTAGTTTATTTCAAATGCAACTTATTTAAAGACTCACAAATTTAGGTTCTAGTGCTCAAATGCAGCGCACCAAAATTGATGCGGTGCATTTGAACCTCTGAATGCATAGAAACGGTATCGCTGCAAATGTTGGTAATCGAATATTTTATATATGCTCTTTTGAAACCATGTGCTGAAATGAATAGATAATAGACAACAAAGATTCTAGTCTTGTAATTTTGCAAAGAGGGTCAAAATTATAGGCAGCCCTACTTTGAAAAGGGAGACTCCATATTCATCATTTTCTTATTACTTGAATTTGGTTGAACAACTCGTACATACATTGCCGCAAATGAAATGTATCAGACAGAAAATGACAGATGAAGTCTATAAAATGTACCAAGAACAGAGTTCATAGGCATAGCATAGCATATATGATGAGGTAGTAGCTTGTTAACACAAGTCACTTGATAGGAACAATACAAGCAAAATGAGCCAAAATTCAAAATTCCCAATTGTAGGAGCCAAAATACAAGTAAAATCATCATTATCATCTTCCACTAGTGGGACCAAGACTTTTCAAAAAAATTCAACAATTGCCCATTTTTTATTTTTCTAAAAATGGGGTCCTATTTTATGAATTATAGGAATTGTATTTTTAAAATTCATTAAAAAATTAATAGTAAAAATTGATTTCTACATAATAATTTGAAGGGACAAAATGAGAATGCCCCCTTGCCCTTATAATGTAGCTCCTCCGCCCATGGCATCCAACATCTTTCTAGCTATCGTAATCCTCGTACAGGGTAGAGCACTATAGCTACATACATCATCATTTTGATGAATGATAATGGAGTCTGAAAAGATAAGTTGGTTGATTGCAATTTTTTCAATAATTGAATTCAAAATCCGGAAAAAGACAACATGCTCAAGTTTATGCAGGCCACAATTGCGATAGGGAGATAATGGATAACTGGGTCTAGGTCTAGATTATGCTAATTATATTGTCAAATTTGTGTAAATGGTAGCAGTATTTATATTACGAATTTTACCATACGTAATGATTCATACAATAATTTTTTATAAAATGGTAGATCTCATATTTTAAATGTTATTTGCGATCCACCATTTTACAAAGAATTGTTATATGAATAATTGTATGGATCATTACGTATAACAAAATTATTATATTACTCACACTATCTCAAATTCAGTTTCATCCAGACAAATGTTGTCTTTTCGTCCTCAAAAGGAACACCCCCACCCCCCTTGCATATTTTGTAAGAATATTTTATGGGATAATATTAATTATATTTATATAAAATTAAACGAATTGATTGATCTAACTAAGTGTGATATGGGATGACACTAGTGTGGGTAATATAAAAAAAAAAAAAATAGGCTTGTGGTGAGTAAGTCTACTAAGTTATTAATTAATGAAGAATAATATATATATATATATATATATATATATAAGAAATTAAATCATTTCCCTTATCATACAAGTAGAAAGATTTCAGATTATTTAGAATTTTTCATCAAGTCGGCATATACAAAATCAAGGGAGTAAGTAATATCTTGTTCATTCAGATGAAATGAATTTCGTTGCATTCATTATAAATTACAAACACTTTATATAATAATATTATTTTTTTATGTGTTTTTCTTGTATTTATAATTAATGAACTGAATTAATATTAAATTAATTCTTACATATATCCCCGTGCAAACACTTTATTTGCAAATTAATTAAGATATTTATGCTGGTCCAAGCAAATGGTTGAATTGGAGTAAGTGTTACATTTTCGCCTCTGATTTATCGAACTACATATTATCAAACTTTTAAACATCCTTTGAGGATTGACATAATACTTATCACACCATTAAATGGTATGTCATTAAGTCATTAAATTTGTGTGGGGCATGATTTTGAGCCATAACACTCAATTACAAATAGAGTAAACAGGCTGCACATGACCATGTTGCAAATTTAAACCAACAGTCCAACACCTACGCAAGGTATTATACTTCTCCAACCGCGTCCCAAACACGATATGAACAATAATTTATTAAAATAATTAATTAAATATCAGTTAAATAATTAATTAAATATCAGTTAAATAACTATGGTTATTAAATTATTAAATATTTATTTAAATAATAAATTTTAAAATTATATATTATAAATCCTTTCAATTAATTATTAAATTAAACATTTTAAGAGAATATAATTTTATTTAGTTATGATTATAAAAAAATAATTATTTAAATTTATAATAAAATTGTATATTAGTGTTCATATTGACATAATTTGCTTGAAATAATAATCCGAATAAAAATATGAAACTTAAGTTTTAATAAATTTTTCATTTAGTTATGAAAATTAGTTAATAATAAATTCACTATAATTTTTCAACTAATTTATATTATTATTAATATAATTAAACATGTGATTTGAAAAAAAAATAAATTTTAATAAATTTAATTTAGTTAGAATATTAATTTAATAATAAATTTTTTGACTACTATTAATAAAATTAAATCACGTGATTTGTTAAGAGATTTCTTTTTGATATTTTAAAAAAATTATCCTACATAAATTTTTTAAGATATATTATGTAAGACCCCGAATTTTAATAAATAGATTTAATTTTTTTTTATAATTTTATACTTAACATTAAGGTGTTAAATTAATAAAAATTAAAGTTAAGGATGTTATGTGTAAAAAATTTATGTCGGACAATATTCGATTGGTAGAGGAATATTCGTTCTGTCAAGGAATATTCATTATGTAGGGGAATATTCGTACAACGGCGCCGAAATATTCAATTATGGGTGGATCCTACAACGAAATATTGTCGGATGTAAAAAACGACAGCAGTGACCTTTCTAAATAAAAATAGTCAACGGTCACTTTTAACTATTAAAATACTCAGTGATAAAAGTATAGTAACATATGGTATTTTACTGTAACACACGGTATTTTACAGTAGCATATGGTATTGTATAGAAGCACACGATATTACATAATGTTTAAATTATTAAATTGATAAAGTGTCTATTGCACAGTATTTCATCAATAATTGTCATTACACAATATTTTACATTATTAATTGCACAGTGTTTCATACTATTGAATCAATAATTGTCATAATGCACAGCATCTTGTATTGTTGGGCCAATAATTGTTACAATAGTAGTCACGGATATTAAACATTTAGACAGATTTATTATTTAAAAAATATTGTATGTTTAATAATTGAGTTATTAAATTAATAAAATAATATGAAAATGTGTAAACGCGTGTAAGTGTGTAACACGCGTAAGTGTGTAACACACGTAAATGTGTAACGCGTGTAGGCGTGAAACGCGTGTTAGTCAACGAACGGTGTAGATTAAAATATAAAACGTGTGTTGGTTGATGAATGGTTCAGATTAAAAGATGAGATTAAAATGTGTAACGTGTGTGTGTGAAAAAGTTGGTTAGACTCTGGCTATAAATAGGGAGCTTAGCATAAGGAGTTTCATACATTACTCACTCAACCTTCTTTCCACTCTCTAGATATTTTTTCAGTATAAGTGTCTCTCTGAGTGCATTAAAATTATCTTAAGCGTTGAAGATTTGGAAATGTACGAGTATTGTTCAAGTAAGTTTTTTTTATAAAAGTTATATAAACACTCACACATACATCAGTTTACAACTCTTCCTTTAGAAGACTATTCTATTAGAAGATTTATTTTTAAAAACTTCATTTGAAAGATTTTACTTTGAAAAATTATTTTCTTTAAAAACTATTTTGAAGTATATTTATATAGTCACTTTGATGATTTTATATACATAAAATTGATATGTGTTACTTACTAGTTAAATTATGAATATACATATAGGTTGACCAACCTCATAAAAGCTGTATTTAGTCATAAGATAAGGTAAGGAATATCATTTTTTTTCAAACTCTTAAACTTATTATGGTAAAGGGTATCATTCTTTTCATCATCATAAATGGATATCATTTTCTCTCTTACTTGTAAGGGATACCATCTTTTTCATTTTCTATCATTTAAACTTACTACGGTAAGAAGTATCTCATTTGTATCTCTAATATTATTAAACGGTGAAAAATCTTGAATTAATAATTCATTAATGTTCCCTTAATAGTTTGCACTTCATCTAATACCCTTTGATAAGAACATTCCTATTAAATTTTCATCGTCATATTTGAACTGTGAACTTATGGATCTTGAACTTTTGAACTGTGGACATTTATTTGAATTGTGAACATTTTGGACTAATTCCTTGTTCCGTAAACCTTACCGTTGAACTTCTTTCCTGTGGATCTTGGACATTACTCTTGAACTTGAACACCTTTTTCTATACATCATGTTGACAATTTGGACATTATTTAAATATGGACAAAGTCAAATTTGTTAACTTCTCATGTTATTGTTTATCTTGTTTGTTCTGTTATTACTTATATTTTAGTTGTTATTTCAATCATTAAGTATCAGGTTGTTCTGAATATCTGTGGCCTAGGACACAGATGATAAGTTAAAGGCGATATAAGATAAATGCAATATAATTGTTGGGTGTCTTTGGTCGAATGACAATGACACGTGATGAATGTTCTCTTTGGTCAGGGGCAAAGAAAAACTGTTGTTTGACATGATTATGATCATGACCAGTAGTGTTTCAGATGATAAAACTTGATGATGATTTTCTAAAAAAAATAGGCTAGTAGACATCATAATCTACTTGATTATCTTAGTTGTGGTTATTTCATTGCAGTTGAACTTTGTTTAAGAACTTAACTGCTGTTGTTGATTTAAATCTTGCTATTTATATTACTCTATTAACAACTCAACTGCAGCTGTTGATTTAAAACTTGTTATCTATTATATTCAATTAAGAACTCAACTGTTGAATGTTAAGAATAATTTATTTTTCATTATCTTAGTCATGATATTTCTTACTGGGCAATTTGAGCTCACCCTTTTCTTTTTGTTCAATTGTTCAGGAAATGATAGCGTAGCCGGGACTAGCGGGGAGGAAAAAGGAATGAAGTAGCGGTCCGAGATAGTTGCTATAGTAGTCTTTACTGTATTGTAGAATAGTAATAATTATGAAAACTTAGTTGTGTATTATTGAACAGTATATTGTAATAATTTTGTTGTAGTCTTTTGACGACTCAAATTGAATAATATGGGCCCGATTCGGGGGTGTCACATATTATCTTACATAAAATTGTGATAAAAAAAACTTAAAATAAAATTGGTAGATACAAAATTAAAAAATCTTTTAGGTAGCGTTTAGTTCGCGTCAAATCAATGTAATAGCTCCATAATGCAATAGAATATTATATTGATATGACATTTATTATGTTGGTTCACCCGTTATATGTATTAACCCATTATGGGCATAATGCCATTACATCAATTTTTAAACTTTTCATTAAATCCTTTAATTTATGTATTGAAATATTATGTCTATAATGCAATAAATCATAAAAGAAAAAACAATAATGATTATTATTGATTTAACACTTTGACTTATAATTTACTTTACTCATTGGGGTATATGTAGGTACACAGCTGTGTACTTACACGGGTAGGCTTTTGGCGACAATTTTAATTGCTATGGCGACAGTTTTTTTGATAGTACTGTCGCCATTGCCATTCAAACCGTCGCTAAAGGTTTACCGTGTAAGTACACAACTGTGTACCTATATTTTTACCTTATTCATTATACACAATCATATAATTTAATGAACTAAACACAATTTTGAACATAATATAACAACATTACAATCACTATACAAACAGCAAAAATCAACTAAACAAATATGTCGAAATAACTTATTACTATTACATTATAACTCTATTGCATTACATAGACTATTGCATTATATCAAATATCTATTCGGCGAATTAAATTTTACTTTAGAAGTTTCTTTTTTCTATTAAAAATATAAAAACAAATGACACTTTCCTTTTTACTAACAAGTTAGGTTTCCTTTTGAATTCTTTGCAAATTTGGATAGTATTTAATTATTTCAAATTTAGATAATACTTATACTAATTTGAAAAGGAAAGAAAAAGTTAAATAAAAAATTTGTGAAACCAAGTTTGTGCTTCATATTATTAACCCCGTGCTCACGAGTGATCATAATTTATTATATTATTAAATAAATAGATATTAATTAAAATTTTGAGAAGATAATTATAGTTATTAGATTATTGAATATTTAATAAATATTGAATTATATACTATAGATTACTTCGATCAATTATTAAGCTAAATATTTGAATGAAGTGCAAATTATTTAGTTATGGTTATGTTAAAAAATTATTTTAATTTTATTTAATTTTTTAATGAAATTCTATATTAGTGTTTATATTAGCAAAATTTACTTGAAATTCTAATCTGAATAGAAATATAAAATTCAAGTTCTAATTAGTTTTAATTTAGTTATGACAATTAGTTAGTAACGAATTCACTATAAATTTTCAGCTAATTTTACAGTTATTATATTTAAAAAAAATCACATATATTATTAATACAATTAATCATGTAATTTGGAATAATTTCAAATTTTAATAAATGTAGGTAATATATATATAGTATAATAAGTTTTAATGGTGTGATTTGTATAGTACCTATATATTATAATTTTTGAATAGGAAATAAAAAGATATTCCTTTTTATCTATTCCTATTAGAGATAAAAATATTTTTAAATTTAGATAGAATTTAATTGATACAAATTTGAATAATACTTATGCTAATATAAATAGAAAATGTGAACAAAAAAAATTGTGAAACCAAAAGATGGTGAAACAAAAAATTAGTAAAATCAAATTTTTACTTTTAATTATATTATTGTCAAGCCCACAAATCTCGTGTAAAGCACAGGAGACATTGATAATGATTTATTATATTATTAAATAGAAATACTTAATTAAGATTTTGAGAAGATAATTGTAGTTACTAAATTATTAAATATTTATTTAAATAGTAAATATTTGAATTATATATTATAGTTTTCTTCGATCAATTACTAAGCTAAACATTTGAATAAAATACATATTTATTTAATTATGATTATGAGAAAATAATTATTTTAATTTTATTTAAGTTTATAATAGAATTTTATATTGGTATTTACACTGACAAAATCTGCTTGAAATTCTAATCCGAATAGAAGTATAAAATTCAAGTTTTAATTTAGTTATGAAAGATAATAATGAATCTATTACAATTTTCAACTAATTTTATAGTTATTATGTTTAAAAAAAAATCACATACCATTAATACAATTAACTGTGTGATTTGGGAAAATTTCAAGATTTAATAAATTTAATTTTGTTAGAACATTAATTTAATAATAAAATTCACGATTTATATTAATATAATAGATCGTAAGATATGTTAAGAGATTTTTTCGATATCTTAATAAAATTGTAATAACATAATTATCCTATATAAACTATTCTAAGATATATTATCTTACATACAAACTTTATATAAAAAAATTGTAATAAAATTGGTTGAAACAAAAAAAATAATTATTTTAGAAGTTCATTTTTCTATTAGAGGTATAAAAACAAAAAATAGCTTCCCATTTTCTGACAGATTGTGGTTCCTTGTGAATACTTTACAAATTTAAATATTATTTAATTATTATAAATTTGAATAATACGTATTCTAATTTTGATAGAAAAATAAAAGACGGAATCAAAAATTTATAAAATTAAGTTTATATTTTTAACTATATAATTGATTTGAAAGCTGCAATATCCCTAGACTAAGTAAAATCACTTTTGCTGTATAAAATTGTTGTTTAGCTAAAAATAAAATATAGTTTGTAGCATACTCATACATCAACTACTTTATTTGAAAGATTTCTATCTTCATTATTTTTAGGGATCTCATCTTAACAGTAATAAGATAATTAACGAATGGACCGACAAATACTGATGTGAGATATTCTTATGAAAAAACCCCACAAATCTTTTTCTGCGAAATTTCTATTTAATTTGTGTTTCTGAGAATCTAATTTTTTTGGCCAGTGATAAACCTGGGGCCCACTGGCTCTTCTGCCATTAATTAAGTTTTGGAGTAGTGTTCATCCTCCCATAAGGCACCCCAGCTGGCTCATCAATTTGTAGTACAAGTGCATAATAAAAATTAAAACCTAACTTAATTGATTCTAGTAATAGATTAAATTAACTAATACTTCTAAGTTTTTATGGAAGTTGTTGCATTTGTAGCAGCCGCCTTTAAAATTCAGTGACCAATTAAATCACATATATATTTGTTTATGTTAATAACGGTATGCTCCAATTCTCTAAAATTTATCATTTTATTTATTTATTTATTTGATAGTGAAACTTGAATGTACCCTTTACTCATCCCAAATGTTAGTCCTTTCATTAAAATTATTGAATCTAATAGTTTTCATTTTGCTTGACACAAACATTATCATGTGACAGAATTTTATACGTAACAATTAAATTGAATAAATTTTTCATTTTTGAAAAATATCAATATTCTATATTTCAAAAACATGAACTTCAATAATATTCAGCTGATATACAATTGAATCATGAGGATGTTAATTAATAAAATCAAATTCATAATAATTGTTACATGCATGCATGCTTTATTACTATGTTGATGAAGCTTCACCTAAAAGAAGCTAACTCATCACCAACTTTACCTATATCCATATAGTTCTGAATCAAAAGGAGTCAACCTAGAATTTCTATGTCACTGTCGTCTTTGGCCATATACTTTCTATACAAAATCCAACCTACCAAAATCATGTACAACTAGTATATATAGATACCGTATAATAGTTATGTGCAAAATTTTAGAGGATATGACATAATAATTATGTGGTGCTTTCTAAATTTTTATTTATTTTTATTTTTGTACGTATTGAAGTAGTGTTCCTCCGTTGAAATAAATAAATAAATTTAGGAGGTACCGTATAACTATTGTGCGATACCTCCTAATTTTTTTTTTTTTTGCTTTTGTATTTATCAAAATAGTGTTTCTTCGCCGAAAAAAAAAATTAGGGGATACCACACAATTATTATGCGGTACCCTCTAAATTTTTTCTTTTACTCTGAGGGGGTATTATGGACAATATTTATGTAGGTCATATACCGCATAACTATTGTGTGGTAATGGTACAAACAATTATACGGTAGGTTTCTCCCTAGGCCATTGGATATTGCATTGAATGACTAAGATTGTGTTAGATCATTCCTATACGTATATACATGGGCGCAATTCATAGCATGCATTTGTTATGAATTCTTATACGACATACACCATCTATATCTTTTAAAATAAGAAGTAATGGCCAGGATTAGAGACATCCGCTGCAATTAGTAGTGGAGGAAAAAAAACACATACCATCCGCTACTAATAGTAGTAGACACTAATCAGAATAAAGGTTTGACTTTATTAATTAGAATTTAGGGTTTATAAATCAGGGTTTATGGTTTATTAACTCTTTTTAAATTAGGTTTAGAGTTTATTAACCTCTAGTTAATAAACTCTAACCCTTGTTAATAAACCCTAAGCCTGAATTAATAAACTCTAAACTCTAGTTAATAAATCTTAAACTTTAATTAATTAACCCTAAATCCTATTTAATAAACTCTTAACCCTATTTAATAAACCTAACCTTTGATTTATAAATGCTAAACCCTAATTAATAAAGTCGAACCCTTATTCTAATCAACGTTCGCTTTTATTAGTATCGTGTTTTTTTTTCCAGTCTGCTACTAATAATAATGGATGTCGATTTTCAGTTTTTAATCATAACCGTTATTTCTTGTTTTAAAGGATATAGATGGTGTATGCCGTATAAGAATTCATAACAAATATATATTATAAATTATTTCCCATGTACATGTGTGTGTGTGTGTGTGTGTGTGAAGGCCAGTCAAATACTACATTCATCATAATTCATATAATTTATTGAAATGGCCAACATAAGTATTCATTTTTTCAAGGTGTAGTAGATAAACTTTTTGATGAGAAAAGGATCATAATTCATATACATATACATATACATATACATATACATATACATGCACATGCAGTAGTAGTAAGACAATATGTATATCGATTTTGTACAATATATAAATAAACAAACAAACAAACAATAGAAAAACTCAGGGAGTAATAAGTACTACAATCATTAGGTGTCCGTATATACTACAACTTTCTATCCTCTAAGGAATTTGAAAGTTCTAAACAAACTTTATAACATACTATATATATATATATATATATATATATATATATATATATATATATATACTATAGGAAAATGTCAAGCATTTTACATAACTAATTAATTTATATACATATAATTTTCTACAAAAGAATGAAACAAAATATGTACGTACAATGGGAGAGAGAGCTAGGTCCATAGTTGACTTACAGACAGCTAATTACATATGAGGTCTATAAGATAAGCTCACGAGTGCATGAATGATGACGAGGTATGGAGATTACATGTATCTCCTTATGGGGCCTTCAAATTAATTTTCATTTATCTGATGGGATGTTCTCATTGGGACAGATATTGCTAAGGTCTAGGAAGCTTCATAATGTCTCAACAAACGGACAAGCCAATACAGATCAGCTAGGAAGAAAAGAAAGTTTTTTATTATTAATTATTATTACTGTGATTTATTATTATAATTTATTACTACGACCATATATCAGAGTATTATATTAAAAGTTTAGAATGTGTTTATTCAAATAAAGTAAAATTTAAACAAAACCCTTTTGTTAATTTTGATGTTAATAATATTATTGTACGACCACGCGTAACTTTCAGGAATGTTATTGTCATCCAGGGCCGCAAGGGAAAAGTGTAAACTAATGTCTGATACTTTAATCACTCCTTAATTTGAAGAAGATGAAATACACCCTTAAAATATAGGAAAGATTTTTATTAACTTCTAATTGATATTTTCTTAGGTTGTGATAAGGTTTGTTGTGGACTGCCAAAAACATTAGTCTTGGTCTTAGCTAGATCTAGTAGAGCTCTTTAGTTTTTGTAGAGACTCTTTTCTAGATCACTTTTCTTTTACTTTTTATTGTATAATAATTTATTAATTCTTCTTTCGTTTGGAGTTTATTTTTTCTTTTTACAGAATTAATTTTTTTCACGATATAATTAATTAATTTTTCCTTTTTTAGAGAATTTTATTATTATCTCTTATGAGATTTTGCTTTCTCCATTTTGAAGATTATGTTTTTTGCTTATGAGAATTTTTTTGGGTATGCATATTGATAAAGATAGACGTTTAAATTTGGGTGTAGTGTTATCATGACGGATTGTTCTTCTGTTGTTTGTATTGAATAATTACTTAGATCTGCATATTCTATTATTATTTTAAAATATAATTGTGTTTCAAGAATTTCTGTGGTGTACTCTAGTTGTTGCTACAATTGATCATTTACCTGATTATCTGTTATTTTGTTTGAAAAAGTATAATATTCTTCTTATTGTAATCTTTTTATTTATTTTTTAACAGATTATAGTTTTAATATATTATAGTCTTTTGGACTGTTTGATAATAAAAAATTGCAATTAAAATACATTTTTAAAATAAAAATTTTGAAATTCCTAATATTGTTTTTGTAATTGTAAACACACCCGGTAGGCGGTAGATATAAAACTAATTTGACAATAATATTTTTAACGTTGAAATTCAAAACTAAAATTTGTTTGCGGGGAATAGCAATTAAGAAATTTGTCGTTGGAATTCGAACAACCTTATTATATAAGCCTATAGAAAGTATAAGAATTTCATAACATGCATTGAGAAATTTAGAAGTCACACATATAGTAGTCATTTTAAGACGGTGGATTTAATTATCAAATGAAACATTTTCTTGATTATTTGTTATTAGTATGAAAGGATTATCATTTTAATTTTTTATATTATAATTTTTTTATCATTTATAATAATTTATAATTTTGATATATTTCAGTCAATTGAATTATTTGATAAAAAAAAAAAAAAAAAGTATCAAAGGCATATAATATACTCAATTCATTTCACAAAAAAAGTCTCATTTGACTTTGATATTAGTTTATTTATAAAATCTTAAAAATCAAATAATGAAGTGAATTTATTTTAATTTTCAGATAAATTTTTTGTATTTAGTTAATATTTTTTAAATAGTTTACAATACTAGTTGTTGCATTAATAAAAATTAAATAAATTTACATTAATTTATATTTTAATAATTTTTACATTGACTAAAAAAAAAATTAAATATATATATAATTTTTTTTTGTAGAACGAAAGGATTGTGCTTTATGTATTTATTTTAAGTATTTGCATGAATATTTCATCTAGTAATTAATTAGATGTAGATAACCTATTGCTCGCTCACAGAAATACTTTGGCCTTTTTTTATGATCACATAAGAAGAATATTGTTGTTGTGGAAAACCAGCTTAAAGTCGATCACTTATAGATACTATGGGCTATAATTATAATATTTTTCTCATATATATATATATATATATATATATATATATATATATATATATATATATCTGTGTGTGTGTGTGTGTGTGTGGATCCTAAATTTGGGTTTATACAGTCCAAACTTGAGTTGTCAAAATACACAATAATTATTATAATATAGTATATTGTACAATAATACACAACTAAGTATTCACTATTCTTGTCACACTATTTTAAAACATGTGAAGACTAATATAGTTATCTCTCAGACCTTCATTCCATCCTCCGGCTAGACTCAGTTACGTTCTTATTTCCTGTTGAAAAATAATGGAACAAAAAAAAAAAGGTGAGCTCAAATAGTCCAGTAAAAAATATCATGACTAAGATAATGACGAATAAACAGTTGAATTCTTAATAGAATAATTTAAACAGTAAATTTTTAATTCAACAATTGCAGTTAAATTATTAAACAAAGTTCAAATCAACAACTATAGCAGAAAAACAACCATTTGAAAAATCATATAGACCATGATGTCCACTCGCTTCTTTTTTTAAGAAAAATATCATCAACTTTTATTGTCTGAAATACCACTGGTCATAATAATGAAAACTCACAGTTCCTGGTCATAATCATACAAGTCAACGATTCATCTTTGCATTATGACCAAAGATATTCAAATATAACATCAACGGTCATGATCATACCAGTCTTCAGCCTTTGGTCATAATCATACCAAACAATAGTTCATCTTTGCATTACAGGCCGAAGAGAAAATTCACCGCATGCCCTAAAAGACACACCATCAAATATATTGCATTTAACCTAACAACACCCTTATTTAACCCATGCCCTAGGCCACAGATATTAACAACAATTTGATTCTTGATGATTAGAATAACAATAGAGATATAACTGATGAACAGAAAAAACAGGAATAACAATAAATAACGAAAGTTTACAATTTTACTTTGTACAGATTCAAATAATGTCCAAATTGTCAACATGATATGGACTCAAAATCAAGAACGATATTCAAGATCCATATTTCAAAAGAACGATTGAAGTTCAATAGAAAGGTCCAAGTAAATAGGAATGTTTAATTGAAAAGATATTAAATGAAGCGTAAACTATTAAGAAAATTATAATCATTTCAGAAGTTTAACCGAACAATACTTACCATAGTAAGTTTAAGAGTATAAAAGAAATGATATCCCTTATCGTAGTAAGTTTGAATAATGGAAGATGAAAAAGATGGTATCCCTTATCTTATCACGTGACTGGATATTGATAAAAATGAAGTTGATAAACTTATATATTTATAATATAATTTGTAATTACCACATATAAATTTCAAGGTGTATGATAACTCATATATTATGAACTATCAAAATTATTTATATAATATAAATTTTTGTAGTATAAAATAATAACTTGAAAAATAATAATAAATTTTTCTAAGAAAGCTTTTTAAAATAAATCTTCTCAAATAAGAGTTTTATAAAGGAAGATTTGTGAATACCACGCTGCCTGCCATTCTTCACCAGTTCACATTTATTATTCAGGTGGCCCCCCACAGAGGGTCCACATACTATTCACATATAATAATAATAATAATAATGATAATAATAATAATAATAATAATAATACCCACTAATAATACAATAATTAAGATAATATTACAACATTGATAATAATAACTCAACAATAATGTAAGAAACATGTTACTGACAATTATTAATTTAATAATATAATTTACAGTGTATTTGCTACTGTGACAATTATTTGATTTAATACAGTGCAATAGCAATTATTGGCTCGATAATATAAAATACAGTGTAATGACAATTAATGAATCAATAATGCAAAATAATGTGTATCATTAATTATTGGTGAATACTATGCAATATCTACATTATCAGATCAATAATATAAGACATTGTGCAATACCATGTGCAACTATAGAGTACCGTGTGCTAATAAAATAGCATAAAATATCGTATGCTACATTTTTTTATCGTCGGTATTTTAACAATTAGAAGTGATAACACTATTTTTATAAAAAAAGTTACTTCTATCGTTTTCTATATCCGACAATATTTCGTTGTGGGGTCCACCAATGATTGACTATTTCGGCGTCGTCGTACAACTCGAATATTCCCCGACAAAATGAATATTCCCCAACAAAATGAATATTCCCCAACAAAATAAATATTTTCCGACAAAACGAATATTGTCCGGCATAATAAAATTTACACATAATATCCTTAAACTTTAACTTTGTCAATTTAACCACTTACTGTTTCAGAAAAATATATATATGAAGAAAAATTAAATTTTTATTTCATAATTTCGGGGTCTTACAACATCCCCTCCTTATGAAATTTCGTCCTTGAAATTTACGTAACTGGCATTTCGAAGAGGGAATGATACTTAGATTTCATCTCAGATTCTAGCTCACAGGTCATTTCCTCTGTATCTTGGTTTCTCCATAAAACCTTGACTTAAGGTATAACCTTTGAGCGTAGGATATGCTCCTTCTTATCTAAGATCTTGACAGGTACTTCCTCATACGTTAAATCATTTGCTATAACGTCTGGTTCTAACTCAATGATGTGGTTTAGATCCTTCACATATTTACGTAACATAAATATGTGAAAAACATTATGGATGCGGAACATACTTGGTGGTAAAGCTAATCTGTATGCTACAGTTCCTACTCAATCAAAGATTTCAAATGAGCCAATAAATCGAGGATTGAGCTTTCCTCTCTTTCCAAATCTCGTAACTCCTTTCCACGGGAAAACATGTAAAAATACATGGTCTCCGACGTTGAAACTTCCGTCCCTTCGATGAAGAACATCATAACTCTTTTGTTGTTCTTGTGCGGTCTGTATTCGTTGTCAGATCATTTGAATCTTTTCTGTTGTCAAGCGTACCAACTCGGGTCCTAACAGTTTTGCATGTCCTACCTTATTCTAACATATTGGAGAGCGACACTTCCGTCCGTACAAAGCCTTGAATGGAGCCATGCCTATACTTGCTTGGTAACTGTTGTTGTAGGAAAATTTAACTAATGACAAGTACTTATCCTAACTTCCTTTGAAGTCTAGTATGCAAAGTCTCAAAATATCTTCGAGGGTCTAGATTGTCATTTTCGATTGTCCGTCCGTTTGAGGATGGTATGCAGAACTAAAACGTAGTTCAGTGCTTATAGCTTTTTGTAGACTGATCCAAAAGCGTGAAGTGAATCTAGGATCTCGATCAGAAACTATAGAAACTGACATGCCATGCAATCTCATAATCTCATTTATATACATACCAGCAAGACGCTCAAGTGAAAAGTTTTCTCATATAGACAAGAAATGAACGGATTTGATCAATCTATCTACGATAACCCAAATTGCATCTAAGCCTTGAGAAACTTTGGGAAGACCCGTCACGAAATCCATATTAATGTGTTCCCACTTTCATTCAAGAACTTCAAGTGGTTGCAATGGACCCTTAGGCACTTGATGCTCTGCCTTGACTCGTTGATAAGTTAAGCACCTTGAGATAAAATCTGCAATCTCCCTTTTCATATTGTTCCACCAGAATGTATGTCGAATGTCACAATACATTTTGGTACCTCCTGGGTGGATTGCAAACGACGTGTTGTGTGCCTCCATCATAATTTTATGCTTCAACTCAAGGTCGTTAGGAACACAGAGTCGAGAGTTGACTCGAAGTATTCCTTCCTCGTCGATTCTTGCTTCAGAAATAACATATTCTTGTACTTTCTTCATCATATTCACCAGTTCTGGATCAGTAGCTTGAACAACTTTAATTTTATCGATTAAAGTTGGTTCTACTCGCACGTGTGCAATCTTCGAGTGGGTTCCTAGTATCTTTAGCTCTATCTCCATCTTTTGTAAGTCGTACAAAATGTTTCTTTGCGTTCTCATCATTGCACTTGTATTCGCATAAGATCTTCCGCTCAAAGCGTCAGCTACAACGTTCACTTTTCTCGGGTGATACTAGATGGTGTGATCATAATCCTTCAATAGTTCAAGCCAACGTTGTTGTTGCATGTTGAGTTTGTGACGACCCCAAATCCGGGTTCCATAACCTCGGGTTTTGGTTCTCATGATTCAATACTTAATAACAAAATTTTCATTTAAACTTCGCGGAATAATACAAAAGGTTCCTTATAAAAAGACTACAAATCCCAAGGTCAACTAACCTTAACATAATCAATACATATCTTAAAGGATTACAAAATATTTACAAAAGAAATTACAAAGAAAGCAATTAATTATCATGTATTGAACTAAACTAATCTTTGGTCTTTCCCTTGCCTTTGTTCTTTTTGGAGCATTCAGCCTTAGCTGGAAATAAGTCATGATATAACAAGGGTGAACAACTAGCTTGCTCAACAAGTTTAAGAATGGCTAATATAAGATATATCATGATTGAATGGAAAATAACATCAAAGGTTTCAACAATAGATAACGATTGTGAAAGAACAAGAATCATTTTTTAATGTAAAAGAAAGAATTGAATCTTTACTGCTAAGTGGTCTCTAAGCACCATGAACTGCTATTTAAGGTAAGACATATATAGATTTACTACCTTAGTAGTTTGATACTCGAGGGGATCAGCCTCTTGTACCCTATGCATATGCATAACATTCAGACATCTTGCGCAAATGTCAGTTTTTCGACAAAATAATTGTAAGACCCCGAATTTTATGAAATACAAAATTTAATTTTTCTTCATATATATTTTTTTTGAAACAGTAAGTGATTAAATTAACAAAATTGAAAGTTAAGGATGTTATGTGCAAATTTTATTTTGTCGGACAATATTCGCTTTGTCGGGGAATATTCGTTTGGTCGGGGAATATTCGTGCCGTACGACGGCGCCGAAATAATAAATTATTGGTGGACCCCACAACGGAATATTTGTCGGATATAGAAAACGACAGAAGTAACCTTTTTAAATAAAAATAGTCAACGAAACTGTTAAAATACCGGTGATAAAAGAATAGTAGCATACGGTAGTTTATGGTATTTTCTGTAGCACACGGTACTCTACAGTAACACACGGTATTGCATAGTGTCTCATATTATTGGTCTGATAATTGACACCGTAACTGTTACGCATCATTTCATCGATAATTGTCACTGCATAATATTTTATATTATCAATTCAATAATTGTTGTTACACAGTATTTTGCATTATTGATTTAATAATTGTCATTACACTGTATTTTATATCATTGAGTCAATAATTGTTGTTGCACTGTTTTTAAAATTATTGAACCTAATAATTGTCACAGTAACATATGCACAGTAATTCACATTATTGAATCAATAATTGTCATTACACAGTAACGTATGCTTTATTTTACATTATTGTTATCTCTATTATGATGTTATTTAAACAGTTGTATTTCATTAATTTATTGACTTGATATCTAATAGCTAACTATACTGTATTTATAACAATTAGTCATAATAATTGAATTGATAAAGTTATTTGTTTATAATATAAAGTTAGGTGATTATTAGGTGATATGAAATGAATGGTGTAGATTAAAGTGTGAATTATTGTTGAATAATTGAATTGATTTGTTTATAATATAAAGTTATGTGATTATTAGGTGATATGAAATGAATGGTGTAGATTAAAGTGTGAATTATTGTTGAATAATTAAATTGATTTGTTTATAATATAAAGTTAGGTGATTATTAGGTGATATGAAATGAATGGTGTAGATTAAAGATAATATAATATTTGAAATGGATGGTGTAGATTAAAAGATGATCTTTAAATGAATGGTTTAGATTAAATGAATGATAAGATTTTTGGCTATAAATAGAAGCCTTAACTTAAGGATTTTTCATAAACTTCCTTACTTGTTCTTTCTTTCTCTCTCTAAATACTTCTTGTGAAAGTTCTCTCTAAGTGTGCTTAAGTCATCTTGAGTATTTTTGTGAAGATCTATAAGTATACGTGTACTGTTCAAGTTAATCAACCTCATTTAAATCAATATCCAGTCACGTGTTGAGGTAAGGGATACCATCTTTTTCATCTTCCATTATTCAAACATACTATGGTAAGGGATACCATATCTTTTTCATCTTCCATTATTCAAACATACTATGGTAAGGGATACCATCTTTTTCATCTTCCATTATTCAAACATACTATGGTAAGGGATACCATCTTTTTCATCTTCCATTATTCAAACATACTATGGTAAGGGATTATCATTATTTGATTCTCGATAATAATATTGTTTCTTCCTTACTCATAAGACGTGCCTTTTATTTCCATGTATTAAATTGTGGGAATAACCTTACGGAGCGGATTGCCGCCTGTTGGTGAATAACCTTTCGTATTCATTCATTATTAATCTCTGAGAATAACCTTACGGAGCGGATTGCCGCCTGTTTGGTGAATAACTCTTTGTACTCAAATTCTATTAAATTGTGGGAATAACCTTACGGAGTGGATTGCCGCCTGTTTGGTGAATAACTCTTTGTACTCAAATTCTATTAAATTGTGGGAATAACCTTACGGAGCGGATTGCCGCCTGTTTGGTGAATAACTCTTTGTACTCAAATTCTATTAAATTGTGGGAATAACCTTACGGAGCGGATTGCCGCCTGTTGGTGAATAACCCTTTGTATTAATTTCCTTCACCTTTTGTTAATCAAACCTGCTACGGTAAGGGATATTATTTTCTTTCATACTCCTAAATCGAAATTTATTATGGAACTATTGCTTCTATAATTCCTGAAAATATTATATGTTCCATAATAGTTGAACTTCATTATTTCAACTGAACCTTCCTATTTACGTGAACCTTTCTATTGAATTGTAACCGTTATTCTGAACTGTGGATCTTGAATATCATTTTTAAATTTCACTCCACATCATGTTGACAATTTGGACATTATTTGAATCTGTACAAAGTAAACTTCCGATACTTATTGTTATCCTATTTCTTCTGTTCATCATTTATATCATTCTAATCATCCAAAAATCAAGCTGTTATGAATATACTATGATATTTCTTACTGGGCTATTTGAGCTCACCCTTTCTTTTGTTCCATTGTTTTTCAACAGGAGATGAAAACATAACAGGGTCTAGCCGGGGAATGGAGTGAGGGTCCGAGTAATAGTTATCATAGTCTTCACGTTTTGTAAAATAGTGTGGCAATAATAATGAAGACTTAGTTGTGTATTATTATACACTGTATTGTTGTACGTTGTGCTTTGTTGTAATAATTTTGTTGTAGTATTTTGACGACTCAAGTTTGGGCTGTGTGGGCCCAGATTTGGGGGCGTCACAGTTGGCATCAGAGCTTAGGGATATGGTCTTTAATGGAGATCTGGGGTAGAACTAGGAGGGGAGAGACGAATAGAATCAGTCACTAGTGTGTCCTACCTAAAATAGATTTTATTATCTAATGAGTCGATTTGAATGTAGGAACATGAAGTGATGAGTCAGTTTATTTGAACTAACATTTATTTTGTGACCACAGTTAGGTATGGCATCTGAAAATCAAGAGGTTAACTATGGAATACCCGAAGCAAATGTAGCCGAGAATCAAGAGGCCCCAAACAATCCTCCTGCCAACTCAGGAAATAATGTTCCTGATAACATGATGAACGATGGATTCTTTAGGAATTTCATGCAGTTCATACAGAATCAAGGAAGAGGAAATCCAGTCAATAATAACGGTAGAAACGCTGGCAATTTGAGGATGGTCACTGTTAAGCAATTTAAAGAATTAGGACCACCTGAATTCCACGGGAAGCCTGACCCACTCAAAGCGGAGGCATGGCTGAAGCAGACGACAAAAATACTTGATGTCTTACAATGCGCTGATGATCAGAAGGTGCCATTTGCCACTTTTATGTTACGAGGTGAGGCAGACCATTGGTGGGAAGCGGTAAAACGTATTCAACCTTTAGCACTCGAAATGTCTTGGACAGAATTCGAAGAACTGTTTAACGAGAAGTACTTCCCAGAAAGCATCCGCCATATGAAGGAAGTGGAATTCATTAAGCTGGAGCAGGGAAACATGACAGTCTCCCAATATGAAGCTAAGTTTGCCAAGTTATCTCGCTTTGCCACCCATCTTGTGGATGACGAAGCACGAATGAGTCGGATGTTCCTAAGAGGTTTGAGATTCAAAATTCGTCAACAACTTAGCTCTCATAAATTTAGTTTGTATTCAGATGTTGTGGATAGGGCTCAAAGGGTGGAGCAAACAGATGAAACATTGCAGCCAAGAGTTAATGATCAGCATAGAGAAAGGAGTGACAACAACCACAGGAACGAGAACCATCGAGGAGGTAACCAACACTTCGGTGGTAATTCCACACCAAATAACAGAAGAGGAGAATCTAGTGGGAACAATTTCAAAAGAAAGAGATTCCATAATAATTATGGAAGGGCACCAGCACCAGTACCAACACCAGCACCGACCCCAGTTTCAAGGGGAGAAGATCGACCACCAGTGAGATGCTATAGGTGTGGTCAGGAAGGTCACATCAGCCCAAACTGTACACTGCAGTCCAAAAAGTGCTACAGTTGTGGGAAAGAGGGTCATCTTGCGCGGTTTTATCCTGCCACAAAATCAAGTCCAGCTGCAATGATGATACCAAAAGCTAGCGCGGATAAGGGAAAATCTGTAGTTCAAGGGAGAGCTTTTGTTGTGACATCCCAAATGGCGCGAAACTCGAACGAGGTGATAACCGGTAAGCTATTCATAAATTCTCGTGAAGTCTACGCTTTGTTAGATACTGGCTCTACCCATTCTTTTATCTCACCTGCATGTGCTCAGCGTTTAAACTTAACTCCTGAAAACTTGGACTTTGACTTATCAGTTGAAACCCCATTAGGAGAAATGACCATTACATCTACTGTCTATAAATCTTGCCTAGTTCAAATCAACAACCTCACATTACCTGTTGACCTTATTTCTTTGGAGATGCGTGAATTTGATGTGATTTTAGGAATTGATTGGTTGACTACCCATCATGCTAAAATTGATTGTTTTCATAAGATTATTAGTTTTCATATTCCTAATCAACCTGTCATGCAAATTCAAGCAACTAAACCATTGAAATCTATAACTGTTATTTCTAGCCATAAAGCCATTCGTTTATTGAAAAACGGATGTCAAGCCTTTTTAGCTCATGTCACTGATTTGAACAAAAATACGTCAAACTTGAATGATATTCCCATTGTTAATGAGTTTCCTGACGTTTTTCCTGAAGAACTTCCTGGCTTACCCCCAAACCGTGAAATTGATTTTTATATTGATCTTGAACCCGGTACCAAGCCCATTTCCAAAGCTCCCTACCGAATGGCTCCCATTGAACTTCAAGAGTTAAAAGTCCAACTACAGGAATTGTTGGATACCGGTTTCATTCGTCCGAGTGCATCACCTTGGGGTGCTCCTGTCCTTTTTGTGAAGAAGAAAGACGGGAGTATGAGATTGTGCATTGACTACCGAGAATTGAACCATGTCACCATCAAGAACAGGTACCCGTTACCTCGGATTGATGACATGTTTGATCAATTGCAAGGCGCTCAACATTTCTCAAAGATTGATCTCCGTTCTGGATATCATCAGTTAAAGGTTAAAGCTGAGGACATTCCAAAGACTGCTTTCAGAACTCGTTATGGGCATTATGAGTTCTTAGTCATGCCTTTTGGACTAACTAATGCTCCTGCAGCTTTCATGGACATGATGAACCGGATATTCAAGGAACATTTGGATCATTTTGTGGTTGTCTTTATTGATGACATCCTCATATATTCCAAGAGTCGCGAGGATCATGAACAACACCTGAGATTGATACTACAAAAGCTCCGTGAAAATAAATTATATGCCAAGTTGAAGAAATGTGAGTTCTGGCTTGAGGAGGTCGCGTTTCTTGTGCATGTGATTTCTAGTCAAGGAATATCAGTCGATCCTGCGAAGATTGAAACGGTACTAAATTGGGAACAACCCAAAACAGTAACCGAAGTCCGAAGTTTTCTGGGTCTAGCTGGTTATTATCGGAGATTCGTAGAAGGATTTTCTCGAATCGCCACTCCATTAACGCAGCTTACTCGGAAAAGCACAAAATTCATATGGAGCGAGGAATGCGAGAAAAGTTTACAAGAACTCAAGAAGAGACTGGTTTCAGCTCCAGTTCTGACCATACCATCAGGATCAGGAGAATTTGTTATCTACAGCGATGCTTCTGGCAAAGGTCTAGGCTGTGTCCTTATGCAACATGGAAAGGTTATAGCCTACGCCTCTCGACAACTCAAAGATTATGAGAAAAATTATCCTACTCATGATCTAGAGTTGGCAGCAGTCGTTTTCGCGTTGAAGATCTGGAGACACTACTTGTACGGAGAAAAAGTGGATATCTATACGGATCATAAAAGTCTCAAGTATTTCTTCACCCAGAAGGAACTCAACATGCGACAACGACGTTGGCTTGAGCTGTTAAAGAATTATGACCACACAATCCAGTATCACCCGGGAAAGGCGAACGTTGTAGCTGACGCTTTGAGCAGAAAATCTTATGCAAGTACAAGTGCACTGCTGACAATACAAAAGTGTATTTTGTACGACTTGCAAAAGATGGAGATAGAGCTAAAGACACCAGGGACCCACTCGAAGATTGCTCACGTGCGAGTAGAACCAACTTTAATCGATAAAATTAAAGCTGCTCAAGCTACCGATCCGGAACTGATAAACATGATAAAGAAAGTACAAGAAGGTGCCATTCCCGAAGCAAGAATCGACGAGAAAGGAATACTTCGAGTCAACTCTCGACTCTGTGTTCCTAACGATCCTGAATTAAAGCATAAAATCATGATGGAGGCACACAACACGCCGTTTGCAATCCACCCAGGAGGTACCAAGATGTATCGAGATCTTCGACATACATTTTGGTGGAACAATATGAAAAGAGAGATTGCAGAGTTTATCTCAAGGTGCCTAACTTGTCAACGTGTCAAGGCAGAGCATCAAGTTCCTAAAGGTCCATTACAATCACTTGAAGTTCCCGAATGGAAGTGGGAACACATCAATATGGACTTCGTGACGGGTCTTCCAAAAGTTTCTCAAGGCTTAGATGCAATTTGGGTGATCGTAGATAGATTGACCAAATCTGCTCATTTCTTGCCTATACGAGAAAACTTTTCACTTGAACGTCTTGCCGGTATGTACATAAATGAGATCGTGAGATTGCATGGCATGCCAGTTTCCATAGTTTCTGATCGAGATCCTAGATTCACTTCACGCTTTTGGATCAGTCTACAAAAAGCTATGGGCACTGAACTACGTTTTAGTTCTGCATACCATCCTCAAACGGACGGACAATTGGAAAGGACGATCCAGACCCTCGAAGATCTTTTGAGACTTTGTGTTTTAGACTTCAAAGGAAGTTGGGATAAGTACTTGCCATTGGTGGAATTTTCTTACAACAACAGTTACCAAGCAAGCATAGGCATGGCTCCATTCGAGGCTTTGTATGGAAGGAAGTGTCGCTCTCCAATATGTTGGAATGAGGTAGGAGAAGCAAAATTGTTGGGACCCGAGTTGGTACGCTTGACGACCGAAAAGATCCAAATGATCCGACAACGAATACAGACCGCACAAGAACGACAAAAAAGTTATGCTGATCTTCATCGGAGAGACGAAAGTTTCAACGTCGGAGATCATGTATTCTTACGTGTTTCTCCATGGAAAGGGGTTACGAGATTCGGAAAGAGAGGAAAGCTCAACCCTCGATTTATTGGCCCATTTGAAATCCTCGATCGAATAGGAACCGTAGCCTACAGACTAGCCCTACCACCAAGTATGTCTCGCATCCATAACGTTTTTCACATATCTATGTTACGTAAATATGTGAAGGACCCAAACCACGTCATTGAGTTAGAACCAGACGTTATAGCAGAAGATTTAACATACGAGGAGGTACCTGTTAAGATCCTGGATAAGAAGGAGCAGATCCTACGCTCAAAGGTTATACCTCAAGTTAAGGTTTTATGGAGGAACCAAGATACTGAGGAAATGATCTGGGAGCTAGAATCTGAGATGAAATCTAAGTATCCTTACCTCTTCGATATGTCAGGTACGTCAATTTCGGGGACGAAATTTCATAAGGAGGGGAGGTTGTAAGACCCCGAATTTTATGAAATACAAAATTTAATTTTTCTTCATATATATTTTTTTTGAAACAGTAAGTGGTTAAATTAACAAAATTGAAAGTTAAGGATGTTATGTGCAAATTTTATTTTGTCGGACAATATTCGCTTTGTCGGGAAATATTCGTTTGGTCGGGGAATATTCGTGCCGTACGACGGCGCCGAAATAATAAATTATTGGTGGACCCCACAACGGAATATTTGTCGGATATAGAAAACGACAGAAGTAACCTTTTTAAATAAAAATAGTCAACGGAACTGTTAAAATACCGGTGATAAAAGAATAGTAGCATACGGTAGTTTATGGTATTTTCTGTAGCACACGGTACTCTACAGTAACACACGGTATTGCATAATGTCTCATATTATTGGTCTGATAATTGACACCGTAACTGTTACGCATCATTTCATCGATAATTGTCACTGCATAATATTTTATATTATCAATTCAATAATTGTTGTTACACAGTATTTTGCATTATTGATTTAATAATTGTCATTACACTGTATTTTATATCATTGAGTCAATAATTGTTGTTGCACTGTTTTTAAAATTATTGAACCTAATAATTGTCACAGTAACATATGCACAGTAATTCACATTATTGAATCAATAATTGTCATTACACAGTAACGTATGCTTTATTTTACATTATTGTTATCTCTATTATGATGTTATTTAAACAGTTGTATTTCATTAATTTATTGACTTGATATCTAAGAGCTAACTATACTGTATTTATAACAATTAGTCATAATAATTGAATTGATAAAGTTATTTGTTTATAATATAAAGTTAGGTGATTATTAGGTGATATGAAATGAATGGTGTAGATTAAAGTGTGAATTATTGTTGAATAATTGAATTGATTTGTTTATAATATAAAGTTAGGTGATTATTAGGTGATATGAAATGAATGGTGTAGATTAAAGTGTGAATTATTGTTGAATAATTAAATTGATTTGTTTATAATATAAAGTTAGGTGATTATTAGGTGATATGAAATGAATGGTGTAGATTAAAGATAATATAATATTTGAAATGGATGGTGTAGATTAAAAGATGATCTTTAAATGAATGGTTTAGATTAAATGAATGATAAGATTTTTGGCTATAAATAGAAGCCTTAACTTAAGGATTTTTCATAAACTTCCTTACTTGTTCTTTCTTTCTCTCTCTAAATACTTCTTGTGAAAGTTCTCTCTAAGTGTGCTTAAGTCATCTTGAGTATTTGTGAAGATCTATAAGTATACGTGTACTGTTCAAGTTAATCAACCTTATTTAAATCAATATCCAGTCACGTGTTGAGGTAAGGGATACCATCTTTTTCATCTTCCATTATTCAAACATACTATGGTAAGGGATACCATCTTTTTCATCTTCCATTATTCAAACATACTATGGTAAGGGATACCATCTTTTTCATCTTCCATTATTCAAACATACTATGGAAAGGGATTATCATTATTTGATTCTCGATAATAATATTGTTTCTTCCTTACTCATAAGACGTGCCTTTTATTTCCATGTATTAAATTGTGGGAATAACCTTACGGAGCGGATTGCCGCCTGTTGGTGAATAACCTTTCGTATTCATTCATTATTAATCTCTGAGAATAACCTTACGGAGCGGATTGCCGCCTGTTTGGTGAATAACTCTTTGTACTCAAATTCTATTAAATTGTGAGAATAACCTTACGGAGCGGATTGCCGCCTGTTTGGTGAATAACTCTTTGTACTCAAATTCTATTAAATTGTGGGAATAACCTTACGGAGCGGATTGCCGCCTGTTTGGTGAATAACTCTTTGTACTCAAATTCTATTAAATTGTGGGAATAACCTTACGGAGCGGATTGCCGCCTGTTGGTGAATAACCCTTTGTATTAATTTCCTTCACCTTTTGTTAATCAAACCTGCTACGGTAAGGGATATTATTTTCTTTCATACTCCTAAATCGAAATTTATTATGGAACTATTGCTTCTATAATTCCTGAAAATATTATATGTTCCATAATAGTTGAACTTCATTATTTCAACTGAACCTTCCTATTTACGTGAACCTTTCTATTGAATTGTAACCGTTATTCTGAACTGTGGATCTTGAATATCATTTTTAAATTTCACTCCACATCATGTTGACAATTTGGACATTATTTGAATCTGTACAAAGTAAACTTCCGATAATTATTGTTATCCTATTTCTTCTGTTCATCATTTATATCACTCTAATCATCCAAAAATCAAGCTGTTATGAATATCTGTGGCCGGGGGCACAGATGTGATATATTTGTTGAACAGATGATAGGTTAAAGGCGATATAATAGGTTAAAGGCGATACATCTGTTCGGTGTCTTTTATGGCACGTGGTGAATGTTCTCTTTGGCCCGTAGTGCAAAGATGAACTGTTGTTTGGTATGATTATGACCAAAGGCTGAATCTGGTATAATCATGACCGTTGGTGCTATATTGAATATCTTTGGCCCGTAGTACAAAGATGAACTGTTGATGTGCATGATTATGATCAGGAACTGTGAATTTGTATTATCTTGACTAATGATATTTCAGATGATAAAAGTTGATGATGTTTTTCCTAAAAAGAGAACCGAGTGGACATTATAGTCTGCATTATTCTTCTAATAGATTACTCATTCCGCTGCTATTATTGATCTGAACGTTGTTTAAGAATTTAACTGCAGTTTTTGATATAAACCTTGTAGTCTATTGTATTCTATCAAGAACTCAACTGTTGAAGACTAATGATAATTTATTCGTCATTATCTTAGTCATGATATTCTTTACTGGGCTATTTGAGCTCACCCTTTCTTTTGTTCCATTGTTTTTCAACAGGAGATGAAAACATAACAGGGTCTAGCCGGGGAATGGAGTGAGGGTCCGAGGAATAGTTATCATAGTCTTCACGTTTTGTAAAATAGTGTGGCAATAATAATGAAGACTTAGTTGTGTATTATTATACACTGTATTGTTGTACGTTGTGCTTTGTTGTAATAATTTTGTTGTAGTATTTTGACGACTCAAGTTTGGGCTGTGTAGGCCCAGATTTGGGGGTGTCACAATAATCCCATTATATAGGGTTGTTTGTTCTCAGTCTTACTATAAGAATCTGCACCAACCAATGGTTTGGATAAGCTCCTAAAATATTCAAGTTGATGAATTTATACATACAATGTCTAGCCGAAACAATTAGCTTAGACATTTTTAAACAGTTCTTGATTTAATGAACTATAAGTCTTGCAAATGCACTATGTGCGAATACAATAGCAGTACGGATGTGAAATAACTTTAAATAATTAAACCACTTAAATCTCTGACGAAATAAATGCAAGTCTAGGAACTTGCTCAATCACAATTTGAATAGGTTTAAAGAACTTGCAAAAATAAATACAAGTTAAGGGTCAGAGAACTTGTCTTGTTTGTTGTCTACTGCTAACCAATTCAATTTAATATCCTTTGAACATACCTAATAATTTATCAAGTTGATCTTTCAATTAGTATCATATATAGATTAATATAATAACATTTGTACATCTTAACTTAACTACACTTAATCACATAATTAAATAATTAAGGTATATCAATCACTTAAAAAAAATTATCATTATTTGATAATATTTAAATCACATAAAAGCTATATTAATCATTTAATATAGTTCAGACTCCTATTTAATATTATTAACAATTTAATAATACATTATTCTCCTTTAAATATTATTAATTATTTAATAATATTTTATTTATTCCTTAATATTATTAATTATTTAATAATATTTAATTCATTTTCTAATATTATTAATCATTTAATAATATTTTATTCATTTTCTAATATTATTAATTATTTAATAATATTTTATTTATTTTTTTAATACTATAAATTATTTAATAATATTTTATTCAGTTTCTACTATTATTAATTATTTAATAATATTTTATTCATTTTTTAATATTATTAATCATTTAATAATAAATATTTTATTCATTTACTTAATATTATTAATCCTTTAATAATATTTGATTCATTTAATAACATTTTATGAATTTAATTATATTATTAATCTTTTAATAATATTTATCATCTTTCACATATTAAATTAACTTTTCATAATGTTTAAATTATATTTATTGATTCCAAAAATAATAATATAATTTTTAAAACATTTTTTACTTTCTGACCCGACCCGACCCGACCCGGCCAAAACTGACCCGACCCGGTCCGGAATTAATTTAAATTCCTAGGAAAGGCACGACGCTCCAGCACAATGTTTTGAACTACACACTGCGCCCTGGCGCCGTACTGCAGAAACATTTTCTAGATTTTTTAATTTTGACACTGTTGATTCAAACTTGCATAAAATGAAATCTACATATCCAAATGACACAAAATTAGTGTTGACATCTTCCTAACTTCTTGCTTTGCAATAATTTATGGTTCGATCACATTTTTGAAAACGTTTTGACATGAAATGTAAGATCGAACCACCTAAGGTTTTAAAATCGACATGTTTTGCGGTAAAAGTCATAACTTCTTTGTTATTCCATATTTTTTAGTGATTCAAGTTGGGTTTTCTTTATAATTCATATATGTAACTTTCTAGTCGTAGAAACCCACTTTCCAGCTTGTATATTTTAAACTACATTACTAAATAGCACATGGTCACCTAGGGTTTTACCAGTAAAACTTAATATGGACTTTTCTTCCATTTATTAGCATACCACACATACCAAAACATGTATTAAACTTATCAAACCATAAATCTACCAATATAACATAATTTTAGATTTCTAGACCATTAAAATAATTTTTGATCGGTTAAAAATATATTTTGACCATAGAAAACATATATAGACAACAAAAATGAACTAAGAAGGAGATAGAGCACTTTTGAACCTTATACTCTAGGATGCTCTTCTTCTCTTGGCTAGGAACTTCACTAGGGACTCCACCTTGACTATTATCTAGCAATCTTCCTTGGTGAAATCTCAACGCACAAGAGTTCTCTTACTTTTCTCTCAAAGAAGCTTTCACTTTTCTCTCTAGAATGCTCTAGCAAATGACCCAACAAACATAACACATAGGTGAAATACTCTATATATAGCACTTCCTCAATCACCATCAACTCCTACTAATCAACTAATATTGGTCAAATTAGATGCTAATTGATACTTACTATTTGATTGAATGACTAGGTGAATGACTAGGTGATTGACCTCCAAAAAGCTAACTTGCAAGCTATTGATGGAGTAACACACAAGCAACACAAATGCAACAATTCACCCCCCAAGTGCCACCCCCCCCCCCCCTAAATGACAGACAAATGGCCCCTTTTTGGGCCATTTTTGCTTTATTTTTAATGCTTATATATATTGACCAACCTTTGACTTCCATTTGGGCTCCACATTGAACATAGAAATTAAATACGTTGGGCTCATCCATTTAATTTGATTGGGCTCAATTTAATTGTTCTATTGGGCTAACATTAAATAACTTATATTACATTTAATTAAAACAAGCATTGGACTAGTTTAATTATTACATGGATCAAGGTTTAAATTAATTACATGGACTACTAAGTAAATTTATTTGACCTAGTTTAATACCTCATTAGGACTTATAATATAATCCAATTAGACTTGCTTTAATTAATTCTACCACTTTGCTTCATTACTAGATAAATATATACATACGCAAGTATATTCATTCAATTTATTTAATGCACAATTAATTAGTAAAATTTTTTTAATTCATTGATAATTATTTAATAATTATAATTACAATGATATAGAAATCGTGGTCATTACAAAATTCTTTTTGAGTTAAAACATACTTAAGGCTTTTATGATCTGTATAGATATCCATTTTTCCTCCGTATAAGTAATGTCTCCAGATCTTTAATGCGAAAACGACTGCTGCCAACTCTAAATCATGAGTAGAGTAATTTTTCTCATAATCTTTGAGTTGTCGAAAGGCATAGGCTATAACATTTCCATGTTACATAAGGACACAACCTGGACCTTTGCCTGAAGCATCGTTGTATATGACAAATTCTCCCGATCCTGATGGTATGGTCAGAACAGGAGCTGAAATAAGTCTCCTCTTAAGTTCTTGAAAACTTTTCTCACGTTCTTCATTCCATACGAATTTTATACTTTTTCGAGTTAGCTGAGTTAATGGAGTGGCGATTCAAGAAAATCCTTCTATAAATCACCGATAATAACCAGCTAGGCCCAGAAAACTTCGGACTTCAGTTACTGACCGAGGTTGCTCCCAATTTAATATCGCTTCAATCTTTACAGGATCGACTGATATTCCCTGACTAGAAATCACATACCCAAGGAACGTGACTTCCTCAAGCCAGAACTCACATTTCTTCAACTTGGCATATAACTTGTTCTCACGTAGCTTTTGGAGTATTAATCTCAGGTGTTTTTCATGATCCTCACAACTCTTTGAGTATATGAGAATGTTATCAATAAAGATAACCACAAAATGATCCAAATATTCTTTGAATATATGGTTCATCATGTCCACGAAAGCTGTAGGAGCATTTGTTAGTCCAAAAGGCATGACTAAGAACTCATAATGCCCATAAGGAGTTCTGAAAGCAGTCTTTGGAATATCTTCAGCTTTAACCTTTAACTGATGATATCCAGAACGGAGATCAATCTTTGAAATATGTTGAGCACCCTGCAATTGATCAAATATGTCATCAATCCGAGGTAACGGGTACTTGTTTTTTTATAGTAACATGGTTCAATTCTTGGTAGTCAATGCACAACCTCATACTCCCGTCTTTCTTCTTCACAAATAGAACATGAGCATCCCAAGGTGATGCACTCGGACGAATAAAATCGGTATCCAACAATTCCTGTAGTTGGACTTTTAATTCTTGAAGTTCAATAGGAGTCATTCAGTATGGAGCTTTGGAAATTGGCTTAGTACCGAGTTCAAGATCAATACTGAATTCAATTTCACGGTTTGGGGGTAAGCCAGGAAGTTCATCAGGAAAAATGTCAGAAAACTCATTAACAATGGGAATATCATTCAAATTTGACGTGTTTTTGTTCAAATCAGTGATATAAGCTAAAAAGGCTTGACATCTATTTTTCAATAAACGAATGACTTTATGTCTAGAAATAACAGTTATAGATTTCAATGGTTTAGTTGCTTGAATTTGCATGACAAGTTGATTAGGAATATAAAAACTAATAATCTTTTGTAAACAATCAATTTTAGTATGATGGGTAGTCAACCAATCAATTCCTAAAATCACATCAAATTCATGCATTTCTAAAGAAATTAGGTCAATAGGTAATGTGAGGTTGTTAATTTGGACTAGACAAGATTTATATACAGTAGATGTGATGATTATTTCTCCCATAACTAGTGGTCGATCTCATCCCCTTAAAACTGATACCGGTGTTGGTACTAGTCTCGATGCCCTTCTATAATCATTATGGGATCTCTTCCTCTTGAAATTATTCTCACTGAATTCTCCTCTTCTGTTATTCGATGCGGGATTACCACCGAAATGCTGGTTACCTCCTCTATGGTTCTCGTTCTTATAGTTGTTGTCATTTCTCTCTATGCTGGTCATTAACTCTTGGTTGCACTATTTCATTTTCATGTTCTACCCTTTGAGCCTTATCCACCACATCTGAATACAAACAAAATTTGTGAGAGCTAAGTTGTTGACAAATTTTGGTTCTCAAACCTCGCAAGAACATACGACTCATTCGTGCTTCGTTATCCACCAAATGGGTCGCAAAATGAGATAACTCGGCAAACTTAGCTTCATATTATGTGACTGTCATATTTTCCTGCTCTAGCTTTATGAACTCCACTTCCTTCATATAGCGGATGTTTTTTGGAAAGTACTTTTCGTTGAACAACTCTTGAAATTTCAGCCAGGACATTTCGAGAGCCTTTCAAGAGCCAAATGATGGATACGTTTTACCGCCACCCACCAATGGTCTGCCTTACCTCGTAACGTAAAGGTGACGAATGACACCTTCTGATCATCTGCACATCACAGGACATCAAGTATTTTTGTCGTCTGCTTCAACCACACCTTCGCTTTAAGTGGGTCAGGTTTCCCGAAAAATTCAGGTGGCCCCAACTCTTTAAATTTCTTAACGGTGACAATCCTTGAATTATCAGCGTTTTCACCACTAGGACCTCCCCTCGCCTGATTTTGGATAAATTGCATGAAGTTTCTAAAGAAACCATCTTGATTTGCAGGATCACCAGCATTATTTTCTGAAGCTGCAGGAAGATTGTTTGTAGCTTCCTGGTTCTCAGCTACATTCGCCTCGGGCAACAGATAGTTCATTTTCTGATTTTTGGAAGTTATTCTAAACTGCGGTCATAAGATAAAGGTTAGTTAAACAAATTGACACCACACTTCTTGTCCCCATATTCAAGCCAACTCATTAGATAACAAAATTTAATTTATATAGGACACACTAGTGACATAATCTATTCGTCTCTCTCCTCCTACTTCTACCCCAGATATCCATGCAGGATTATATCCCTAAGCTCAGATGTCAACTGTGACGACCCCAAATCTGGGCTCACACAACCCAAACTTAAGTTGTTAAAATACACAACAACTATTAAAATACAGTATATCGTACAATAATACATAACAAAGTCTTAACTATTATTGTCACACTATTTTACAACATATGAAGACTACTATTGCTATCCCTCGGACCTTCACTCCATCACTCGGCTAGACCCAGCTACCTTATTATCTCCTGTTGAAAAATAATGGAACAAAAAAAAAAGGTGAGCTCAAATAGCCCAGTAAAAAATATCATGACTACGATAATGACGAATAAATTATCGTTAGCCTTCAACAGTAGAGTTCTTGATAGAATAATTTAAACAGTAAATTTTTAATTCAACAACTGTAGTTAAATTCTTAAATAAAGTTTAGATCAACAACTGCAGCAGAAAAACAACCATTAGGAAAATTATATGGACCATGATGTCTATTCGCTTCTCTTTTTAAAAAAAAAACATCATCAACTTTTATTATCTGAAAAAACCACTGGCCATGATAATGCAAACTCACAGTTCCTGATCATAATCATGCAAGTCAACAGTTCATCTTTGCACTATGGCCAAAGATATTCAAATATAACAACAACGGTCATGATCATACCAATCTTCAGCCTTTGGTCATAATCATACAAAACAATAGTTCATCTTTTCACTACAAGCCGAAGAGAATATTCACTGCGTGCCCTAAAAGACACACCATCAAATATATCGCATTTAACCTAACAACACCCTTATCCAACTTGTGTCCCAGGCCACGTATATTAATAACAATTTGATTTTTGATGATTAGATTAAAAACAGAGATATGACTGATGAACAGAATAAACAGGAATAACAATAAATATCGAAAGTTACAATTTTACTTTGTACAGATTCAAATAATGTCCAAATTGTCAACATGATGTGGACTCAAATTCAAGAACGATATTCAAGATCCATATTTCAAAAGAACGATTGAAGTTAAATAGAAAGGTCCAAGTAAATAGGAAGGTTCAATTGAAAAGATATTAAATGAAGCATAAACTATTAAGAAAATTATGATCATTTCAGAAGTTTTACCGAAAAATACTTACCATAGTAAGTTTAAGAGTATAAAAGAAATGATATCCCTTACCGTAGTAAGTTTGAATAATGAAAGATGAAAAAATGGTATCCCTTACCTTATCACGTGACTGGATATTGATAAAAATGAGGTTGATCAACCTATATATTTATAATATAATTAGTAATTACCACATATAAATTTCAAGGTGTATGATAACTCATATATTATGAACTATCAAAATTATTTATATAATACAAATTTTTGTAGTGCAAAATAATAATTTCAAAAATAATAACAAATTTTCCTAAGAAAACTTTTTAAAATAAATCTTCTCAAAGAAGAGTCTTATAAAGAAAGATTTGTGAATACTGTGTGAAATAGGTATTTGTGCAATTCCTACTCTTTAATAAAATACTTACTTGAAATTTTTTTGCACTCTTTTTGATTTACAAACACTCAAAATAACCTTACTATTCTCATAGAAAACTCATAAAATACTTGCAGAAAATTTTTATGTTTTAGGTGTGATTTTTCTATTCAGCTAAGTAAGTAATTTATAGGAGAGGGGAGTGCACTGTGTAGGTGTGCTACTGGCGTGCTACACGCTAGCCTAATTTTCAAAAATGCTTGCCATTCTTCACCAATTCACATTCATTATTTAGGTAGCCCTCACAGAGGGTCCACATACTATTCACATATAATAATAATAATAATAATAATAATAATAATAATAATAATAATAATAATAATAATAATAATAATAATAATAATAATAATAATACCCACTAATAATACAATAATTAAGGTAATATTACAATAGTGATAATAATAATTCAACAATAATGTAAGAAATATGTTACTAACAATTATTAATTTAATAATATAATTTACAGTGTATTTACTATTGTGACAATTATTTGACTCGATGTTATAAAATACAATGTAATGACAATTATTAAATCAATAATGTAAAATACTGTGTATCATTAATTATTGATGAATACTGTGCAATAACTACGTTATCAGATCAATAATATGAGACACTGTGCAATACCGTGTGCTACTATAGAATACCGTGTGCTAATAAAATACCATAAAATACCGTATGCTACTATTTTTTTGTATCGCCGGTATTTTAGCATTTAAAATTGATAACACTGTTTTTATAAAAATAAAATTACTTCTATCATTTTCTATATCCGATAATATTCCGTTGTGGGGTGCACCAATGATTGACTATTTCGGCGCCGTTGTACGACTCGAATATTCTCTGACAAAACGAATATTATCTGACATAATAAAATTTGCACATAACATCCTTAACTTTTAACTTTATTAATTTAACCACTTACTGTTTCAAAAAAATATATATATGAAGAAAAATTAAATTTGTATTTCATAATTTTGGGGACTTACAATATATATACATATATATCTGACATAATAAAATTTGCACATAACATCCTTAACTTTTAACTTTATTAATTTAACCACTTACTGTTTCAAAAAAATATATATATGAAGAAAAATTAAATTTGCATTTCATAATTTCGGGGTCTTACAATATATATATATATATATATATATATATATATATATATATATATATATATATATATATATATATATATATATAAAGTGATTTATAGTCAAAGTTGGATGAGAACAATTTTTTATCCAACCAAATTTTATCCATCCATTACAAGTTTAAACAACTTAAAAATAAACATACTACTTAATAGTTATTAGTACTACCGCACAATTGTTATGAGGTATGGGTTGAAGTTTTTTTAAAAAAAAATTGCACCGCATAACAATTAGGCGGTACCCTTTTAATTATTTTTTTAGTATATCGAATAAATGTTATGCGATAGGAAGAAAAAAAAAAATTAAAGTGGCGCCGCATAACGGTTACGCGATACCTAAAAGAAAAAAAAATTAAAATAAATCGCGTAACAGCTATGCGGTACTATTTTTTTTTTAGGAATTCAGAAAGAATGACATCGTTGCCATGGTTGATCAGTGGCTAACAAAAACTTATGATGGTTGTAACTCACGAAAATCAACTACATTGAATTCCCAAAAGAACTCAAGCCAAATCGACCGCATAAATTGAGTTAGGAATAATTTTATTTGCTTCTTGATCAATCTTAATGTTTGTTAGTATACATAGAGTATGTATTGTGATGTGTCAAAATAAAAAGAAATAGTCTTATTTTGTTTTGCCTTTTGTGAGAAGAAAGAAAAAGTGAGTGAAGCATCAATAATCCTTCACTTTGGTTGTTTGCCTTTTTAGTCTTTTTTATCTTTACAGAAGACAATGACGAAGGAGGAGTACGCAAGGCTCCATAACAGGTGTCAGTGGCGCCCATGCTAGCAATTAGGATTAGGATTCATATCACTAGTTTTCCATTCATTTTAAAAAAATTTAAAATCATTTACAATAGACGTACTGCAAGATATCTCACTCAAATCAGTAATGGTGGTGTTTGATGGATGGTCAAATTTTTCTTAGATACTATATAACTGTTATAAGGTTTTTTTTTTCTCCTACCGCATAATAGTTATGCGGTATTTAAATTTTTTTTAAAGGTACCGCATAACTGTTACGTGGTGCCTTTTAAACTTTTTTTCCTTTTACCGTATAGTAATTATGCGATACTTAGAAGAAAAAAATTAAAGAGTACCGCATAACTGTTATGCAGTACCTTTTAATTTTTTTTCCATCCTACCGCATACAGTTATACGGTACCTAAATTTTTTTAGGCACTACAAACGCATAATAGTTATGCAGTGTAGGTTTTTTTTAAAGCTTCAGCTCATACCATTTAACAATTATGCGATGCATCTGAGGGGTAATATGAATATTTTTTATATGGACCATATACCGTATAACAATTATGCGATGATGCTAATAACTTATGCGATATATTCATTTCTAATATAAGCCATTTAATCTCACAACAGACGGACAAGATTAGGTTTGATAATAAATTACTCTCATCCAACTTTGGTTATGAATCACTCCCACATATAATGGTCGATATAAAAATTACCTTTTTATTGGCAGCCACTAGGAGTAATGGCTGGATAAAATTACCAAATTACCCTCTTGACCTCTACTAGGAGTGGCTGTAAGGAACTTGTCATAGCTGACGAAAAGTCCGGCTACCAAAAAATGACACCGTTTTGGTTCCTTCTCTGGCCGCCACTGTGACACCCCAAGATTTTACAAGATTTTAATAAGGATTATGATTAATTAAGTAAAGGTTAATAGTTAAAACCTATTTATGAATGACATAAAGTATAAGAACGATTCAATATAATATATTATGTAATCGATGTGTTTTATGTGACCTATGTGGTAGGTTGAAAATATGTATATGATTATTTGAGTAGTTAAGAAAAGAAATGAGATAAATAAGAAAAGTATAAGTGAATGGAGATTTTGTTATAAAAATTAACAGCAAGTTAAATGAATAGGCCTTGATAGGTGAGGATATAAGAATGACAAGGTAAAATATGTATGTATGTGCAGAGAATAAGAAACCGCATGATCTAATCGGTTTATTAAGAATTTATGAGATATGAAGGATTTGATATATGAATATTTGGAGTTTACCAAAGAATAGATATTTAATTTATTGAAATAAGATAATCATGTATATGATGTGAAGATACAGAATATGATACCCCGAAAGTGCGTAGAAGGAACGTATATAACATGTATGTTGAGAACTAGCATTATGTGTATTAAGTAAATAAGTGAAAGGGACGTAAAGACAAAATGAAGGTATTAAGAGTTTATATGATTAAAGAGTTGGATTGTGGTAATCCAACTGAGGTACGCTTCTCGAGGAAGCAGTTTATGAAAAAGTGAGTAATACAACTATTTGAGATATCGAAAATTTAAAATTTGTGAATTATGGAACTAAGGAAGCTCATAGAGAATTAAGTATGAAATTATATGCAAATTCGCATTTATTATAAATGATTATAATTGATTGATGAAATTAGTATTTGGAAATGTAACTAGTATTTTAGGACAAGCCAATTATGGTATATTTGATGCTAGAATAAAATTCAAACATAATGAAGCAAGTTTGGATCAAAAATGACTTGAATTGGATTCAAATTAAGTGAATTGTGATTTAAAAGAGATTAAATTCTCTAGATTTATGGTACAATGACTATATTACCCGTAACAAGTTATGAAATGACATTTATGTCCCAAAGGGGAGTAATGACTATTTTATCCTTGGTTAGTCATGGGAATTGTCATACAAGACCCTAACCTTACATAAGTTAAACTAACCATCCATGGTTAGTAGTTGGAAGATATGTATTACTCATATATGTATAAGTTTCAAGTATGCAACTTGGTTCTTTTCATTTCATTCGAAAGTTTCCAAGTGAGAGCTCTTAAGCAAGAAAATAAGAAGAAAGTCTAGGGTTTTCCATTGATAGCTCAAGGACTTACTGGAAAAATGATCAAGGAAGGAGAATTAGCCATACAAAGTGGAGAATTAAGCTTTATGAAGCTTTGTAGCAAGAAAGAAGGAAACTATAAGAAGGTATAAACATGTTTAAGTTATGGAAATTTATGCTCACGTGTTTAAATTCAAGAATAGAGGTAGTCATGCAAGAATTCATGGATAGAAGTAAGAGTAATGTAAGTTATGTGCCATATGTTTTTTAAGTTTTGAAACCCTAAGCTTATAAGTTGTGTTACAAAGTTAATGGACTATTCATGTTCATTTTTAAGGCTAGAAATCATGATTCATGGAGGATCATATGTTATTTGTTGATAAATTTGATAAAACTCTATATGAAGAGGTTGTGCATGTATGATTCAAGTATATTTTATGCTAGAGATGATCCTAAGAGCACAAATGGAAAGAAAACATGTTTGGTTTAAGGAAAGTGTAATATTAAATTATGATTTATAGATGATTATGTGTTTTATGTGGCTAAAGGTAATGAAAACCTAGTTTAAAAGGTTAATCATGTTTGATGCAAGCAAATTATTGTGCTAGATGGTAAGCTAGAGACTTTGATGGTTAAAAAGCACATTTTGTTGAGGAAAGTTTGAATATAAGGCTATACTTTGTGAATAAACCAAATCGTAATTTGTAAAATGCATTAGAATGTGCAGTTAGAAGTTATCTGAACTTATAAAGTCGATAAATGAGTATATGGTTGCCTATGTGATGTTGAGAGATTAAAGTGTCAAGTTGAGCTTAAGTTTTGAATTTGAAAAGTTAATAAAAGTTGACAAAGTGCCGTTAAATGGTGATTTTTGACAATTTTAAGGAATTGAAGGTCAAATGAGGCCAAACAGTGAATGAAAATGAGGCAAGTGCCGTTAAACACTTGTTAGAATTGATTTAATAATCAACGGATAGGAATTTGAATGAAAATGAGTTTCGAACGATGGAAAACGATCGTTTCGACCCTAAACAAACTTTTACGGACAAAACCCGCCTCGGGCATAATTTAATAGTTTGAAAGGCCTAGACATGTCATATATGACCTATGTGAACTTTGTCAAGTGTTAAAATTGAGTTTTAAAGCATATGGCCAAAACTCACAAAGTTGAGAAAAATTGGATTTCAAAGTCTGAAAATTTTCGAAGTCCGGAAATGAGTTGAACAGCCCTCCTACGGGCTAATGTATCATTGATTTCGAGAAGTCAAATGAGGCAAGTAAATTTTTTATAAAATACTATGTAGTAATACCTAGCACTGTGGCGAATTTGGACTTAATTGGATTTGTGGTTAAGGAATTAAAAATCACCAAAGCAGCAGAGAAAATCAAGAAATTCTGCACCAGAGCACTGCGTCGAGCGCAGTGTGTTGTGCCTAACACTGCGTCGGGGCGCAGTGTTACTGTTCACAGCCGAGAAGAATGCGCGGCCAGCGAAATGTTGAAGAAGAAACACTGCGCTGGGGGCGCAGTGTACTGTTCACAGATAGCAAAACTTTCCTAAATAAGATATTTTAATACAGAATGATAAGAACGGTTTATGTAAACCCTAGGTAATTTAAGAATGGGTTATATAAAGGGTGTTTAGGTATAATAAGATAATGAATGACATAATATAACATGCCCAAAGCTAACCCAAATCATGTTAAAGGTTATGAAAAAGGTTGGGAACGAGTTAGGGTGTATTATTAACCTATATAAGGTGTAATACACCAAACGTGAAATGATTAAAGACGAATGGTCAGATATTTATGAGTTAAGTTTAACAAGTTATATAAAGTTTTAAGATCCTATATTGATGAATATAGATTGTATATTTTCAGATAAGGTTCAAACAAGCAACCTGACTTAAGGAAGGATAACAGGGCCAAGCGAGGTGACAAAGGTTAAGTAAATAAAAGCGTACAGACAAGTTTTTCAGACTAAAGTGTACTAATTGTTCTAGATGAACTATATGATTATAAAAGATTTGAAATGTGCTCTATGTGCAACTATGTGATATAAATCTTAGATGAAATACGTGGCATTCATGCATAATATGATAAAGTAAAGGAGCATGACGCATATTATAAACTGCAAGCATGAAATGTGTTATCTGAATTACTTGCTAAGCTTTATGCTCATTATTGCTATGAACTAACATTTCAGGTAAAATACGAGAAGGCCGAAGGTTCCGGTGAAGCTAAGGTAAAGAATATGGATACATGGGGATACGTGAAGAAATTTGTTATATATAAATTTGTATAGAGGCAAGATGTGTAATAGTTTGGTTTAAATGTTAAACCTAGACAATAGAAATAGATCTATGGTTTGTAAACCATATAGTTAAACGTGTATGCATGTATTATTCAGGAAAAAAAGGTTATACATATGATAAACTTGTATGTATAGTACAGAGATATGTAAACAGGTACAAAACAGGTATAAGTAAACAGGGCCGTGTATGAATAGTTCATGGTGAAATTTTATTTACTGGTTATGCTAAATCATATTGAATATGACTTTTAAATTATAATATACTAGGTCATAATTTATAAACGTTTGACCTAAGTTCTAATAAATAGTAAGTGAATGTTACGATCCTGAGACATGATGACGATTGTAAGATAAATAAACAGATTTATGGACAGCATTATGGTCAACTGAATGATTTTAAATATTAAAGGTTAAGTTTTAACGCACGAGATTCAAGTTAATGTGATTTAAAGTTAATGATTATGTTTGTGACGCCCCCAAATCTGGGCCCACACAGCCCAAACTTGAGTCGTCAAAATACTACAACAAAATTATTACAACAAAGCACAACGTACAATAATACAGTGTATAATAATACACAACTAAGTCTTCACTATTATTGCCACACTATTTTACAAAACGTGAAGACTATGATAACTATTCCTCGGACCCTCACTCCATTCCCCGGCTAGACCCTGTTATGTTTTCATCTCCTGTTGAAAAACAATGGAACAAAAGAAAGGGTGAGCTCAAATAGCCCAGTAAAGAATATCATGACTAAGATAATGACGAATAAATTATCATTAGTCTTCAACAGTTGAGTTCTTGATAGAATACAATAGACTACAAGGTTTATATCAAAAACTGCAGTTAAATTCTTAAACAACGTTCAGATCAATAATAGCAGCGGAATGAGTAATCTATTAGAAGAATAATGCAGACTATAATATCCACTCGGTTCTCTTTTTAGGAAAAACATCATCAACTTTTATCATCTGAAATATCATTAGTCAAGATAATACAAATTCACAGTTCTTGATCATAATCATGCACATCAACAGAAAGGTTCACGTAAATAGGAAGGTTCAGTTGAAATAATGAAGTTCAACTATTATGGAACATATAATATTTTCAGGAATTATAGAAGCAATAGTTCCATAATAAATTTCGATTTAGGAGTATGAAAGAAAATAATATCCCTTACCGTAGCAGGTTTGATTAACAAAAGGTGAAGGAAATTAATACAAAGGGTTATTCACCAACAGGCGGCAATCCGCTCCGTAAGGTTATTCCCACAATTTAATATAATTTGAGTACAAAGAGTTATTCACCAAACAGGCGGCAATCCGCTCCGTAAGGTTATTCTCAGAGATTAATAATAAATGAATACGAAAGGTTATTCACCAACAGGCGGCAATCCGCTCCGTAAGGTTATTCCCACAATTTAATAGAATTTGAGTACAAAGAGTTATTCACCAAACAGGCGGCAATCCGCTCCGTAAGGTTATTCTCAGAGATTAATAATGAATGAATACGAAAGGTTATTCACCAACAGGCGGCAATCCGCTCCGTAAGGTTATTCCCACAATTTAATACATGGAAATAAAAGGCACGTCTTATGAGTAAGGAAGAAACAATATTATTATCGAGAATCAAATAATGATAATCCCTTACCATAGTATGTTTGAATAATGGAAGATGAAAAAGATGGTATCCCTTACCGTAACACGTGACTGGGTATTGATTTAAATGAGGTTGGTTAACTTGAACAGTACACGTATACTTATAGATCTTCACAAATACTCAAGATGACTTAAGCACACTTAGAGAGAACTTTCACAAGAAGTATTTAGAGAGAGAAAGAAAGAACAAGTAAGGAAGTTTATGAAAAATTCTTAAGTTAATGCTTCTATTTATAGCCAAAAATCTTATCATTCATTTAATCTAAACCATTCATTTAAAGATCACCTTTTAATCTACACCATCCATTTCAAATATTATATTATCTTTAATCTACACCATTCATTTCATATCACCTAATAATCACCTAACTTTATATTATAAACAAATCAATTTAATTATTCCACAATAATTCACACTTTAATCTACACCATTCATTTTATATCACCTAATAATCACCTAACTTTATATTATAAACAAATCAATTCAATTATTCAACAATAATTCACACTTTAATCTACACCATTCATTTCATATCACCTAATAATCACCTAACTTTATATTATAAACAAATAACTTTATCAATTCAATTATTATGACTAATTGTTATAAATACAGTATAGTTAGCTCTTAGATATCAAGTCAATAAATTAATGAAATACAACTGTTTAAATAACATCATAATAGAGATAACAATAATGTAAAATAAAGCATACGTTACTGTGTAATGACAATTATTGATTCAATAATGTGAATTACTGTGCATATGTTACTGTGACAATTATTAGGTTCAATAATTTTAAAAACAGTGCAACAACAATTATTGACTCAATAATATAAAATACAGTGTAATGACAATTATTAAATCAATAATGCAAAATACTGTGTAACAACAATTATTGAATTGATAATATAAAATATTATGCAGTGACAATTATCGATGAAATGATGCGTAACAGTTACGGTGTCAATTATCAGACCAATAATATGAGACACTATGCAATACCGTGTGTTACTGTAGAGTACCGTGTGCTACAGAAAATACCATAAACTACCGTATGCTACTATTCTTTTATCACCGGTATTTTAACAGTTCCGTTGACTATTTTTATTTAAAAAGGTTACTTCTGTCGTTTTCTATATCCTACAAATATTCCGTTGTGGGGTCCACCAATAATTTATTATTTCGGCGCCGTCGTACGGCACGAATATTCCCCGACCAAACGAATATTCCCCGACAAAGCGAATATTGTCCGACAAAATAAAATTTGCACATAACATCCTTAACTTTCAATTTTGTTAATTTAACCACTTACTGTTTCAAAAAAAATATATATGAAGAAAAATTAAATTTTGTATTTCATAAAATTCGGGGTCTTACAACCTCCCCTCCTTATGAAATTTCGTCCCCGAAATTGACGTACCTGACATATCGAAGAGGTAAGGATACTTAGATTTCATCTCAGATTCTAGCTCCCAGGTCATTTCCTCAGTATCTTGGTTCCTCCATAAAACCTTAACTTGAGGTATAACCTTTGAGCGTAGGATCTGCTCCTTCTTATCCAGGATCTTAACAGGTACCTCCTCGTATGTTAAATCTTCTGCTATAACGTCTGGTTCTAACTCAATGACGTGGTTTGGGTCCTTCACATATTTACGTAACATAGATATGTGAAAAACGTTATGGATGCGAGACATACTTGGTGGTAGGGCTAGTCTGTAGGCTACGGTTCCTATTCGATCGAGGATTTCAAATGGGCCAATAAATCGAGGGTTAAGCTTTCCTCTCTTTCCGAATCTCGTAACCCCTTTCCATGGAGAAACACGTAAGAATACATGATCTCCGACGTTGAAACTTTCGTCTCTCCGATGAAGATTAGCATAACTCTTTTGTCGTTCTTGTGCGGTTTGTATTCGTTGTCGGATCATTTGGATCTTTTCGGTCGTCAAGCGTACCAACTCGGGTCCCAACAATTTTGCTTCTCCTACCTCATTCCAACATATTGGAGAGCGACACTTCCTTCCATACAATGCCTCGAATGGAGCCATGCCTATGCTTGCTTGGTAACTGTTGTTGTAAGAAAATTCCACCAACGGCAAGTACTTATCCCAACTTCCTTTGAAGTCTAATACACAAAGTCTCAAAAGATCTTCGAGGGTCTGGATCGTCCTTTCCGATTGTCCGTCCGTTTGAGGATGGTATGCAGAACTAAAACGTAGTTCAGTGCCCATAGCTTTTTGTAGACTGATCCAAAAGCGTGAAGTGAATCTAGGATCCCGATCAGAAACTATGGAAACTGGCATGCCATGCAATCTCACGATCTCATTTATGTATATACCGGCAAGACGTTCAAGTGAAAAGTTTTCTCGTATAGGCAAGAAATGAGCAGATTTGGTCAATCTATCTACGATCACCCAAATTGCATCTAAGCCTTGAGAAACTTTTGGAAGACCCGTCACGAAGTCCATATTGATGTGTTCCCACTTCCATTCGGGAACTTCAAGTGATTGTAATGGACCTTTAGGAACTTGATGCTCTGCCTTGACACGTTGACAAGTTAGGCACCTTGAGATAAACTCTGCAATCTCTCTTTTCATATTGTTCCACCAAAATGTATGTCGAAGATCTCGATACATCTTGGTACCTCCTGGGTGGATTGCAAACGGCGTGTTGTGTGCCTCCATCATGATTTTATGCTTTAATTCAGGATCGTTAGGAACACAGAGTCGAGAGTTGACTCGAAGTATTCCTTTCTCGTCGATTCTTGCTTCGGGAATGGCACCTTCTTGTACTTTCTTTATCATGTTTATCAGTTCCGGATCGGTAGCTTGAGCAGCTTTAATTTTATCGATTAAAGTTGGTTCTACTCGCACGTGAGCAATCTTCGAGCGGGTCCCTGGTGTCTTTAGCTCTATCTCCATCTTTTGCAAGTCGTACAAAATACACTTTTGTGTTGTCAGCAGTGCACTTGTACTTGCATAAGATTTTCTGCTCAAAGCGTCAGCTACAACGTTCGCCTTTCCCGGGTGATACTGGATTGTGTGGTCATAATCCTTTAACAGCTCAAGCCAACGTCGTTGTCGCATGTTGAGTTCCTTCTGGGTGAAGAAATACTTGAGACTTTTATGATCCGTATAGATATCCACTTTTTCTCCGTACAAGTAGTGTCTCCAGATCTTCAACGCGAAAACGACTGCTGCCAACTCTAGATCATGAGTAGGATAATTTTTCTCATAATCTTTGAGTTGTCGAGAGGCGTAGGCTATAACCTTTCCATGTTGCATAAGGACACAGCCTAGACCTTTGCCAGAAGCATCGCTGTAGATAACAAATTCTCCTGATCCTGATGGTATGGTCAGAACAGGAGCTGAAACCAGTCTCTTCTTGAGTTCTTGGAAACTTTTCTCGCATTCCTCGCTCCATATGAATTTTGTGCTTTTCCGAGTAAGCTGCGTTAATGGAGTGGCGATTCGAGAAAATCCTTCTACGAATCTCCGATAATAACCAGCTAGACCCAGAAAACTTCGGACTTCGGTTACTGTTTTGGGTTGTTCCCAATTTAGTACCGTTTCAATCTTCGCAGGATCGACTGATATTCCTTGACTAGAAATCACATGCCCAAGAAACGCGACCTCCTCAAGCCAGAACTCACATTTCTTCAACTTGACATATAATTTGTTTTCACGGAGCTTTTGTAGTATCAATCTCAGGTGTTGTTCATGATCCCCGCGACTCTTGGAGTATATGAGGATGTCATCAATAAAGACAACCACAAAATGATCCAAATGTTCCTTGAATATCCGGTTCATCATGTCCATGAAAGCTGCAGGAGCATTAGTTAGTCCAAAAGGCATGACTAAGAACTCATAATGCCCATAACGAGTTCTGAAAGCAGTCTTTGGAATGTCCTCAGCTTTAACCTTTAACTGATGATATCCAGAACGGAGATCAATCTTTGAGAAATGTTGAGCGCCTTGCAATTGATCAAACATGTCATCAATCCGAGGTAACGGGTACCTGTTCTTGATGGTGACATGGTTCAATTCTCGGTAGTCAATGCACAATCTCATACTCCCGTCTTTCTTCTTCACAAATAGAACAGGAGCACCCCAAGGTGATGCACTCGGACGAATGAAACCGGTATCCAACAATTCCTGTAGTTGGACTTTTAACTCTTGAAGTTCAATGGGAGCCATTCGGTAGGGAGCTTTGGAAATGGGCTTGGTACCGGGTTCAAGATCAATATAAAAATCAATTTCACGGTTTGGGGGTAAGCCAGGAAGTTCTTCAGGAAAAACGTCAGGAAACTCATTAACAATGGGAATATCATTTAAGTTTGACGTATTTTTGTTCAAATCAGTGACATGAGCTAAAAAGGCTTGACATCCGTTTTTCAATAAACGAATGGCTTTATGGCTAGAAATAACAGTTATAGATTTCAATGGTTTAGTTGCTTGAATTTGCATGACAGGTTGATTAGGAATATGAAAACTAATAATCTTATGAAAACAATCAATTTTAGCATGATGGGTAGTCAACCAATCAATTCCTAAAATCACATCAAATTCATGCATCTCCAAAGAAATAAGGTCAACAGGTAATGTGAGGTTGTTGATTTGAACTAGGCAAGATTTATAGACAGTAGATGTAATGGTCATTTCTCCTAATGGGGTTTCAACTGATAAGTCAAAGTCCAAATTTTCAGGAGTTAAGTTTAAACGCTGAGCACATGCAGGTGAGATAAAAGAAAGGGTAGAGCCAGTATCTAACAAAGCGTAGACTTCACGAGAATTTATGAATAGCTTACCGGTTATCACCTCGTTCGAGTTTCGCGCCATTTGGGATGTCACAACAAAAGCTCTCCCTTGAACTACAGATTTTCCCTTATCCGCGCTAGCTTTTGGTATCATCATTGCAGCTGGACTTGATTTTGTGGCAGGACAGAACCGCGCAAGATGACCCTCTTTCCCACAACTGTAGCACTTTTTGGACTGCAGTGTACAGTTTGGGCTGATGTGACCTTCCTGACCACACCTATAGCATCTCACTGGTGGTCGATCTTCTCCCCTTGAAACTGGGGTCGGTGCTGGTGTTGGTACTGGTGCTGGTGCCCTTCCATAATTATTATGGAATCTCTTTCTTTTGAAATTGTTCCCACTAGATTCTCCTCTTCTGTTATTTGATATGGAATTACCACCGAAGTGTTGGTTACCTCCTCGATGGTTCTCGTTCATGTGGTTGTTGTCACTCCTTTCTCTATGCTGATCATTAACTCTTGGCTGCAATGTTTCATCTGTTTGCTCCACCCTTTGAGCCCTATCTACAACATCTGAATACAAACTAAATTTATGAGAGCTAAGTTGTTGACGAATTTTGAATCTCAAACCTCTTAGGAACATCCGACTCATTCGTGCTTCGTCATCCACAAGATGGGTGGCAAAGCGAGATAACTCGGCAAACTTGGCTTCATATTGGGAGACTGTCATGTTTCCCTGCTCCAGCTTAATGAATTCCACCTCTTTCATATGGCGGATGCTTTCTGGGAAATACTTCTCGTTAAACAGTTCTTCGAATTCTGTCCAAGACATTTCGAGTGCTGAAGGTTGGATACGTTTTACCGCTTCCCACCAATGGTCCGCCTCACCTCGTAACATAAAAGTGGCAAATGGCACCTTCTGATCATCAGCGCATTGTAAGACATCAAGTATTTTTGTCGTCTGCTTTAGCCATGCCTCCGCTTTGAGTGGGTCAGGCTTCCCGTGGAATTCAGGTGGTCCTAATTCTTTAAATTGCTTAACAGTGACCATCCTCAAATTGCCAGCGTTTCTACCGTTATTATTGACTGGATTTCCTCTTCCTTGATTCTGTATGAACTGCATGAAATTCCTAAAGAATCCATCGTTCATCATGTTATCAGGAACATTATTTCCTGAGTTGGCAGGATGATTGTTTGGGGTCTCTTGATTCTCGGCTACATTTGCTTCAGGCATTCCATAGTTAACCTCTTGATTTCCAGATGCCATACTAAACTGTGGTCACAAAATAAATGTTAGTTCAAATAAACTGACTCATCACTTCATGTTCCTACATTCAAATCGACTCATTAGATAATAAAATCTATTTTAGGTAGGACACACTAGTGACTGATTCTATTCGTCTCTCCCCTCCTAGTTCTAACCCCAGATCTCCATTAAAGATCATATCCCTAAGCTCTGATGCCAACTGTGACGCCCCCAAATCTGGGCCCACACAGCCCAAACTTGAGTCGTCAAAATACTACAACAAAATTATTACAACAAAGCACAACGTACAACAATACAGTGTATAATAATACACAACTAAGTCTTCACTATTATTGCCACACTATTTTACAAAACGTGAAAACTATGATAACTATTCCTCGGACCCTCACTCCATTCCCCGGCTAGACCCTGTTATGTTTTCATCTCCTGTTGAAAAACAATGGAACAAAAGAAAGGGTGAGCTCAAATAGCCCAGTAAAGAATATCATGACTAAGATAATGACGAATAAATTATCATTAGTCTTTAACAGTTGAGTTCTTGATAGAATACAATAGACTACAAGGTTTATATCAAAAACTGCAGTTAAATTCTTAAACAACGTTCAGATCAATAATAGCAGCGGAATGAGTAATCTATTAGAAGAATAATGCAGACTATAATGTCCACTCGGTTCTCTTTTTAGGAAAAACATCATCAACTTTTATCATCTGAAATATCATTAGTCAAGATAATACAAATTCACAGTTCCTGATCATAATCATGCACATCAACAGTTCATCTTTGTACTACGGGCCAAAGATATTCAATATAGCACCAACGGTCATGATTATACCAGATTCAGCCTTTGGTCATAATCATACCAAACAACAGTTCATCTTTGCACTACGGGCCAAAGAGAACATTCACCACGTGCCATAAAAGACACCGAACAGATGTATCGCCTTTAACCTATTATATCGCCTTTAACCTATCATCTGTTCAACAAATATATCACATCTGTGCCCCCGGCCACAGATATTCACAACAGCTTGATTTTTGGATGATTAGAATGATATAAATGATGAACAGAAGAAATAGGATAACAATAAGTATCGGAAGTTTACTTTGTACAGATTCAAATAATGTCCAAATTGTCAACATGATGTGGAGTGAAATTCAAGATCCACAGTTCAGAATAACGATTACAATTCAATAGAAAGGTTCACGTAAATAGGAAGGTTCAGTTGAAATAATGAAGTTCAACTATTATGGAACATATAATATTTTCAGGAATTATAGAAGCAATAGTTCCATAATAAATTTCGATTTAGGAGTATGAAAGAAAATAATATCCCTTACCGTAGCAGGTTTGATTAACAAAAGGTGAAGGAAATTAATACAAAGGGTTATTCACCAACAGGCGGCAATCCGCTCCGTAAGGTTATTCCCACAATTTAATATAATTTGAGTACAAAGAGTTATTCACCAAACAGGCGGCAATCCGCTCCGTAAGGTTATTCTCAGAGATTAATAATAAATGAATACGAAAGGTTATTCACCAACAGGCGGCAATCCGCTCCGTAAGGTTATTCCCACAATTTAATAGAATTTGAGTACAAAGAGTTATTCACCAAACAGGCGGCAATCCGCTCCGTAAGGTTATTCCCACAATTTAATACATGGAAATAAAAGGCACGTCTTATGAGTAAGGAAGAAACAATATTATTATCGAGAATCAAATAATGATAATCCCTTACCATAGTATGTTTGAATAATGGAAGATGAAAAAGATGGTATCCCTTACCGTAACACGTGACTGGGTATTGATTTAAATGAGGTTGATTAACTTGAACAGTACACGTATACTTATAGATCTTCACAAATACTCAAGATGACTTAAGCACACTTAGAGAGAACTTTCACAAGAAGTATTTAGAGAGAGAAAGAAAGAACAAGTAAGGAAGTTTATGAAAAATCCTTAAGTTAATGCTTCTATTTATAGCCAAAAATCTTATCATTCATTTAATCTAAACCATTCATTTAAAGATCACCTTTTAATCTACACCATCCATTTCAAATATTATATTATCTTTAATCTACACCATTCATTTCATATCACCTAATAATCACCTAACTTTATATTATAAACAAATCAATTTAATTATTCCACAATAATTCACACTTTAATCTACACCATTCATTTTATATCACCTAATAATCACCTAACTTTATATTATAAACAAATCAATTCAATTATTCAACAATAATTCACACTTTAATCTACACCATTCATTTCATATCACCTAATAATCACCTAACTTTATATTATAAACAAATAACTTTATCAATTCAATTATTATGACTAATTGTTATAAATACAGTATAGTTAGCTCTTAGATATCAAGTCAATAAATTAATGAAATACAACTGTTTAAATAACATCATAATAGAGATAACAATAATGTAAAATAAAGCATACGTTACTGTGTAATGACAATTATTGATTCAATAATGTGAATTACTGTGCATATGTTACTGTGACAATTATTAGGTTCAATAATTTTAAAAACAGTGCAACAACAATTATTGACTCAATGATATAAAATACAGTGTAATGACAATTATTAAATCAATAATGCAAAATACTGTGTAACAACAATTATTGAATTGATAATATAAAATATTATGCAGTGACAATTATCGATGAAATGATGCGTAACAGTTACGGTGTCAATTATCAGACCAATAATATGAGACACTATGCAATACCGTGTGTTACTGTAGAGTACCGTGTGCTATAGAAAATACCATAAACTACCGTATGCTACTATTCTTTTATCACCGGTATTTTAACAGTTCCGTTGACTATTTTTATTTAAAAAGGTTACTTCTGTCGTTTTCTATATCCGACAAATATTCCGTTGTGGGGTCCACCAATAATTTATTATTTCGGCGCCGTCGTACGGCACGAATATTCCCCGACCAAACGAATATTCCCCGACAAAGCGAATATTGTCCGACAAAATAAAATTTGCACATAACATCCTTAACTTTCAATTTTGTTAATTTAACCACTTACTGTTTCAAAAAAAAATATATATGAAGAAAAATTAAATTTTGTATTTCATAAAATTCGGGGTCTTACAAACGTAGGCTAAGTATGCACTCAGAGAACATGTAGAAAATATCAGCGAAAAGTCCCAAAACAAATAAAATATAATCAAATTGTTGCCACAAACCTAAGTGAGAGACATAACATCTAGCAACAGTCCCAGACGGGGGACTATTCGGCATTCACTCCTAGTGATTGAATGTCAAACGAGTTTCTAAGCTCCTAACCAAAATACATGCACAAGTGATTAGAAGGAATTGAATTTAATCTAATTATATTAAATTAATTTTAGTATATTAAATTAAATTAATTATAATTTAGTTTAGTTTATTTTATTTTACTTAATTTAATTTATTTTTTTAATTATATTTAACTTCACTTAATTTTATTTAATTTCACTTAATTTTATTTTATTTAATTATATTAAATTATATTATATTAAATTTATTTTATTTTATTTTGTTTTAATGAATTTAATTTATTTTATTTTAAGTATATTTAATTTAACTTAATTTTATGTATTTAATTTAATTATTTTAATTATATTTTATTTTGCTTAATTTGTTTTAATTATATTTAATTTAACTTAATTTAATTTAATTTAATTATATTATATTATATTTTATTACTTTTATTTTATTTTATTTTACTTAATTTAATTTAATTTAATTATATTATATTAATTATATTTACTTAATTCAATTTATTTTTGATTATATTTAATGTAACTTAATTTCATTTCATTATCTTTAATTTAATTTAATTTTATGTAATTATATTTAAGTAATGTTATTTATTTTTATTTTATTTTATTAATAAATAGATAATTTGCATTATAGTATATTATACTATATTATTTAATGTAATTTAAATATTTTAATTTACTATAATTATTTTATTTAATGTAATTTATTTTTTATCTTTTTTTTTTATGTTAGTTCATTTCATTTTATGTTATTAGTACAAAACTAAGTAAATACTACTTAGTTTATTTTAATATTGAAAAATTAGGAAAATACATCACAAATATTGCAATTGCAGAATTCTGACAGAAATTCCGTCGGAAATAGCTACTGTAACAATCCAATACATTAATATCACAATATATATACACAGATTAATTTCACATTTTATCAGTAATGCTATTCAAATTATATATATATATATATATATCTTATGGAGGTGCCGGTCGGAGGTGTTCCCGGATGGTGGCAACGGACGACGGCGACAACAGAGGTGCAAACGGACTGTGGCGGCAACGAGTGGAGAGCTGGGTCGGTCGAAGGGAGAGAGACAGAGAGAGAGAGAGAGAACTGAGAGATAAATAAAAATAGTGGAGGCGGTTGGGGGAAAAAGACGATGAAATAGGTTTTTAATTTATTTCCGACGGAATTTCCGTCGAACTTACCTCCGTCGAAAATAAGTTAATCTCGACGAATATTCGGTCGATAATATGCATTTTTTCCGTCGATATTATATTGTCAGGCGCGGGAACTTTGACGCCAACTGGGAATCCATATGATCGACGGAATTCGGTCGAATTTAAAGTATTTTCGAAAGAATTAAAATCGACGGAATATTCCGTCGAGGATGAATGGTTTTCGAATGAATCAATTCCGTCGAAAAAAATTCCGTCAGAATTAGCGTCTTTTCTTGTAGTGGTCATTCAGTCCAAAAATTTGACCGATTCAACCTTATTTAACTCAAAACAAACGCACTGAATAGCTGAATCTGGCTGATCGATTCAGCCATTCAACCATTCAGCTCTAATCAAACAGTTTATTAGTATGTAAAACAGGCTGCAATTAATTAATGTTTATTTAGTTTAGCACAAGTTCTAGACAAAAAATATATAGAAAAAATTTCGAGTTTTAATAAATGTAACTTAGAGTGCAATGTTCGTCTTAAAATTCTAGAATAAGACAACGGAATTTATCAAATATTTAAAAGCTAAAAGCTTAAAATGTTAAGAGACAGTTCCCAATAATATATATATATATATCATGAAAGCCCTCTGTTGTGTATGCAAAGTGCATGCGGAGAAGTGATAAAATAAAGTGTATTCGCACTACAAAAATTAATATAAAAGGTAACGCACGATCAAAAACAGATACAGAGATATTTGATATTATGTTAAGTAACTAATTCATTTAAGGAATTGAAGTGTTGGACCTCCAACAATGATATCATCCTAACAAAATTAAAACAAGATATATATTTTAAGCACATATTTATTGGTGGGAACCATGATATTGATTCAAATTTAATAAAAGGGTACTGCAGCTTTGAATAGTTCGTTAAAAAATTTAAGAAGTGCCACTTTTTCGTACATTGCATAAAAATTCTTAACTATCATTCATAGAAAAAAAAAATATACATACATACACACACATATACGTACATATATATGTAATTATATGTATGTATGTATGTAATTATATATAGAGAGATTACGGGGAGATCTTGACATGAACCCATACAGTATGTTTGTGTGTGTTTATTGGTACAACACGCCTCTCGATCTCTTCCTCTAGCCATTTAAAAAATATATATAATTAACAGAGAGTAAGAGACTGAGTTTGTTTATAGGATATAAAGTGCAACGTGCAATTAGAAAGACATCATACATATATTTGATATCACGTAGGTTAAGTAACTCAATTAAAAATGACTTTACTTGAGCGCTACTAACAAGCGGCAGACAATTATAATTTACTATTTTAGGCAGTTAAATTTATAAATCGACGATATAAATATTAAAATAATATTTATAGTAATTATTTATTATGAATTACTATATACTTATATATATGTATATATATTATTTATATGTAGGGAGATTACGAGTTTTTTTCCTATTACGGGATCTTGACATCAACTAGCACTTAAGCCTGGCGCTAAATAATATATGCTTGTGTTTATATCTATAATACGCCTCTCTCTTCCTCTAACCTTTTATAAAAATCATAATTTTAACTCAGAGAAAGACTGAGTTCTTGATAGCATGGTTTTAAATTTTGGATATGATCAACGGTTTGATTGGTAAAAATCGGAACCAGTTGACATTCCGGTCCGATTTGGCCCAGAAAATTGGTTTTGACGTGACCCGATCAAAATTCGGTTGACCACTGGTTGAATTGGTGATTCAATTGGTAAAACAGATAGAATTGACCCAGTGACCAGTTTTAAAGTATTTTTAAATATTTTTGAAACAAATTTTTTTTTATTTTTAAAATTAGATATTTTTAATAATATTACAATATAATTTCACTATATTTTAGTTTATAAAAAATTAGATGTTTTAAATTTTTATTAATTATTAATAATATTTTTTTTATATTTATGACGCCACTGTGTTAATAACAGTTCGACAACCAATAACCCGTTCACCCAATATTTTTTTCGGTTTTATGGCCGGTACAAGTATAAAAACCTTGCTTGAAAGAATATATATATATGAACCCAGTTCTAGTTGTCTCATCCCTTTGCAAGAACTTTCTTCTATTCCAAAAAGAATCTCAACTCCCAAATTAAAACATTAAAGAAAAAGAAAAAACTCATCATGAGTTTCTTAATTAATAAACCTTTATACATTAGCCAGTGTCACCATTCTCATTACAGTCATTCCCTTCTCCATATCAGTATTCCATTCACGACTTAATGACCATATGATTCCCTTCATTTTGACTTTTTCTATAAAGAAGCCAAGGGTATGGGAATCTACAAATTTTTCCCATTTGTAAATTATAATAGTACTAGAAAGGTAAAACTTGTATCCAATCATCACCCATCTTTAGTCTTGATCAATTTCCATTTCATTTTCTATGTAGTACTCTTCTGCATATAATTTTGTAGGACCTCACCAAAAAGACTCAATAATTCACTTCACATGCATCCACTGCAACAACACACACACACACACACACACACACACACACACACACACACACATATATATGTACATACGTATGTTTGCTAGGAGATTGTATATATATAGAGCCTTGAGTTAGTTTTATTCTATTTGAGAAAAGATTAAATTTTTCTTCATCGGCATGCACGTGGGCACGCACGTATGTGCCTTCGACTATGTGCCCTCCCATACATGGTTCATGGTAGCCAAAAAAGCTTCTTGATATCCTAAATTTTCCATGATTGAAATTTTCTTTTCACGTCGAGTATTTTCTTTCTTGGATGTAATGATTATTGTCTTTTTTCCACTAGAAATTTGTCCCATTTTAACTAAAAGACTATTAGTACTAATTAATGCTAAGATTATTATAAATAAACAATATTGTTACGTCACATAATACTCGCTGGCGCTAGTACTGACACGTAAAAATATTGCCCCCCTTCGTATTTGTCCATGTCAATTTAGCCAAAAGAGAGAGAAATAGTAGTGCCAGTTAAGAGAGATAAATTCACTTGGTTTTTTTTTTTATAGGAAAAAGAAAGGAACCAACAAATTTGATAGGAAGTTGCTTATTGATGATGAACAACTCACCTAAACAGGGGAGTTTTTCCAATCAGGCACATCTCTTATGTTTCAAGCTCATGCAGTTTACAGATAACATAAACTGCAAAAATAATTCCTTCACATTCACATTCACATAATTATAGTAATAATTCATTTATCATCCACATAGTTAATTCGTAAGTGTTTTGATCAAGATATATGTTAGTATTTCAAGAAAATTATGGACAGAAAACTGAGTCATTTTCCTAATTCCATGTTGACTAAAAATTGCGTTTTTCTTTCTTTATTGTTAGGTTTTCGTTGAAAAGCACCATTTTTTACTTGCAGCAGAAACTATCAAAATCTACATGCATCCTAAGGGTATTTAGACAGGAAAATGCTAAGTAAATTGTCTAGTTTACCTATAGACAAAATTTTACGGTTTAATTTTGTCTTGGTAAACTAAATAAGTTTTGTCTATCTAATTCCGTCCCAAAATGGGAGTTATATATATTTTCAAATTTGACTTTTCTTTCTACGTCTAAAATATATCATAGTATGAGTATAGAAAAATTAAAATTCAAACGACACTCTCATTTCAGGACGAAGCAGGGAGTATAAACAAAGGACATACAAGGACTATCATTTCATCATTTCAGGTGTTTGGGGCGTGGGGGGTGACTTAAAAGACTGTGAAAACGTGAAAAAAATCTCCATCTGTAGCAGACACCGATTGACACCCATTTAAGAAAAAATGGTTCCTTGAATGTTGTATTTGAATTTATGTGCTTTTTATCTGCTTTAGTCCATTACCGAAAGAGATAGGTAAGGCTAAAGTGATCATGAAATTATTCCAAGTAACCCAAAAAGATTTAGATATACATGTTACAGATAGTCACCATCTAGCCTAAAAAAACTATGACTATATTTGTTAGCAAAGAAAATAGTATTGGACTATTTATTTTAATTTAATATTATTTTATATTATTTAATTTTTTAATAAGAGATTATTAATCCCGTAATGTTGGGCTATTAGTCACATAAAATCATTTAATAGCTTAAAATGAGGAGAACTAGTAATCTTAAATTTTTTCATGGGATTATATAATCTCACATAAATAGCCTTAGGAATAATAAAAAAAATAGTTCATAGGACAACCCATCATGGGATAAAATAGTCCGAAATAATATTAAATTAATACAAATAATCTAATTATAAAAATATTTTTTGCAAACAAATATAGCCTAGTTAAAAAAAAAACTCAAATCCATAGCTAGTAAAATACCCAAAAGTAATACATCTTTTTGATAAACAGGCATAAATTACAAATTTAGATTCCCAGGAAAATCAAGAATATAATAGAACATAAATGAATATAAACCGATACCTATTATTAAGTTCTACCACAATACACATACAAATGATGATTCATATGAAAATTTAATTCTTCAGCAACTATTCAAGTATTGAAAAGCTGATAAATTCTGTATCAGGCCTATTTACAGAATTTAAACAAAGAAAGATAAAGTAAAAGGAAGTAGAAAAAAAGAACACTATAGCACACACCTATTGAATTTGAAGCTTTTTCCTTATATTGAATACAAGCTCTAAGAAAAATGTCCGAATGTGGCAGAAAGTCTGTGGAAATGCTTACTATATAAGTCTGCTGCAGCTTGTAAAGGCTGCTGTTGTTGCTGATTATGATGCCATGAAGAATTTGGAGAGAATTGAGACTCGGGTTTAGTCTCATGATGAGTATTATACATATCCTGTGCTGTATGATTGCCTAGCAAAAATGGAGTTTGTGGATATTCATTCCATTTGATTTCCTCATTTTCGCCTTCCACAAAATGGTCATTATGTGCTTCTTTTTGCGATTTGCCAATGTCCATCCCTCCCCAACAGAAAGCATTTGTGTTGCTGTTCTTGAAATTATATGCTGCTATGGTACTATTTGTACTACTGCTGCCATTGTTGGTGCTGCTGCTGTTGGTGAACGTATTGGTGTCCCAATTTTGAAGCCTGTCGAAATTGTTGTTATGATAATAGGGGAGATTAATGGATGGTTTGAGAATTGAGTTGGGTATTGATGGAAGAATGGAATTGAGTTCTGGTATGATCATTTCCGAAGATTTTGAAGGGGGATTGTAGAAGATATTACTGGAGTTTGGATTCACCGACAGGCCTAGTTCAGGCAGAGATCTGTAGTTTATTTGCTGAAACGAGAGATACCCCACCAAGCCATCGGACTTCGTGGTGGAGGTTTCTTCATGGGATGTGAGAAACCTGTTTAGAAAGAACTCATGGGTTGGTGGCGGTGGTGGTTGTGGTGGTGTTATGGTGCAACTGTTGTGACCAATGAGTGGATATCGATCTGCTGCCGCTAAGGAAGGTGGTGGCTTTGGCTTCTCCACCGCCATTTCTTGGTGAGAATTATTCTCATGCTCGACGAAGTTCAGTTCATAAGATTCCTCGGAATCTTTGTCATTGAATTTGTTATTTCTAGCGGGCTCTTTTTCATTATTTTCAACCTCTGAGAGTGGTTTGTGAGTGTTGGTGTCAATGCCTCTTTGCCTTAGTTTCTTCTTGATGGAAGAGTTCCATAGATTCTTTATTTCGTTATCGGTTCTTCCGGGTAACTGAGCTGCAATCTGAGACCATCTGATAAATCCGAAAAGAAATAAATAAATTAAGTTATGAGTTCAATAAATTAAAGAGTCATATAACAATTTAAAAAATGGTGATTGATATATATAATTACATACTTGTTGCCAAGAACTGCTTGTAGTTCAATAATCAAATTCTCTTCTTCTTGTGAAAATGTCCCTCTTTTCAAATCAGGCCTTAAGTAATTAATCCACCTTAATCTGCAGCTCTTTCCACATCTTTGAAGTCCTGCAAATTCATATCATAATGAAACAAGAATATATATATATATAAAACAATAAAAATCAAGAATAGGCCTAATTTTGAATGCATTTGGTTAATTTAATTTTGCATTTTAAAAAAAATAAATTTGTACCTGCCAATTTTGGGACAGAACTCCAACAGCCATGCCCATATTTTGTGATGTGTTTGATAAGTTTCTCATCTTCCTCAGGAGACCAAAGGCCTTTCCTTAGCTTCTGCTTGTAATAACAAGAGTGTCTCCCCATGTAGAGGGCAATAATCTGCAATGCTGGCCAAAAAATCTATATATACAAAAGTTGTATATATAGATTAAAGAATTTTAATTGAATAAATTGTTAGCTATGGTAGAAGGGGAGGCTCCTAAAGCTAGCTAGGGTGGTGGAAGAAAAATGAGAGATGAAAAGGAGAGTTTTAGAAAATGAAATGGTAGACTGGAAGGGAATCAAATTAACAGGGAGGGCTGAAAGAGAGAAAGGGCCACTTTTCAAGAGGGGTGGTTTCAGATCGTGGTTCTAAATTTAATATGATTTGGTTGTTTTTTTTTCATTTGTTATATATATATATATATATATATATATATATATATATATATATATATATCTTTTTCTTGAAATGTGAAGATATATCGATGGAGCTCCAATAATCCATCTGACTTGTATATGTCTCATCAAAAAGTTTGAGAATTAATGAGTTTGACAGCACCGGTGGGGTATATTGACAGATATTTGTGGTACTGAACAGGAATTTCAGTTCAATCCCTTCTCTAGTTTTCCAAATCAGTAAAACATTGATAAAGATGGTAGTCCACTATAAATTAAATCTATCTTCCAGCGTTATCACAGTCACATTATAATAATCAACTTGTTGACACATAATTTAATTAAATTATTAGCAATTAATTAATTTATTTATTTATGGATTTTAATTATTTACTTAAGGGTATTCTTGGAAGATGGAACAATTTGTAAAAATTGCACCAAATACTATTTGTACTACTATGCATCATAACATTTTAAAGAAGTGGTGAGAAGTAATTTCTTCTTTCATTCTAAAATTACATATAATTTTTTTTTTTCAAGTCAATTTACAAAATTCTAAAACTCAAGTCAATATGAAATTGTAAAATTTTAAAAATAACAAATATGACAATTAATAGTGTTTGTTTAGTTAGTTTATAGTTAATTGAACTGAAATCAAATAAATTCGTATTAATTTTAAATTTTAGGATTAATTCTGCGAATTTACTTAAAAAGTCAAAATGAATCTCTAATTTTAGAATAAAGAGAGTATATTTTTTATGCAATCCACAAAAAGTTATTTATGTTTTAAAAAAAAGTATCAATTTTAAATTATACAAGTCCATAGATTTAAAGCCAAGGTAGGAAAGAAGGCTTTGAAGCTTGTGTAGGGTAAAAGTGAAGTCTAGAAATTGAACCAAAGCCTCTTTGCTAAGATTCCAAACACAAAATCAGGCAAATGATTTGGAAAATGTGAGATGTTCTTGGAGATAGGTAATGCCCATGATTGGTTAAGACTTGCAATTATAGTAAACTGCATTAAACATTAAATAAATTAAAACAAGAATTTCTATATACAGTTAGACATTCTCTTGTCCTTTCTGACAAAACTAAATTAAATACACTGAATAATCTTATCTTATATTGTATTGCTTTGGTAACTTCTTTGCCAGCATTTTTTTTAATAATTTTAATTTGGTTCTTTAAATAATTATTGAAAAAATTATATTTAATCTCCAAGGGCATCTTTTGCTTAATTTCTTTCACAAGACTTCCCAATTCTACCAACTCCCAGAATCATTCATCTTTTAAGAAAGAAACAGATAATTAAAATAAAAATAACCCACAAAAACTCAACTATTCAATATGATTGATTTTGGAAATTGTTTAATTGATTTATAATTATTTTCTTTAAAGAAAAAAATAATTAGAACAATGAAGAAGCAAGCTAATGTGTATGCGTATAAAACTATGAATACAGCCTGCAATTACAATCATGTGATTGTCCTCTACTGATATTGAATTATGAATTACTGGAAATGGAATAAGGACAAGTATTTTGATTAATTATTTCAAGTTTTATGGGTAATCTCAAAAGGGGACACCATATTAATTATTCGATGACTCCATTCAGTTAATCAGGCTATCGGCCTGATTCAGTTCGATTATGATTCGTTGAACAAGAATTTTTAATTTTATTTTTCTCATTAGAAATTAAATATTGATATACGTGTAGGACTATCATTTGAGGAACATGCATGGTTATGATGATTATTGATCAAGTAATGTAATTGAAATGATTGCATGATATAATTTTAGCCTTTATTTTTGTAATAGTTAAGGTATTTGCAATGGTGTTCAAAATTTTTGATTTTTGCCGATTTATTTTTGAATCAATCGTTATCGATATAAATGGTATTGATTATTTTAGTATTGGTATTTTTGATATTGGTATCTTGATATTTTTACAATTTTCAGCATTGATATCGGCACGTATTTTTTAAAAATCGATTAAAAACTGAAAAATTAAAAAAACTGAAAACGTAAAATATATTTGATATATATATATATATATATATATATATATATATATATATATATATATATATATATATATATATATATATATATATCAAATATAATAAAAAAAATGTTAAGTTTTCTAACTTCTATTCTGACTTGAACTACCTTTAATTTCTTAAATTTATAATTTTTGAAGTATTTTTTGATATTAATTAATGTGTTGTATTGTTATTATTATTGTTTATATATTATATATTTATTATTATAATATATATAATAACAATATTGAAATGTTAAATTTGTGTTAATATTAATTTATCTCTTTCTAAATAACACAACAAGAAACCTAACAAATATATTACTATATTATATTAATACATTATCTTTACCTTTTGTAATATTAAATTTATGAATGAAATATAAAAGAACCAATTTTATAAACTAAGGAAGCAACGCGGGAAAAAAGTAAGGTGATACAAAATTTATTTATTTATGATATATATTTTCAATGTAATAAAAAAAAAAAAATTGAACAAAAATACCGTTATCGAAAATGTAACGAATTGGTACCGAAATCAGTATTTTGATACCGTCTGTTCTTGATTTGTATAAAATTCGATATCGATACTAGTTTTGTATTTTTGATATTCGTTCGATATTTTATTGATGAACATCCTTAAGTATTTGTATGAAACATTGATTTTTATACGCCCGAAAGAAAAAAAAGGGATGGAGAGATTTTACATATCCAGAGTTTAGGTAGTCATAACCTGTGATTAGGTTAATTACTTAATTATGTATAGAACTCCAGTTAATACATACTGATAGTTTTACGTATAACATAATAGTGACTTTTGATCAATACAATGTGACTTGTGATTATATTAATTTACAGAAAAACTGAATATGTGTGAAATAGTAATTATATGTGATGTGTAATTAAATTAATTTACGATAAAATTAATTATGTGCGAAACGAAGTTATAAATATTGGAATTTTACAATATACAGTGGCGACTACATATAATTGTGACAAATGAGCACAATGTAGTGCGTGATGAGACTAGTTTTTCATATGCAGAAAATGAGAAAAGAAAAATAATATATTATTTTCGTTTCAAATTATAAAATTAATATTAACTTTTTAAAAGTTAATTTTAAGTATTTTTAAACTCAAAATTAATATGAATTTATTTAGTTTATGTTAATACAATTATAAATATCATAGATCACTTAAAAAGTAGTACTATTGATTATAAAATTTATTATTTTTAAAATTTAAATTAATCATATCAATTTTAAATTTAAAAATATCATAAATTAACATTTAAAAAGTTATTATTGATCTTATAATTTAAAAATGGGAGAGTATATTACATGTACGAGATTGCAGCTTGAATAAATTCTTGCATGGCCTGATGGATTTATTTTGTGGTAGGAAAGGGTCAAATAAGTACTTTCCTTTTTCACAAAAAGAGTTTTATTTATGAAATTTTAAAATATATTTTTATTTCTTGTTTATCCCCAATTTATAATGTGGTGCTGTTTAATAGTTATTGCATGGTAGTGAACTTATAATATTATATAAGAATAATATCATAAATAAATAAAAAAATTATAAAATAAATTTTTAACAAATTGATTTTTTTTTTTTTTCTGAAATAGAGTGAATAATTGAGAAAAAGATATTACATTACATGCAGCAAATAAGTTCCAACATGTTTTTCTGGATGCTGTTTCCTCCATCGAGCAAAGAAGTCATTAACCAAATTATAAAGATGCGCGAGGTGGGCGCTTAGTCGCTTACCATAAAGTCAACGCAAAAACATCACGCGCGTGTGTACAAAGTGTTCGTTCATTCACAACAATCAATTATTACAGTACTATTTTGATAACTAATGCATAGATATTTTTGACTGTAAATTGATTATGATGTAGTCTTTCTTGTGTTAGACTGTGCTGCTACTCCTTGCGACAGACCAATTGACGTATAAAATTGGTCATGTTGCTATTTCCTCTTGAGTCAAATCAATTTTGGTTGCTACCAGCAACCGGTTGCTATGAATAAATTTATATATATATATATAAGAAAATTTTCAAAAACGAATTTTAAAAAGCGAACTAAAGACGAACCGTCGTCTTTGGTATTTATGGCGACGGTTCGACCCGTCGTCATAGAGTGCATGGCTATGGCGACGGGTCGAACCGTCGCCATAGATACCAAAGACAACGGTTCGTCTTTGGTTCGCTTTTTAAGATTCGCTGGAGAAGGAGACTATATATATATATATATATATATATATATATATATATATGAAAATGATTCATAACAACTATTTACTATGACAACTATTTCAGTAAACATATTTTAAACCGTTTAATAGGGCTGAGCAAGAAACCATTTTTTCACCTAAATCGCACCAATTAAAATTGCACTAACTGTTTCGACTTATGTGCCGATTTTAGGTGGGTTAAGAAATTGAATTTGTGGTTTGGGTTTCTTGGAAAAATCGCATCGCACTATTTTTTTTTTAAATTACCAAACCCTAAATGTTCATCTATTCTCTGAGTAAAGATTGCGTCTATCTTCTTTGAGACTTCATAAGCTCTTCAATTATCGCCAAATATACTGATCGAATTCCTGTAAGTTCACCTTTCTCATAAAAAAAATTCCAATCTTTGTGTGTTAGATCTTTAATTTTGAACCTCTTATTCTATTTGATAGAATAAATCCTATCCGGGTTCATCATAGTCTTTTGTTGATTCTGGCAGAGTTCAACATTATAGCTTGAGATGGTTTTGGTGTATAGCTTTTGTTCCCTGCAACTAGTGTTCGTGGGCTGCTGTCCATGTTTTTTTGTATACTCTGCGCATATCGGGATTCTTCCACTTTTGATGCCCCTTTTAATACATGATTACTTATAATAAATAATAATAAAAGGATTACGATTATGTTGTTTTCTAACTGTGCTATCACATAACTGTAAGTTGTAAAGATTCTTTAGCTTTTTAACAATGTGTGTGTATGTATGAATCTGTATATATGTATGTATATATATGTGTGTTTTGGAACAGAGCAAGGAAAAAATGTTGTGATTATAATTATTTTATTATGTGTTAATTTTAACAAATTAAAATTTAATTTCTGTTGTTAATATTGTTATTAACCTATTGCAGCTTTTTTTTATATTAATTTTTTTATGATGTTTGCATTTTGTGAGAAGCACTTTGGGATTAATTTAAAGATTTGTAGCTCTTTTACACATTGGATTGGTGTTTATACTCAATGCAAAACAAAGTTAGCACAACCTCATAAATTTCTTTGCACAATATTTGTTTATTGGAAAGCTTAATAGATTTGATGATTAATGTGGTATTCTTTTTAGAGAATTGACATTTGACATTGACATTTGATAATAAGTCATATGATGTGTTTCTATCTTTTCAATGTTCTTTATCTTTTTATTTTTTTCCTTGCCCCTCTGCTTTTACATTACTTGTGAGAAATTCTTTATACCTTCATTCAATTAATTTTAGATAAAAAGACTAGTTGAGTTGTGTTTGTTCAATTTTACGCGTGGTCGATGAATGACTAATGGAATGCAAACAGGTAAGCCTTCTTTTCCTCCTTCAATTTTATGTAACCATCTTGCAGCCATTTTGGAGATGTTTTGGAGCTGCACCTGTAATAACCACGAAATTGTAAATTAATGAATTATTTGAAAATTATCGTGTGCACCTATGTGTTTACATGTGTTATGGAATTAATAATTCAATTTAAATTAAGGAATGTGATAATTAAGAAATAAAGTGATGATGATGGTGAGCTTAAATTATAATTAATTTGAGCCCATATAATATGCTTTATGTGATATAATTGTTAAGATGAAATAATTAATTAAATTAATGGTGAGATGATTAAATAATTAAATGGACTAATGATGATTAATATTTAAGTCCAATATCAATGTCAAATAATTAATGTAACATGATCCAACAAGTTAAAGAATTAGGGTCCAAATGATTAATGTTGTCAGAATTATGAATGAGCCCAATGGAATAATTGTGCATTGCCCAAAATAAATTAATTAGTAGTCCAATGAATAAATATTGAGATGGGCCCAATATGTAGTGGATTGATGTTGGTGGAGGGGTGTGTGTGTGTGTGTATATATATATATATATATATCCCCCAACCGTAGCCCACCCCCCCACTTTAGCCAAAATGCTGATTTTTGCAGTGCATGGAGCTATGTGAGGAAAAATGATGAGCTAGAGAATGATATAATTAGCTAGGAAATGGCTAAATGTACTTAAAGATGGGATTAGGTAATCTTTTTACCTAAACCACTTTTACCAATTGACAATGCCTACATGAAATGGATAAATACATGTATGATATACATGTATGAGAAGTGCACATATACAAGAAATTTGCCTATAAATAGGCTCATCTTATTTCATTTTCAAAGGTAGCTTAAATTGGCTAAATGCTAGTAATAGAGTGAGGTTGAGAGAAAATAGAAAAACAAAAGGAACTCTTGTTAATTGCTGGTTCAAGAGGAGCTCTAGCAAAGGAAGGAAAGGTGGAGGAGTATTACAAGTTTATTTTCAAGAGAAAGAAAGCATCTAAAAGGTATAAACATTTTTAACCTAAGATTTACAATTTTCTTATGGTAGTTTAGAAAATTATGTTGAATGATATGTATATTTATGTTTGATTGTGGGAGTTTTGTGTGATGTGGGATCATAATGGATCCAAAGACATAAGGATGGTTATTGGAAGGAGCGTATGTGATGTGTATGTGTTTATAAGTGTTTATGGTTAAATGAATCAAAGGAATGCATGAGAACATAAAAACCTTAAGTATACTAGTTAAAAATATGTGATTTGGTTAAAAATAAAATAAAAAGTGTAACTCATTTGCATGATCTCAAAATTGTATGTTGTAGATCTGTGAAATATGAAAATATTTCAAGTGGAACGAACAAAAACGGAGCTAAAACGAAGTTATAGTAAATTTTCTTGTAAAGTAGGTAAAAATGAAACCCTAGCTTGAAAAATCAACAAATTTTGTTAAATAAATATTTAAAATAATAATTTAAAGATTGAAATATTGTAGAGTTATGAGTTTGTGAAACAACAAAATTAATTTGAGCTCATTTGGATATAAAATGAGCAAGTTATGAATGATTGAATAAAAAATGGTAGAAAAACAAAATCTGAAAATCCTATTCTGCTGAGGGGCGTTGTAGAAATCCAGTTGACCGGGTCGGTCAAACCAATTGGGTTGACCTAGTCCGACCCGACCTGACCCGATCAGAGTTTTTTTATTTTCTTTTATATTAATAATAATAAAATAATATTAAATAAATAAAAATTATTTTATTTGTGAGTTAATTAAAATAATATTAAATAAATAAAATAATAATTAAAAATTATTTTATTTGTGAGTTAATTAAAATCATATTAAACAAAAAATAAATAAATTATTTTATTTGTGAGTTAACATTAAACAAAGAAAATAATAACTAAAAATTATTTTATTTGTGAGTTAATAATAAAGATTATTTAGTTAACAATAAATATTTCTTTAAACAATTAAAATAATATTAAGGGATTATTTTAATTGTGAATTAATAATGCATAAGCAATTAAAATTATATTAAAGATTATTTTAATTGTGAATTAATGAGACTTAAACAGTTTAAATAATATTAAAGATTATTAAATAATAAATAATTATTTTAATTGTAAATTAATAAAGGATGATAAATTAAAATAATAATAATGATTATTTTAATTGTGCACTAATGAATCATAATTAAATTAAAATAAGAGTGAGATTTACTCTAATTGAGAATTAAACAAATAAAATAATAACTTAAATTATTTTATAAGGTGTGATTAAAGAAAATAATAATAGAATAATAACAAGTTGTAAATAAATAAAGCGAGAACACTTTATTTGTAAATAGTTAAATGATGATGAAGAATAATGAAACAAATAGAATACTATTAAATATTATTTTATTTGTGATGTTTAAAGAATGAATTAAATAAAGAGAATGAAAGATAATAATATTTAAACAAATAATTTTATTTGAGATTATATATGTGATAATTGAATAATAAAAATGATTCGTGACCCCTAGTTATATAGAATTAGTAAGTCAGATCGATTATATCATTATGTGAAGGTTATAGAGATTAACCGTTAGATGAATATATTGAAAATAAGTTGTTCAAAGAAGAAGGAATCAAAGTCGGGTAGAGTCAACGATCTAGACAAGTACTTTAACTTGTACTTTTGTTTCTCGTACAAGTAGAATTACTTGATGAAATAATTTATGTTTTATCTATATTCATGAAGATTAAATTATTAATTCTGAAACTTGACTTTAAATCATAGATATACTCTTAAATAGTTGTTCGAACCCTATTTGCGAACATTGAACATATCAATTGTTCCTAATTATATTGAGAAGTACGTCTATGTCATTTATATTGGTTGGACTAATGATAATATCGATTGTTGATCAATCATATTTTTGAGAAAGCTACCCAAACCAATTGCCTTGGTGCGGACTCTTATATACACTGAGACGAACAACCCTCATAGAAGGGGAAACTACTTTATGTCGGTAGATCGACACGCGCGCAAACAACATGTCTGAGTGTTATGCATAACATAGGGTACTTTAGGCTGATCACCTATTTGTACTTCTTTATTATTGTGAATTTTTATTGAAATACTGTTAATTCAAGCATGTGTTTACGGTCCATAGTGACCACTTAGTACAAAATATTCTTTAACTTGAAAATATTGAATCTTTGATTATAATTAAAAATTCTTTGGTCCATAGTGACTCTTCAGTACTTAAAATGATCAGTTTTAGAACTATTAACACTACTTTATTCATAATTTAATTTCTTAATTCCTGATCTATTAATTACTGTTACATCCATTGAGATTATAAAACCTTACATATGAACGATTACTTTTATTACTTTATACTTGCTAAGCAAACTTATTGCTCATTCTTTCTTTTCTTAAATATTATAGTTAAGACTGAGCAATGCACCGGCTCGAGAAAAGATAAGGGCAAGGGAAATGTTGCTGAATAGACTTAATGTGATGTCATAAATGTTGTTACTTGATGTTGTATTAAGACTTATGCTTAGAATTTATTATTTAAGTTATGCTCGTATTAGTTGTGGTTGTGAGACTTGGAACGAGAATATTTATGTTAAATCAATATAAATATTTCTATTATTTCGTATTTAATTATTATTAGCATGTTGTATTTGTTGGATCGTGAAGTATTAGATTCGAGGTACAAGTATCTGAATTTGAGGGCGTTATAGTACCTGATATGTTTTTCTTGCTGTAGTTTTGCAGATATTCTTAAAATAGATTTAACATCTTTCTATTTTTCTTAAAATAGTCTTTAAGCTCTATTTCTTTTAGACAAAACATTATAAGTAAGGTTGTGTGTGTTATCAAAGTGGTATTTAATATTGTGTGATGCTAAATTGTTAATTTAAATTGCATAAAATTTAATTATTTCAATTAATTTTGGAACCAAAACCGCACAAAATGAAACTGCACCGCACTAATTACAAGTGATTTCATGTGTGGTTTTGGATTTGTCAAACCATACTTAAGCAGTTTGGGCTTCAAACCGCACCAAATCGTACCATGTTCACCTCTACTGTTTAAAATGTGATATAATGGTCAATATAAAAATCACCTTTTTGTTAACCATTACTAGGAGTAACGGCAAGGAAAAAATTAATGACCGGGAAAAATTATCAAATTAACTTCCTGGTCGTCATTAATAGTTGCGGCTAAGAACTTGTTGTCGTTTTGGTTTCTTCTCTAGCCGCCACTAGGAGTAGCGGTCAGACCCAAACCGACGTTGTTTTGTTGCTCCACAAAGAAAAAAAATTTGCATTCTGCTCTGGCCGCTACTCCTAGTAGCGGCGATTGCATAATGCAATCTTTTTACCTACTTTTGTCCAACATCAACAACTACCAACATTAACATATTGACTATGACCATCAACAATATTAACTATAACAAATGAAATAATATCGAATGTAGCAATAAAAGAAAACCCTTTTAATCAGATCAACTATATAAATAATCCACTTCATACAATTCAATCACTCAAGGTATAGTACAGTACTAGGAAGATCTTTGCTTGACATTTAAACAATTCATGACAAAGCCTATACCTAAACGCAACAACATCCTGGGCGGTCCATTTTTCTTGTCGTATATCAATATCGCCTCGTACAAAGTAGTCCACATACTTGCAGATAAAAATTTCACAGTCAAAATTATTATCCTACATCGGTCGTTCCGTTACTGTGTGAATTGTTGGGGCTTTTTTCAGCCAGTTGCCCATTGGATTACCAATTCGTAATTCGAATGGTATAAGTTGTGCCTACAATAAATGTTATGTTAGATTAATGTACATATATCATATAATACGCAAAAATAAAGTAACTAAATTATACGCACCGCTATGTCAATGTATTCCTTGTACATCTTAGTGAGTTTGATATAAGGAGTGTCATTGTAAAGTGGGTCAAGTAGAGTAATTTTCCACTGTTTTATTGTGAGCACTAATAAAATGAAGTGGCAATTGTCGGGAAGTCAAAGAGGCATAAAAATGTAATTGTACTTATGCATTGGGGGCCCACCAGAGATTTAACATAGCTATTGTAGAAACGATTTACTCGATTATGGTCGCTGATCGGCACAAAATTGAGCCCAAAGTGCATGAAGAAGGAAGGCATAAAATGACGCTATTTTGGTTCTTTCCCTGGCCGCCATTAGGAGTAGCGACCCCGTCGTTTCCTGGCCGCTACTTTTAGTGGCTGTAACGCAACGAGATCCCACATTCCTTAATTATATCCAATTATCTCTGGATAACATTGTAAGACCCCGAATTTTATGAAATACAAAATTTAATTTTTCTTCATATATATTTTTTTTGAAACAGTAAGTGGTTAAATTAACAAAATTGAAAGTTAAGGATGTTATGTGCAAATTTTATTTTGTCGGACAATATTCGCTTTGTCGGGGAATATTCGTTTGGTCGGGGAATATTCGTGCCGTACGACGGCGCCGAAATAATAAATTATTGGTGGACCCCACAACGGAATATTTGTCGGATATAGAAAACGACAGAAGTAACCTTTTTAAATAAAAATAGTCAACGGAACTGTTAAAATACCGGTGATAAAAGAATAGTAGCATACGGTAGTTTATGGTATTTTCTGTAGCACACGGTACTCTACAGTAACACACGGTATTGCATAGTGTCTCATATTATTGGTCTGATAATTGACACCGTAACTGTTACGCATCATTTCATCGATAATTGTCACTGCATAATATTTTATATTATCAATTCAATAATTGTTGTTACACAGTATTTTGCATTATTGATTTAATAATTGTCATTACACTGTATTTTATATCATTGAGTCAATAATTGTTGTTGCACTGTTTTTAAAATTATTGAACCTAATAATTGTCACAGTAAAATATGCACAGTAATTCACATTATTGAATCAATAATTGTCATTACACAGTAACGTATGCTTTATTTTACATTATTGTTATCTCTATTATGATGTTATTTAAACAGTTGTATTTCATTAATTTATTGACTTGATATCTAAGAGCTAACTATACTGTATTTATAACAATTAGTCATAATAATTGAATTGATAAAGTTATTTGTTTATAATATAAAGTTAGGTGATTATTAGGTGATATGAAATGAATGGTGTAGATTAAAGTGTGAATTATTGTTGAATAATTGAATTGATTTGTTTATAATATAAAGTTAGGTGATTATTAGGTGATATGAAATGAATGGTGTAGATTAAAGTGTGAATTATTGTTGAATAATTAAATTGATTTGTTTATAATATAAAGTTAGGTAATTATTAGGTGATATGAAATGAATGGTGTAGATTAAAGATAATATAATATTTGAAATGGATGGTGTAGATTAAAAGATGATATTTAAATGAATGGTTTAGATTAAATGAATGATAAGATTTTTGCTATAAATAGAAGTCTTAACTTAAGGATTTTTCATGAACTTCCTTACTTGTTCTTTCTTTCTCTCTCTAAATACTTCTTGTGAAAGTTCTCTCTAAGTGTGCTTAAGTCATCTTGAGTATTTGTGAAGATCTATAAGTATACGTGTACTGTTCAAGTTAATCAACCTCATTTAAATCAATATCCAGTCACGTGTTGAGGTAAGGGATACCATCTTTTTCATCTTCCATTATTCAAACGTACTATGGTAAGGGATTATCATTATTTGATTCTCGATAATAATATTGTTTCTTCCTTACTCATAAGACGTGCCTTTTATTTCCATGTATTAAATTGTGGGAATAACCTTACGGAGCGGATTGCCGCCTGTTGGTGAATAACCTTTCGTATTCATTCATTATTAATCTCTGAGAATAACCTTACGGAGCGGATTGCCGCCTGTTTGGTGAATAACTCTTTGTACTCAAATTCTATTAAATTGTGGGAATAACCTTACGGAGCGGATTGCCGCCTGTTGGTGAATAACCCTTTGTATTAATTTCCTTCACCTTTTGTTAATCAAACCTGCTACGGTAAGGGATATTATTTTCTTTCATACTCCTAAATCGAAATTTATTATGGAACTATTGCTTCTATAATTCCTGAAAATATTATATGTTCCATAATAGTTGAACTTCATTATTTCAACTGAACCTTCCTATTTACGTGAACCTTTCTATTGAATTGTAACCGTTATTCTGAACTGTGGATCTTGAATATCATTTTTAAATTTCACTCCACATCATGTTGACAATTTGGACATTATTTGAATCTGTACAAAGTAAACTTCCGATACTTATTGTTATCCTATTTCTTCTGTTCATCATTTATATCATTCTAATCATCCAAAAATCAAGCTGTTGTGAATATCTGTGGCCGGGGGCACAGATGTGATATATTTGTTGAACAGATGATAGGTTAAAGGCGATATAATAGGTTAAAGGCGATACATCTGTTCGGTGTCTTTTATGGCACGTGGTGAATGTTCTCTTTGGCCCGTAGTGCAAAGATGAACTGTTGTTTGGTATGATTATGACCAAAGGCTGAATCTGGTATAATCATGACCGTTGGTGTTATATTGAATGTCTTTGGCCCGTAGTGCAAAGATGAACTGTTGATCTGCATGATTATGATCAGGAACTGTGAATTTGTATTATCTTGACTAATGATATTTCAGATGATAAAAGTTGATGATGTTTTTCCTAAAAAGAGAACCGAGTGGACATTATAGTCTGCATTATTCTTCTAATAGATTACTCATTCCGCTGCTATTATTGATCTGAACGTTGTTTAAGAATTTAACTGCAGTTTTTGATATAAACCTTGTAGTCTATTGTATTCTATCAAGAACTCAACTGTTGAAGGCTAATGATAATTTATTCGTCATTATTTTAGTCATGATATTTCTTACTGGGCTATTTGAGCTCACCCTTTCTTTTGTTCCATTGTTTTTCAACAGGAGATGAAAACATAACAGGGTCTAGCCGGGGAATGGAGTGAGGGTCCGAGGAATAGTTATCATAGTCTTCACGTTTTGTAAAATAGTGTGACAATAATAGTGAAGACTTAGTTGTGTATTATTATACACTGTATTGTTGTACGTTGTGCTTTGTTGTAATAATTTTGTTGTAGTCTTTTGACGACTCAAGTTTGGGCTGTGTGGGCCCAGATTTGGGGGCGTCACAACGTTGACGTGGTCTATTTCGTGTACTTAGAGACCATGGGGAGATGCTGTCGAAATTTCCTTGAAACAGAAAAAACGTGCTCAAGGTGTTGGCACAAGTGAGGAGACGCATCTAGGAACGGGATAAAAGCCTGACTCGTATACTTAGAAGTTGAAGTCATACAAGAATCATGAATACACACACATATGCTAAGCACCCTAGTTAACTTGATACGTCGTATTGTTCAGTTCAATATGTCAGACGACTGGAGCTGGATGTACTGTAGAATATCGGTTGATGGTAGAGGATTACTGCTTGAGTACCGTGATAGGGTGTCCAAATTTTTGAATTTTGCCAATGAATATGCTGATAATTCGAATGGAAAGATGAGATGCCCCTGTTTCAAATGTAAAAACCTGATTTGGAAGAAAGCCGACAACATTAAGTATGACATGTATTCGCGTGGGTTTGTAGATGGGTATTCTCTATGGATTCATCACAGAGAGTCAACTGAGTTCAGCGAAAGAAGTGACAGTATAGGCCAACTAATTCATGGGGATCGATACGATGATAGTTATGATGTCGTGGAGATGTTAGTTTATGCGTGTAAGACCCCGAATTTTATGAAATACAAAATTTAATTTTTCTTCATATATATTTTTCCTGAAACAGTAGGTGGTTAAATTGATAAGGTTAAAAGTTAAGGATGTTATGTGCAAATTTTATTATGTCGGACAATATTCGTTTGGTCGGAGAATATTTGTGACGACCCCAAATCCGGGTTCTTTAACCCCGGGTTTGGTTCTCACTGTACAATACTTAACAATAATGAAATACATAAATTGTATTCAAACTTCGCGGAATAATACAAAAGGTTCCTTAATCAAAAGGCTACACTTCCCAAGGTTTATTACCTTAATCTTAACATTACATATCTTAAGGGAAATACAAAAGATTTACAACAGTAATTACATAACAGTAATATAAACTAGCATGCAATTACTAAAACTAAGCATTCGCTTTCCCCTTGCCTTTGTCCGATTTAGAGCTTTCGGGAATGGCTGAAATATAGTCATGATATAGCAAGAATGAGCAACTAAATGGCTCAGCAAGTTTATAAACAACAATCATACGATATATCATGATGAAGGGAAATAACTTCAAGATTTCAACAATAGCAATTGTGAAAGATAACAAGAATCAATGTTCAATAAAAGAAGGAATTGACTCTTTACTGCTGAGTGGTCTTTAATGACCATGAACTGCTACTAAGGTAGAACAGACATACAATGTCTGACTCCTTGTTAAAATAACGGGACACTTGAGGGGATCAGTCCTCTCATGTCCTATGTATATGCATCACATTTAGTTTTCTTGCGCGCTGTCGGGTCTCCGACAAATAAAAATCCCCTTTAACTAGGGTTGTTCTATCTCAGTCTTACTGTAAGAATCCGCACCAGCCAATGGTTTGGATAAGCTTTTATAATATTCAACTAAATGAATTTAACATGCATTTGTCTAGCCGAAACAATTAGCTTAGACGTTCTTAAACAGTTTGCAAAAGCACTATGTGCGAATACAATAATCAATAACGGTGTGAAGTAATTTTTGATAATTAATTCACTCAAGGGTCTGTCAAATATCTACGAGTGTAGATACTTGCTCAACAATAATTGAATTGCTCAAAGTAATTAAAGTTGAATAATAATTGCAACAATAAGTACAAGTTAAAGGTAGAAGACTTGCAATAAGAATTACAAGTTAAAGTTAGAAAACTTGCCTCGTGCGTCGTCTACTGCTAATCAAATTAATCTAACAATCCTTGAACGGACCTAACAATTAAATCAATTTGATCTTAAATTAGTATCATATACTTGTAAGTATAATGACCTTTATAAACCTTACGAACCACATAATTATAAAATTATGGGTATATAAACACATAGGAAACATTATCACTACTTGATAATATTTCAAACACAAAGAACCTATATTAATTATTTAATATAGCTCATATACTCATATAATATTATTAACAATTTAATAATATTTTATTAGTCTTGTAGTATTATTAACCGTTTAATAATACATTACTAGTCTTCTAATATTATTAATTATTTAATAATATTTTATCATCCTTATAATATTATTAATTATTTAATAATATTTTATCATCCTTATAATATTATTAATCATTTAATAATATTTTATTACCTCATTAATATTATTAACCATTTAATAATATTTTAAACATTATCTAATATTATTAATTATTTAATAATATTTTATTTAATATCTAATATTATTAATCATTTAATAATATTTTATTATCTTATTAATATTATTAATCATCTAATAATATTTTAATCATTATCTAATATTATTAATCATTTAATAATATTTTATTCATTATCTAATATTATTAATCATTAAATAATATTTTATTCATTTACTAATATTATTATTTATTTAATAATATTTTATTGACTTATTAATGTTATTACTCATTTAATAATATTTTAATCTCTTACTAATATTATCAATCATTTCATAATATTTAATTACTTATTAATATTATTAACCATGTAGTAATATTTTAATACTCTTTAAATAATACCAAAAGTTAACTTTTAAATTGGATTAACCTTAGTATTTAATTTAAACATTTAGGTAGCATTGATTTACAAATAGACTCCATATGAATTTGTTTAGTACCCAAATATATTCATTTTACACTTATTTCAACTTAATTTTTCAAAGAAAGTTCGACCCGGATCGACCCAACCCGACCCGGACCGACCCGACTCGACCCGGACTGCCCAAAAGCTGATTGGCAGTGCACTTGGGCGCAGCTGCCCCCGTCCCGAGCGCAGGTGCGCTCGGCCAGTCTGTCCGGAAGTCAATTGTTTGACTGCTCAACCCTCCGACGCTCCGACAGCCATAACTTCTTCATTTTAAAACATTTTGGGGTGATTCTTGAGTCCATTCTCATCATAATTTCCCCCTCTACAACTTCTCTTCAGATCACCAATCCAAATTCCAAACTTAACTAGACTCAAATTGGCTCACAATGCAACCTAGGGTTTTAAAATCAACATCCTTTGCGGTAAAAGCCATAACTTCTTTGTTTTTTCAATATTTTTGAAAGCTTCAAGTTGGGTTTTCTTATAAACTCATACATAAAACTTTCTAGCCATATAAATCAAGTATTTAACTTGTACATTTCAAAACACAACATTAAATATAACATGTATCGTTAGGGTTTTACCGGTAAATCGTATTATGAACTTTTCTACAACTTTTATACATTTCTCACATACCAAAACATGTTATAAACACATAGATCTATGAATATACATATATTACATAGATAAATACATCTAGACCATCAAAACGAGTTTTGATCGGTTAAAAATAGATTTTAACCGATCAAAAGCTATCTAGACTACAAAAATAAAAGAAGAAGATGTTTAGAGCACTTTTAAACCTTTGGGTTTTGATTGCTCTTCTTCTCCTTCTACCGAAGTATGTTGTGTAGCTATTGGACATCCACCAAGGTCTTCCTCTAGCTTTTCCTCACACAAAACCCTAGTGTATCTTCCTTTTCTCTAGAAAATGCTCTCACTTTCTCTCTATTATGCTCTAGCAAATGAACCAACAAGCTTGGCTCAAGTGTGGAGTATCATATATATAGCCACCAACTAACTCCTCATTAGCTTGCTAATTCACCCATGTTGGTAAAATTAGTGCTTAATTATAATTACTATTGCATTGATTGACTAGTTGATAGACACATGGAATGACTAGGGTTGTTCACCAACTATGACAAGGAGTGATTTAGAAGCAACAATGCAAATCAAGCCATCCAAGTGGGTCCCTCAAAAATCTCAGCAAAATGGCTTTTCCAAGCCATTTTTCCTTTATTTTTAATGCTAAAATGTGCATATATACATCTATATATATATATACATATATATATATATATATATATATATATATATATTGACCAAAGTTTTGACTTGTATTGGACTTTACATTGGGCTTGGGAATAACTTCTATTGGGCTCATTCAATTAAATTGTTCGGGCTCAATTTAAATAACACATTGGGCTTATATTAAATAGTCTAGGTTACATTTAATTAAATCAAGCATTGGGCTTGTTTAATTAATTACATGGGCTAGTAATTAAATTAATTACATGGGCTACTAGGTTAATATCTTTAACCTAGTTTATCAACTTATTTGGATTTAAAATATAATCCAATTAGATTTGCTTAAATTAATTATACACTTTGCTTTAATCCTTTAAATAAACATACAAGCACATAAGTACATTTATTTAATTATCTAATGCACAATTAATTAATGCGAAAAGTTTAAATTCATTGCTAAATATTTATTAAGTATATTTACAATGACTAATGAAATTCGTGATCATTACAATATTCGTTTTGTCGGGGAATATTCCATTCGTACGACGGCGCCGAAATAACAAAATAATGGTGGACCCCCACAACGACTTATTGTCGGATATAGAAAGCGACATACGTAACCTTTTTAAATAAAAATAGTCAACGGTATTATCATTTTGAACTGTTAAAATACCTGATGGTAAAAGAATAGTAACATACGGTATTACATAGTAGCACACGGTATTACATAGTAGCACACGGCATTGCACTGTAGCACACGGTATTGCACAGTGTTTCATGTTATTAAATGATAAAGTGGTTATTGTACTATATTGACTTTATTGAACCAATAATTGTCACATGCATAATAATTCATATTATTGAGCTGATAATTGTCACAGTAGCATATGCACAATAATTCACATTACTGAATCAATAATTGTCATTACACAGTAACGTGTTATTTTCTTATTTATTTTCAGCATTATTGTTATCTCTTTTGTGATATTGATTAAACTGTTGTATTATATTATTGGGTGATTTTCCTATTTTTCTAACTCGAAAAGCCAACTACACTGCATTTACAACAATTAGCCATAATAATGAATAATTGTGAATTATTGTTGAATAATTGAATTGATAAAGTTATTTGTTTTTATTATGATAAATTATATAAAGTTGTTTGTTTTTATATATAAAGATAATTGATTTATTTAAAGTTAGTTGTTTTATATATAAAGTAAATTGAATGGTTTAGATTAAAGAAATCTTAAAAGATAAAATGAGTGGTATGGATTAAACATTATCTTGAAATATACGGTTTGGATTAAATTAGGAAATCTTGGTGATGATAAGAATTTTTGCTATAAATAGAAGCCTTAACTTAGGGATTTTTCATAAAAACTTCCTTGCTTATTCTTTCTTTCACTCTCCAAATATTTCTTAGTATAAGTTCTCTTTGAGTGTGCTAAAGTCATCTTGAGTATTAGTAAAGAGCTGTAAGTGTACGAGTTCATATCTAGTCACGTGTTAAGGTAAGGGATACCATCTTTTTCATCTTCCATTATTCAAACTTACTATGGTAAGGGATTATCATTATTTGATTCTCGAAAATAATATCGTTTCTTTCTTACTCATAAGACGTGCCATTTATTTCTATATATTAAATTGTGGGAATAACCTTACGGCGCGGATTATCGCTTGTTGGTGAATAACCTTTCGTATTTATTTCCATATATTAAATTGTGGGAATAACCTTACGGCGCGGATTATCGCCTGTTGGTGAATAACCTTTCGTATTTATTTCCATATATTAAATTGTGGGAATAATCTTACGGCGCGGATTATCGCCTGTTGGTGAATAACCTTTCGTATTTATTTCCATATATTAAATTGTGGGAATAACCTTACGGCGCGGATTACCGCCTGTTGGTGAATAACCTTTCGTATTCATTCCTTATTAATTTGTGGGAATAACCTTACGGCGCGGACTACCGCCTGTTTGGTGAATTACTCTTCGTATTCATTTCTTACTTGTCTCTTCTTGGTAAAGTTTTCTGAAATGAATACATATTCTTTAATAGTTTGCGCTTCATCTAATATCATTTCAACTGAACCTTCCTATTTTTCTAAATCTTTCTATTGAACCTTAACTGTTATTCTGAACTGTGGATCTGAAATATCATTCTTGAATTTTAGTCCACATCATGTTGGCAATTTGGACATTATTTGAATCTGCACAAAGTAAAGTCATAAACTTTTGATATTTATTGATCATACTGTTTCTTCTGATTCATCATCTATATCACGGTTGTTATTCTAATCATCAAGAACCATGTTGTTGTGAATATCTGTGGCCTGGGGCACAGTTGATAGGATAAAGGCGATATAATTATTGTGTCTTTTAGGGCACGTGGTGAATATTCTCTTTGGCCTGGGGCAAAGATGAACTGTTGTTGGTATGATTATGACCAAAGGCTGAAAACTGGTATAATCATTACCGTTGGTGTTATATTTGAATATCTTTGGCTCGTAATGCAAAGATGAACTATTGACTGGTCTGATTATAATCAGGAACTGGAAATTTATATTATCATGACCAGCGGTGTTTAAGATGATAAAAGTTGAGGATGTTTTTCCTAAAAAGAGAACCGAGTGGACATTATAGTCTGCATTATTCTTCTAATAGATTGCTCATTCCGCTGCTATTATTGATACAAAGCTTATTGTCTATTATATTCAATTAAGAACTCATCTGTTGAAGGCTAATGATAATTTATTTGTCGTTATCTTAGTCATGATATTTCTTACTGGGCTATTTGAGCTCACCCTTTCTTTTGTTCCATTGTTTTTCAGAAAAAAAGAGAGTAGCCGGGTCTAGCAGGGGAATGGAGTGACGGTCCGAGTGATAGCTATTGTAGTCTTCACATGTTGTATATAGTGTGAAAATAATAGTGAAGACTTAGTTGTGTATTATTGAGTTTTGCATTTCTGTTCTATGAACTATTTGTATTAAAGATTATGTATTTTATGGCGTCTCAAATTGGGCTATGTAGGCCTAGATTTGGGGGCGTCACAATGCGTATGGCCCTAACAATATTGATTGGGCTGCAAATGAGCAGTCGTCAATCATTGGTCATCAAGAGTCAAAGGACACAGCAGTAGCCTTTTACAATATGCTATCTGAATCTGCTGTCTCATTATACGCTGAAAATGATAAGCACACCAGGCTATCTGCAGTGACGAAGCTCTTACACTTCAAGAATGAGCATGGCTGCAGTGAGAGAGGTTTCAATGAGTTGCTTAGGCTTATCAGCGAGTTCTTACCAAAGGGTCACACTCTGCCCTCAAATTATTATGAAGTGAAAAAGATGGTAAAGGGTTTGAATTTGGGGTATACAAAGATCGATGCTTGTGAGCAGAATTGCATGGTATATTATGGGGCTGACATAGATAAACTGCAGTGTGACATTTGCAACCTGCCTCGTTACAAGACAACTAAACGTGGGGGGGGGGGGGGGGGGGGGGGGGAACTAAATGTGTGCCTAAAAAAATCCTAAGGTACTTTCCTCTTGCCTCGAGACTTCAGCGTCTATTTATGTCGACCCACACTACTGCGCATATGACTTGGCATAAAACAAGGGACGTCGTGCCTGGTCAGTTGTCTCACCCCGCAGATGGAGATGAGTGGAAGAAGTTTGATGAAAATTTTTCTCAATTTACTGAGGAAGGTAGGAATGTCAAGCTTGGCTTGGCTACGGATGGATTTTGTCCATTTAATAATTTTAGTCAACCATACTCTGTGTGGCCAGTGATCATGGTAGCTTACAATCTTCCACCGTCAATGTGCATAAAGGATCCGTATCTGTTCTTAACTCATACCGGGGAATAAGAGTCCTACAAAGGACATAAACGTGTACCTCAGGCCGTTAGTCGATGAACTTAAGATGCTGTGGGAGACGGGGGTGCAGACTTATGACAAATCGATAAAGCAAAATTTTCTGATGAAGGTAGCCTTGTTGTGGACTATCATTGATTTTCCAGCACTTGGGATGATCAATGGGTGGTCGACTCACGGGAAGTTGTCATGTCCAGTTTGTGTGGGGGATGTGCAAGGCACACATTTAAAACATGGGTGAAAAATTAGTTTCTTTGGTACTGCTCATAGATTCTTGCCTGTTGATCACAGTTACAAAAAGATGTATATGCAGTTTAATAGAAAAACAGAGAAAAAGAGGGTTGTCGGTCGATTGTCAGGCAGCGAGGTTTTCGGTTGGCTAAACGATCTGAAATTTCCACCGCCAGGGAAGGAGCACAGTAAATGTAGAGCACTAGGTTACGGCAAGACTCATAACTGGACGCATTCGCCCATGTTCTTCGAGTTGCCGTACTGAGAGACGCTTTCAGTCTGTCACTGTATAGATGTAATGCATACAGAAAAGAATGTATTTGAAAACTTATTTTGCACCGTGCTAGATGCGAGTGGTAAAACAAAAGACAACGACAAGCCTACCTACCAGTGTCCGTCTTCACCAGCTTGTGCAGGACGTTGCAGCAGAGGCCAGTGTCAAAAGTACGGGCATATCTCCGGAGTAGTTCACCGCGATACGAGACGAGGTGATTCGGATGGTGACTACCCTGTTGTTGGAGGTTTTTTGGCCCGATGCTGACGACGCGCCTAACTGCACAGGTATTTTATTCAATTTAAGCTGTATATTCTGCATGTTCTGTTTAGCTGTGAATTTTTGTCTCAAGTACGGACTAATTACTAATATTTGTAATTTTATTAACAGGATGGCAATTCCAAGCATGTTGGCGATGCTGATCACGACCGGGGGGGGTGACGACGATGATTTTCATACACCACAGCAGAACCGTCAATCCCCGACCGATGATTCTTTGCAGACAACTGGTATTACTAGTTTCATTTAGGTTTATAGATTATAATTTAGTTTTACTTACTTTAATTTAGCTTAATTGATTGTAATTCATCGTAATTTTGTTGAGTTTTGTAAAGTATTGTACTTTTAAACGATGATTTATTTTATAATGTGTTGTCGTTTATATTTATTATAATTCATATGAAAAAATATGTTGTGTGAACATAAATAATAGATTGTTGTTGTGTTGTTGGGATAAAACAGGTTCGCAGGTACAAAAATGTGGTTTTAAAACCTGGCACTGAAAAAAAAAACGTATTTTAAAAAAATATTATATTATTTCCGACGAAATTTTAATATTTTCGACGAAAATTCTGTCAAAATTAAAGCAGAAATTAACAGTTTCATAAATGCTTTAAAAATCATTTCGGACGGAATTCGTTAATTCCGACGAAATATTCCGTCGGAATTAGATAACGATGGCCGACGGAATATATATTACCGACGGAATAAACTCCGTCGTAATTACATTAATACCAACGAAATGAACGACGGGAAAAAAACCGTCGAGAAATAATATTTCCGACCAAATTTTCGACGCAAATAATCCCGACGCGCTTATTTTCGTCCAAATCTGCGACTGAATTTTCGGTCGGAAATAACTTATTTCCGACCGAAAAACTTTATATACGACGAAATATTCTGTCGGAATTAAGTCTTTTTCTTGTAGTGGACTAAGTCTAATTTTTTTGGCTGAATGGTTAAGTTCCGGGTGAATGGAGTAAAAAAAAATTAAAAAAAATATTAAATATTATATTAAGTAATATTAAATAAATTTACAACAATTTTGAATTTTTTCAGATGGGTAAAATAATAAAAATATTTTATTCTGATGTTTCAGATATGTCATTTATCAAATAATTTTTTTTATTCCGTATTCAGAAATTTACTTCATTCAGATTACTTAAGTATTCAGAACTATTTAATTCAATGTTTATCAAACACCCCCTAAAAGTTGTAAACAAAGTAAAATGCAGCTGATTTTGAAATGTCTGGATTTTCCATAGCCAACTAATTAATTTAAGGATTTTCTTAATATGTGCCCTAAGGGTACATACTAAGCGCGAAAAATAAAAGATGTGACTCACTAAATATTATTTGTTTATGCATTTACACTGAATTCAATGTATAAAAAAATAATATACTAGTGGATCTCATGTATTGAATTCGGTGTAAATATATAAACAAATAATATTTAGTAAATCTCATCTCTTATTTTTCGTGCTTAATATGTGTTCTTAGAGTACATGTTAAGAAGATCTTTAATTTAAATATGTAACTATAAGTGTGGGGCTACTTGTTTATGCTTTTTACTTTTTTTATATTAAAAATTAATTCAATTCAGCCGCTCCAACTGACATTTTCTCTCTCTATTTTCATTCCACCACCAGTCGCTAAATCCTTGCTAAAGAGGCAGTATTTGCCTTCTTTTAATTAGTCGCTACGTGACCAAACAAATAAATATGAAAATTCAAAAAGTTTGTGAAAACAAAAATAAAATAAAAATAAATAATTATGAGAAAAATGCTGCGCAACAAGCACCAAATACTATCTACCGACACATTCTCAAAAAAAAAAAAAAAAAAACTATATACGGACTCCATCTCGAAATGAGAGTTCTATTAAGTTTAACTAAATGATTTTTTTGGCGCGGTATGCACTATGATTTGTTAGTGAAATTGATTTTAGAATGGGTGAAATTACTCAAAATATTTTTATTTGAATCAATTATTATACGTTGGTGATCGGAAATAATTATCATAGAAATTTAGAGATATTAAAGTTCAATGTCTTGAAAATTAAGAGTAATGCCTTAAGTCTTAAAAAGTGTCTCAAATGATCTGTCACCATAACTTTGGTGAGTAATGTTAAGAGTTTTAAATTTTTTCACTCAAATGACATGACATTGAATATTTTAATAATAATTTATGACAGTCAATCACATGAGATTTATCGAAAAAGTGTTATGGTTAGAGGTATTCATCGATAAAAATCGAACTGGTACTGATCCTAAATGACCTAAAAATTAAGAATCGGTATTGAATTACAAATTTCGGTACTAGTTCGGCACATTGTTGGTATCAATTTTTTGGTTCGTACCGAATGATAATATATATAATTATAAATAATAATTAAATAAAACGAAAATCATATATTTACAAATTTTTTTATTAAAAAAACTTATTTATTATATATTTAATTATTTATATTATTATTAATTTTGATCTTTTTGGTATTTCAATTTTTATCGAATTCGAAATTTTTCATACCGCTACCGGTACTGCCTGTACCGATATCGACCGACTAGATAAAAAACTAAAAAAACAGAACCAGTTGAACACCCCTAGATATGGTGACACGTTATTTTAGACACTTTTTAATACCAAAAATTTGATACCCTTACCATCACTCAGCATTGGTTGAATAAATCTTATGTGATTGGTTATATTATAAATTATCATTTAAATGTTCAATGACATGTCATTTGAGACTCCTAACATTACTTAAATTAAAATATTAAAGTTTAAATTGTAAAATGCGAAAAAAAAATTAAATGTTTTAAATTAATGTATTTAAGCCAACTATGCATCAAACTAATCTTTTATTAATTTATAACATTTATGTTTTGAATAGATATAGTGTTGAATATAAAGGAAATTGAAAAAATGAAAACCAATCTCTATAATCCCACACCACAGGATGATACAATTCTCAAATCTCCCTCCACAATATTTTAATACGACTTTCATTTATATTAAGCTAGTATGCACTTGCCTTGCAAGGGCATTTTTTTTTTCATGATTTGTTTATTTATTTTAATAAAAAAGTATCCTGTATAATATAAAATATTAATTGACAATTTAGAATAACATGATATTATATTATTATGTACTTTAAAAAATTAAGAATTATTATGTAATTCATTTGTCACAAACCTCCATTAATATCATTTATAATACTTTTCTTGTTCTAAAATATAAAATTATTACTAATTTTTTTAAAATTAATTTGAGACATTTTAAATTTAAAATTGGTATGATATTACAACTATATAAGAATTAAATGTTATAATTACTTATAGTTTTTTAGATAATTTATAGAATAAAATTAAATAAATTATATTAATTTTAAGTTTGAAAATATCCAAATAAATTTTAAAAAATAAACAATAATCTTATTTTGAAACAGCATGAGTATAAAAAATTAACTAACAATCTCATAATAACAAAATCTTGCATATTAAAAAGTTCACAATAATCTTATCTTGAAATAGAATGAGTATATAAAATTAACTAACAAAATCTTGCATATTATGCACTTTAAAGATTTAGAGAATCAATATATAAATTTACAAAAAATTAAAAAATAAAGAATGAAAAAAAAAAACTCTTGTCAGAGGTCGACTTGCCAAAACAGGTCAAATCATAGGCGGATCAAACCAAAATAATCTAAATTTTTTTTGGCTGAAAATAAGAGACTCATAATCCAAATTAGGTCAGGTTGATCCGCGGGTCAATTTTTTTTAACAATTATAATTATGTTATATAAACTAAAAAATTGACTTGATTTTTTTTTTATTAGTGTGTATATTTTATTAGGAGTCCATGAGATCAGAAAAATGTTGAAGCAATTGTCCAAGCAAAGTAATTGAGTCTCCAAAAATCAGCCCGTTATGTATTTCTTTTTATATTAAAGTAACATTTAATGCTTCTGTATTGCTTTCCTATATTAAAGTTACTGTTTAACTAAATTTAAATCTACTTAGAGCTTCAAATTTAACATGTACATTCACAGAGATAAAGGCAGTTGGAAGTACATATGGAAGTAGATCTTTGACAGAAGGTATTTACATGTGGTTCATGTATGATTCAATATAGATGTAATATCGACAATCAAGTCTTGGCCCTGGCCCCTGGGGTGTCACCTTCTTTAAGGAGGAGGTTTCATTTGTGAGTTTTTTGTGCTCATCTTTTATGTTGCAATGCTTAAATCACATACATTTAATAATTGCCTTCATTTTATAGGAGAAATTTAATCAAGAAGAAATTTACTTCCAAAGAGAAATCTTATAGGAGTATTATAATGGTTAAAATAATAATAGAGAGCAAACAAGAGAATGATTAGTAAGTATAATATAACTATACATACATACAAATTAAATATAATATTCAAATATAACATTATTTTTATCATTAAAAAATATATTTTTATATTAAAATTCATACCACACAATACTTTATAATAATGAGAATGAAATTGTATTTGGTTTAGGTGTCCTTATAATTTTTCACTATACAATTAAGAAATGAAAAAACTTGTAGAAGCCAAATACATACTTATATATATATATATATATATATATATATATATATATATATATATATAAAGAAGCCATAGCCGCCTACGAAGACTGCATTAGAAAAAATGACGGTGAGGCTCCACTTTTATTTTTATCTTCCTATTTTTTTTGCTAAGTGGTCCTCAGGCTCCACTAGAATTATTTTTCTGTCCCGTTATGATATGACCTTGACTCTTAAATTGGCAAGTTGCTCGCCTTAATTGGTTGATATTGTCGAGTAATTTTTAGACAGTTGATATTATTATAATAATTATTATAATGTCAAAAATATGTCAATATATATATATATGTGTGTGTGTGTGTGTGTGTGTGTATTTAACGATATTTTTATAATTTTTGTAGTGATATTTAATATTTTAAACGACACTTTTTTTTTAGACAGTATCATTTCTATTCTAATAATATTAATCGTCAATTTTTATGTTATCAAAACAAATATATATTTAACAACACTTTTGTCTTTAACAACGCTTTTGACTTAACATGATTATTATTTTGATATTGTCAATGGCCTAAATTAAAATTATTGATAATGTCATAACAAATATGTATTTCATGATATTCTTATACTTATTTCAACATACCATCGCAATATTTATTAGTTTGATAATATAATTATTACTCTGAAATTATTAATAGTTTAAAAGAAACCGATATTTTCTTAGTGATTTTTGTTATTTTTGCACGTGAGTCCCATTTTTTACCTATAACAGCAGTTTTAAAACCATCGCTATAAGTAAAAAATAAAATCAACGTACAAAAATAATAAAGATCGCTATAAAAATAACAGTTTCCTAAATTAAGAGTCCCTTTTGTAATTGAGATGTCTCAAAGTAGGTAAATATCAATGCGTCTCAAAATGAGAGTTCACAATTAAAATTAAAAGTACTAGAGTAGTGTAAATATCCCAAAAAAAAAATTCTAATTTTGTGTTTCATAAAGTAGTTTCCAACAAAAAGGAAAATAAATACTTGCTCTAAATTACTTAAGTTTCTTTTTATTACACTTTTCATCTAATTTTCTCGTATTAAGATTCATCTCATTGCAATGTCACTGGACACTGGGCATCTCATTTATCCTAACACACATTCCGAGACACAAATACTATATATAACAAAAAAAATAAATTAAATTCATTGCAAATAATTATATCGTTATAGTATATATGTCACTAGACGTACATTAAGAAGAAGAAAAAATTGCGGTAACTTTGAAAAAGCAACATTCAAGTCGCTAAGGTGGATAGGAGACCATTGGGTAAAAGGACACAACATCAACAAGACATGTTAAATTTTTTCTACCATTTCACAATTAAAATATAGATCCATCTGGTCATCATGTAGGAATTCTTATAATTCCTCCTCCCAAATCCAACAAATTCCTCAGTTATAGCAAAGCCACGAGAATTGAACTTATATATTAATGGATCAAATTCAATGTACTATGAGATGAAGCACATTGCATTGATAAATTCAAGCAGAGGATGTAAACATAGCACTTTCATTACAGTTGACATATGTTGAATGACTGCTAATATCTTTAGTATCAGCACTTTCCCTTCTTTCTCATAGATAAGTACCAACAAATTACACTTTTCAACAATTGTTTTATTGTCGAAAAATTTCTATAATCGGGAGAAACAAACTACCACTTAAGACGAACATATATCAACGAGGAAATTGAATAAAAAAATTATAAAAATAGCCAGCATGGAGCTTATTTAAATACCAGGTTGTGGCAAGTTTTGTCACAAGGGTATGCACAGTCAATGGCCTTGCAGCCAGCTCGATCAAAATACCAATCTCCAACAGCTAAAGCAATCCCCTGCACATCATGTCATTTTAATTTACGATACTTTATATTATTTTTAGTTAGTTCAAGATTATTATTAAGCAAAGAATCACAAAGATTATTGTTGGTATTCTATAATTCGTGGTAAGGAAGTTTTCTCATGGCCGCCCTCCCGTGATGAGAGACGTAAAGTATTTGCGACTTTTAGACTCAAAGCTGCCTATTCATTAGGCCATCTTGTTACCAGGCGTATAAATAAATATTTTATTATTCATGTTACAAGAATCAACACGAAATGTTGATTGAAACAAGGCATGTCAACGTGCAAATAGTCGAGTTTCCATATCACTCACTCCCTCTGTTCTACAAAAAGAATTCCATTCGCAAAATTTGTGATTATTAAGGATATAGTTTTGTTTCGTGTTTACTCTTAAGAATAACAAGTTGTTGGTTTAGTACTAGTGGCAACTAGCATGAGAAATGAAATTATAATGACAAACTTGAGGACATGGTAGCGTCATTTTATACTACTATCAATAAAACGAGAACTGTTTTGGTGGAACAAACAAATTTGGCAAATGAGACTCTTTTTAGTAACGGCGGGAGTATCTGAACATGCAAAAACAAAAGGATAATGCAGACACATTGATGTACCTTGTTGCCAATTAGGGGAGAATCATCTGAAAACCATGTATCCTGTCTCTCGGATTGACAATGAGCAAAGCATGAATTTATGAATAACCCGTTCTTTGGGGACATTGAGAATCTTTTTACCACATTTATCATATAATTTCTGAATCCTGCTTAAATGAACCAAAAGAATATGTTAATGAAATTATAGTAAAATTCCCATGCTATTTTCTGAAGCACATGTGAAATGAAGTAAATGCTAATTATGAATTATGGGATTTACTCTGCAGAAACTGGATTTGTGACACTGAACAATGTGCATTATTCATTTTGCACGCACCCCAATAGCCCTGAGGATCAGCTGAAGGAGGAGCTAAGCTGGCAGTGACCTGAATGTGAATATATAAAGAAAGAGAGTTTTGATATATCATGTCTGTCATTCGTTATTCAATAGCTTTCATAAGGTAAACTATATTCAACCAGAAAAACTAAGCTTCTCCGGGTAAGTTTAGCAATTTAAAGAAACCAGATAATACCTGCCATGAATCATAGGCTGCATTGAGAAGAAAGAGAGGAGTTTTTATATTGGCAATCAAGTTCTGAGGGAAGAAGCACTGAAAGGATGAAGACATACGGAGACAATTTTAGTTTGAAATCAATGAGATGAATACGATTCATCTTCGTTAACTATTTTAATCATGAATTTACTGAGATAACTAAGGGAAAAGGGCTCACTGAAGTTGGATCAAGGTGGTTAGTGCAAGTACGTGGCAGGTTCCTTTGCACCCCCTGTTAACAATTAATACTAATTTCATTAGCAAGTCCAAATCCAGGCTGGAAGATGGAATTTGTAAGAATGCAGAACATAAAATTTAAACAAAAATAAAAACAATGACTTGTGATCATTCAAGTTATACCCCATCCAGCGACTTCTCTGCTTACCAGCATGATATCTTCAAGTCAAAGATATATAATAGATAGAGTTTGAAGCACTTAATTGAGGTTTTCCCTCTTCTCTCCCTCTTTTCCTCCTAAAAAAATTTACTCTTTCTTGAATGCTTCATCTGTTTTTTTCAGTCATCGTGTTGGACAAAACCCCTAGGCAACATCTAAGAATTAACTGAGCTCAGTTGAATGAAATAGCTAACGAATTTCAAACTATTTATACCGACGAAGGATTTTATACACAAGGCCAACAGTTTCATGTGTTCCGTTAAAAAAGTATAGTACTTCATTATATATGCAGTCATCCAAATTACTGAACTGGGAAAATAGTTGCGAACTCAAGGAATAAAGTTTTTACTAGATTTTCAAGAAATAAACTTTCATTTATGGTAGATTTTCAAGAAATAAGAGGCTTAATTCCAGTAAATTTTGAGGAAAATTTGTGAAAATATCCTACTTAAATTAGATTAATCTTATTGTAACTTAAATTAATATTTATACTTTCAGTATGCGTACTTCCAGGACATGATAACCAGCACTCTATGAAGGAGATTTAGACTTCTCTATCATTAGAAAAATAGAAGAAAAGTTTCAGTATAGTAAGTACCTGCAAGTTAACCACACCTGTGAACATATTCCAAAGAGTGCGGCCACCAGAAACGTCAACCCTAAATTATCAGAGTAACATAAAATCATAAGTAGAATCATCCAAGTGAGGAGTATACAAAGTACAAATCTATTAACATAGACAAAGCTACAAGGATTAGGACATTACGCATCCAAGAATAATCCACCATCACTTAGACATTTCACTTTAGTACTACTTGGGAACAAACCCCGGAACTCATCACATTTTAAAATAGAAGCTAGACCCCCAGCAGAGCAGCCAGAAAGAAGAGCCTAAAACATGAATTATAAATATCAAATAAAGAATAACCACATAGAAGAAACAGAAAGAGAAAATGAAAAATAATGATAACAAAAACCTGGTTGGCATAACGCATCCCCTTTGCCCTTAAATCTTGCATAGCAGCCCACCATATGCGTTGCCCTCTAAATTGCAGTCCAGCTGCCTAAAGACAACCAGCTCATTTTAGCACATTCGATTTAGAAGAAGCAATGATCAGATGCGTGGTGATAACACATAGTGCAACAGATGGCTAGATATAATTCAACTAAAAATTTTGAGTTATGACCTCCAAAGTTGGATGGAATATTTATGAATAGAATTACTAAAATCTTCAATTACAAGTCTCCTATCTGTTCACCAACTCAACTCAACAATGCCCTTTATCCCAAACTCCATGTGTTCACAAAAATTGCAGAAATTCAGAGAATGCTGATTGAGATGAACACAAGTTGAAGATAAGCAGAATAATTTATGCTGTTAAAGGTTAGATGAAATGAAGGAGCAACATGTGCACAAGCCTCTTGCCAGAGATGTATTCCTGTGTACCCTTCAATTGGTCAAATACCAAGTGGACATGACTATAGTCCAAAACTGTCAGGCACAATCTCACTAGCGTACCACCATAAAGCCAGCACTCATTGTGGTGAGCTAATGTTCACCGTTACGAGGTGCTAAAATATCAGATTATGTATAGACCTATTACTTGGCATTATGGAACAAACAAACTGTTGTCACCTAGAGTCAAGTTGTATTATCTGGGTTCACCTATTTTATAATTGAAAAAAAGTTAAACTTCGGCAAGACTTCAACAATTTTATTGAGAACCATCCTCAGGGCTCCACTGATTACCAAATTTCTTTATAGAGGACTATATTTCTTGTGCGTACGTGTGTGTGCTTGTGTGTATGAGCAAGAGAGAGAGATGGCAGAAAGAAATTGAACATAATTTCATATAAAAGAAAAGGTATAGAACAACCTACCTCCCAAACCCCTAAGCAAAAACTGAAAAGAACATAGCATAAATTGGAAAAGCAGAAACAAGTTATAGTTGCCAGTGCACAATGCAAAAGTATCTGTAGTAAGAGACCCTTCCTGATCCATAGTTCAGTTCTCCTTAGTTATATAGAAAGTGGTTACTATAAAAATACCCCATATTGACTCAATTCTACATCCTATTGATAGAGCAGATTATACCAGAGAATACCTAAAGACCATGTAATTGATACAAATGCATAACTGAAATTAGTTCAGTTTTCAGTTAGATAATCTTTTATTACAATAAACATTACTTCTACACTTAGCTGCCTAAGTTACAGTACATCTATGTAAACTGACAAAATAATGTTCATGATATTTAGATGGTCCCCCAGTTGGCCACAGAAATAAAAAATAATATGATCCATGGCTTTGAGTTAATTATCACTGGGGACTTAACGGTGGTTGTAAGTTGTAATAACCTGAATTTTCCTCTGTTATGTCCATTTATTTCACAGACAAACAGCATAATGGAATTAATTATCCATGCGAAATGGGAAGATACCACATATTACCACAAACCTTATTTTCACTGTCTCCTGCAAAAGAGGCACCATCACAATAACGGAGCTTTACTCTATTCCAGTTGAAAAAATCTGCACAAGGAAATGCCAAGTAAGGAACATACATGAAAGGAATATGTAGTAACAGAAATGGGAAATGAAAGTTATATTGGTATTAACACTTAGAAATATGTACTTCTGATCATAGTAAACCTGGATTTTCTTCAGCCTTATTGCTCAGTATTCCTGCAAAAACTAATTCCTTTTCCATGTAATTTAATGATCCACGCCTTGTCTTCTTGCGATAAACACAAGATCTAATACTGTTACACCAACCCCCTCCCTATGAAAAAATATCACACAAAGTCAGGTTCTCATTCAAGAACAGCAATAATGCAGTTGGAAAGTTATGTGGATTGGTAGCCATCAACTGTACTCTTAAAAAAGTATGATAATAATATTAAAACCAACCAAACAAATGGAAAACTCTCTTATCTGATTGGTATAAGAATCTCATTCAGATGGTATTAATTTTTCTAGCAATTAAACAAGATAAAAGGTGGGAAACTTAGAAACCTCTTCTTTTAAATATATATTAACGTGAAATTTTATTTGTGCAAGATAGAGATTGTCCAGGAAACTTTAAGTAAGACTTTTCACATGACTCCTCAGCCTCACGATAATAGTAATACATGGTATGATCAACTTATACCATAAATACCCTTATCTACAGGTGTAATAGCAATACTTGATGGGATTCACAAGTTCTGTTCTGTAGTTTATAAAAGGGTGACATGCTCTACCTTGATTAAAATTGCACTGGTTTTGCAAAAATAGCAAACATATCAGAAAATCACAAAATGGAAAATAAGGCATAGAAAATGGGATGAAGCAATGAAGGGATACTGCTAATTCAGCAGAGAAATGTTTTTTTCACTTTTTCCTCAGTAAACTTGGTTACAACATATATTACAATAATGAGCTCCAAATAATGATTGATACAACACCAAAGAAAGGAAATGATTGATATAACGCAAAAGAAAGGAGGAAGAAAAAAACAACAGATTTGAACTTGTTTTGATGACAGTTAAATTCATGTGCATTGATTGACAAAAATCTGTTACATTTATGATTATTTAAGCAAGCTGTATGGCATACGCATCAAATACGACAATGTGGTTAAAGGTGTGCATCTTGAATTAAGCAATAACAATACATCAAACATAAAGGAGGATGTCATTATCAATAGAGTTTAGTGGTTGAAGAGTGTTTAGATCTCAGTAAAGATTTTGATTCTATTATCGTTTGTTCATGTTCGTAAAATAGGTAATTTCGTTGCTTACGGACTCACCAGTCACCAAACTAGTTTAAATGTCTGTTATCTCTACCGCTAACTTTTGGTGGGATGATATCCATTCAAGTGTTATTCCTCTTGTAATAAAAGATGCCAAGAAAGAATAAAAAATTTAGTCCTGTTTAGGAACTCTTCAAATAAAAATAATAATACACAAGGCACAAACCTCCAATTGAATGAGCCAACTATTTGCTCCTGAACCATACCCACGATGTAAATGATAACCAGGTAACGTTCCATCTAAACACACTGTAAGAGAGAGAACACATTAAATATATTAGAAAAAAATTCCTAATACCGAAAACAAGGTAACTAGACCATTTTTACAGGAATTTCGGAATTTATATTTTTTACAAGGGGAATAATTGAAGATTAGAAAAAATCTCTAAAGTCAAGAAGCTATAGTAGTATTGAATTATTGATAACTAGGCAACCTCTACTAATGATTAATGAGCTAGAGAGAAGCAATTAGCAAAAGAGTGCATAACACATCATTAAATAGAAAGGAGGACAAATGTGAATGCTTTAATCAATCAGATGTACTATACTAATTACAAACAGTACCTAAGAAAGCCATGATTAATAATATGTGTATTATAGCATTGTAGCATGCAACAAAAAAAAGGGTTAGATCAATAAAAAGAAGAGTGTACAAATTAAAATTATAAAAAATAAAAAATTAATTAATTAATTAAAAATAAAAATAGAGAATTGATATTTCCACAAGTAGGTACCAATTGATCTTGTGAAAATATCAAATTAGCTTGCGGAAATATCAATTTCCTAAAATAAAACCTAAAAACAAAGATAATACCCAAATAATCAATTTACAAAAATCAAATAAAAAACAACACAGAAACTCCCAACCCAATAGCAAACTCATAACTGGGCATCACATGAACACTGAGAACTAATTTATCAGCAAACATAAATCAAAGAAAATTAAAAGAAACCAATAAAATGCACATACAAATCAAGTAAAATATACAATAAGAAGTGATGGTAACCCAAAATAAAATATTTTAAATAACTAAAAATAAAAATCCATCTTGAAATTAGAGACAGAGAGAGAGAGAGAGAGAGAGAGAGAGAGAGAGAGAGAGATTGTACCAGCGCCTTGAGCACCAGCTCCTTGAATAATAGTGAGACCCACTAGAAGAGGATTATATGCAGCAGCAGAGACTCCAAGAACAGAATATTGAAATGAAACCTCTGTTGCATTTAGATACTCATCATACTCATAACCATTGCTAAATCCCGAACACCCAATAACAATTACACCCCAAAAACACAAAATGTTCCTCATTTAACTCTTATCCCTCCTCTTTAACACCCAAAAAACAAATCTTTATATGTGTATATGTATATAATTATGTTTATCTAGATAAATCCCAAATACCCAATAACAATTACACCATAAAAACACAAAATGTTACTCATTTATCTCTTATCCCACCTTTGAACACCGAAAAATAAAATCTTTATATGTACGTGTGTATATATATTATGTATATCTAGAGAAATGTGAATCCTGGTTTACACCAAAAGGGAGTAAAATAAAGCGATATTTAGAGAGGAGGGGGAGAGAGAATGGATGCGGTGAGGTCAGACTTTTAATTTTGCCGGGCATTTTTTCAAGATTTTTTTTATGAATTTGATGTATGTAAGGAATACTGTTTTTCTCCTGATACATACGCTTCGAATCTTTACAAAAACAGAGCAGAAAAAAGGCTAAAGTTACAGCTAACAGTGATGATTTAAGACTCAGATGCTTCACCCACCGTTGGAAATCAAGAAAATGTGGAGCTAAATAGGTCCTTGTCATTTATCAAGGAAAAGGAAAGGACTTATATGTCTAATGGGTCCATTTCTGAGGAAAAGGGAAGGACTGATTTGTATTTTAATGTATTTTGGTATGCTCCACCTCTACTTTTGTGGGTGGAATTTGGTGGGTTACAGCAAAAAAGAGGTAGGTGTTTGCTATTGGTCATAGTTATTACTTATTACTATTAGTCTAATTGGCTGGGCTAAAAAAGGTTTTTTTTTTTTTTTGGACTAAGATACAATGGGTTGGGCTAGCCTATGGGTTTTACATATTTTTTTTAATTTTAATTTAAAAAAAGGTCAATGTAATGTTATTAATTTTTTTTATGAAATAGAGTAATAATCATCAACAAAAAAATGGTGTAGAACAAAATAAACAAATATTTTTTATTGATTAAAATAATTAATTTTGACTAACTCACTAATTTTTTTTGATTTTCTTTATATTACATATATTTGTTTGTATACAATTCAAGCGCTATTTATATAATTTATTTTATTTTTTTAACAAAATAATATTGAATGACTTGAGATCATTGTTCTCAAATAGTCTAAGTACAAAAGTTAAAATACTATATATCAATGATAAAAATATAATGATTTATTTCGATTCAAAAGTAATAAATACATAGTTAAAGTTGTAGTATCATGTACATTTATATTCAAGCATATAATAATAGATGGAAGCAGTTTTTCGATAAAAAATTATAAACAGTTGGTTTGAGTAATACTAGTGGGAGATAGATAAAGTTTGTGAAAATGAAAATCAAGAAAAACATAATTAAAAGTAATATTTCTTTTGTTAGTTTACTTCTAAATTTTGAAAAGAATTGATATATTGAATAGAGTTGGTGAAATAAATTAATATTGAATTGCTATTAAAAAATGAATTGGGCTGGGTTGTGCCACTCGTGGACTGGGCCAAATAGGTCCAGATTTTATTGGGCTTAAAAATATAAGATCCAAGACTCAATTTTTTATGAATGGGTTGGATTGATCCGTGAGATTGGACTGCTTTTAACTAGGTCTAGTTATTACATCGACATTAACACTCCGTTTATGAGTTTAGGTCAAAAAAGAAAAGAATGAAAAAATAAATAAATAATTTATATATTTTATTTCATTTTGTTATTGAGTTTATAAAGAAGAAGAAAAACTTTAGTTTCATATTTAAATTACTAAATTGACTTTGTATTAGTTTTATTATGTTTATAATTTAGAGGATTTAATAAGAATTATAAAAGATGATTTTATGTTATTTAGTTTTTTGTTCAAATTTATTATTTTTTGGATGAAAAAGTTTGGTAAGAAAGATAGTTAAGTTTTTTATCCACTTTTTTCGTCTATTTTAAAACTAGTAACAAAGTGTAAGAGAAAGTAATTGATCATTTATTTAGAATAATCAATTAGGGTTCAAGAATACAACTTAATTCATTAAACTTTAGCAAGTTAAAATCTAGCTCGTTTAAAAGTTATTTATATCAAAAACTGACAACCTAAGGAGGGAGTAATTGATCATTTATTTAGAATAATTTGATTTAATTAGGGTTCACGAATATGTTGAATTAGTGAAATTTTATTTTAGTTTTAAAATTGGATATATATATATTTTAATTTATTAAAATTATAAATACATTTATAGTTTAAACTATAATGTGTTATAATTATAATACTACTTGTGTATACATTATAAATATATCAAATTTAAACCCTTACATTTATAACGTGTCATTGCTCGTTACTTATAGTAAAACCTAGCAAAAGGGCAGGGGCAGCCCAAATAGGCTGGACCACAAGTGGGTCAGGCCAAAATGATCTAGTTAACTTTTAAAAATTAATTTGAGATATTTTTAAATTTAAAATTAAGATAATTCATTAAAAAATATGAAATAATAAAACTTACAAAGAGTAATACTTTGTACATAATTTATAATATTCATCATTGTATTGAATAAAATTAAAAAAATCTATATCAATTTTGAGTTTAAAATTTTTTAAAATTAACTTTAAAAAATTAACAATTATTTAATAATATAGAACAGATGGAGTACTTAACAAATACATAGTCAAATTGACTTTTAGTATCAACATGAGATATTTTAAATTAAAAAATAATATAAAATATTTAAGACATTAAGTTTAGATAGACAATATAATTATGAAAATATTTAAAGTGTTTTTTTTTACAAAAATATTTTTATTTTTAAAATTAGATATTTTAAATAATATTATAATATAATTTCATTATATTTTAGTTAACAAATAATTAGACATTTTAAAATTTTATTAATTATTAATAATATATTTATATATATATTTATTACGTCAGTTTAATAACGGTTCGACTACTAGTTGAACCAGTAATCTATTCACCTAATATTTTTTTTCATTTGATAATTGATTCAACTCTGAAAACATTAATTTAGTGCGCACAAAAAAAGAGAAGAGTTTATGGGTAGTTATTCAATTAATAATTTCTTTAATAATTATTAGGTCAAAGTGTTAATCAAAAAGGGCGCGTGATCACGTGATAGGGGAGACAAGATTTAATGGTGTGTTTGGCCCAATGCATTATTCATGCTTTATATTACATTACAAGAGGAAGAAAGTGCACGTGAGCGTTCCGTCCTATGGTCACCACTCTTCTTGTATTTCTCCCAACCGTTCAACTGAAATATCATCTGGCCGAGGCAAAAAATATTTTTAAAAAATTATTTCAAAAAAAAACTCTTTTATATTAAACAGTAACTTTTTATAAAAATGGTTATAACGTTAGTAAGCTTTTCATATATATATATATATATATATATATATATATATATATATATATATATATATATTGTGTTACAAATTATGTGTGCAAGCTAAAAAAATAAAGTTGGGGGGGGGGGGGGGGGGGGGTAACACATACATGAATAGTTAAAAATATGTGACTAAAAACATAGAAGATATGAGAAACAAAGAAGATAATAATTAAAGGATATTTATAAATTAATCAAGGTAGTTATTTATGTTAAAATTAAATGATATATTACAACGAGACATGAATATGTTAAGAGATTAGGACCAGTGCAGTTGGAGAATTTATATTAAAGAAAATTTTGTATATGTCCGTATATATATATAGTTTCGGATATAGATAATAACTTTTCACACATATTATACGAAATTAATATTTTTACAAGAGAAATTGATATTTTGACAAGTATTACTCACTTAAATAGTTGTTGAAGCCAACTATCATGTAAGTAAAGTCTTGTAAAAATATTAATTTTTTTTATGAAAATATCAATTCTCATATTATAATGATGAGATATTATTTTTGTTAATCCGATTGTTACCGACTAAACATATAAATAATGAAGAACTAACAAAAATACTTTAGGTGAATTTATTTTGATTTTTTTTAGTCCATTTCATAGGCAATATTGGCGCACACAACAGATCTTAAAAGAAAAGGAGGGATATTTAGTGAATCATTAATTTGCAGAATAACTCTACTTATATAAACAACCAAACACAAACTCTATCTCACCATTAAAAAGTGGGGTCTGATATGAAAATTCGTGTCAGACTAGACTTTTTAATAATTGAGATGGAGTTTATGTAAAAATTTGTATTTGATATTTGTGTGTGTGTGTAGAGTTGTCCTAATTTGCATGGATTACTTCCACTTAATACTTCAAAATCTTTATAAGCATAAGATCAATGAATTCAAGAACACTGGCCATCTCCAAAAGATAGCACAAAGTAACCCATATTCTATGCCTGTGTAAATGGGCCCTTTAGTCTACTTGAACTTTAAAAATCTCATGAGAGTTCTACAGAAGGGGCTCTCTATTTGCAGCAGATTTGGATACATCATCTTGGGCTCCATTGAGTGGAAAAGCGCAACTTGTAGACATTGGCATGGGCTCTGTAAGAATTTCTTCGGTTTTGCACTTGTACCATTTGGCCCAATAGATGTAGTTCACAAAATTAATGCAGCCAAGGAATGGCTAAGAGCAAACTTGGCAAAAAGGTTCGAGGCCCGCGGGCCAAGTTGGCCCAAAAAAATCGAGTTTTGGGTTTAAAAAATATAGTTCAAAAAAATTTGGGCCGTTTCTGGCCCGCGGGCTATTTTATTTTTTTAATTGCTTGACATTATTGACAAAAAAAAAATTATTGATTATATATGTATATAAATTGTTCACATCTAGAATTCTTTCCCCATTGTTAGTGGATTGTCTTCTCCTAGTTGATTGGTTTGGAAGCTTTTACCTAAAAAGGAAAGGTAGTGGTGACACAAGAAAAATAAATTTCTAATATATTTTTCCCAATTGCTCATCTCTTATCAAGTTAGTGGTCAACTTAATTCTTCAAGCTGACACCAGTTGCATAATTTTTATGTGTCCCATGCATAAATATATTTTTTCTGTGAAGGACAATGGAATTGAGATATGAATTAAGTGGAACATTTTCTTTTGTTCTTGGGTTATGTATAAAAGGTAGCTAGTGTGACAAGAGTTTTGATAGTATCAGACCATCAGTATTGAATATCATGGTATCTGGGTCCGAACTGTGTTTCAAATTGACTAACTTTAAGTACACTCTGCCACTTTATAAATGAATAATCTTTTTATTTTTGTTTTTAAATTTAGCACACTCTGCCACTTTATAAATGCTGATTATTTGTTCCTGAAACAACATTCTTCGTCTGCTTGTGAGGGTATTACGTGTGATTGTCTATGTGGCTGATATAGAGAGGTGGGAGGTTTTGATTTTTGAAGCAAGTTTAATTTTAATATAAAATTATTGATTGTTTTATTTTATTTATTAATAATATTATATGATTATATAGAAATTATGTGTCATAATTATAAATAATTAGTGTTAGTATTTATTTTAAATTATAAATCATGATAAACATTTTTTTATAAAAAAAATATTCAAATGGCCCGCGGGCCTAATATTTCTCAGCCCGCAAAAAGTCGGGCCATTAAGAGATCCAAATTGTTGAAATCCAAGTCTTTTCCACACAACCATCCTTGTTTGGTCAGTGTTACTCTTTTGGTCACCGAGTTAATAATACCAAAAATGCCGTACTAAAAAGAAAGCCAAAATAGACTAATAGGCTTCAATGGGTGGTCTTTAGGGGAATGGTTCCTTCTTTTTGACTTTCACAACGCATGAGGCCATTGAGATTGCGAAAGGACAAGCCCGACTCCGACGTGTTGGAGTTGGTTGATTCCCAAGGGGTGGTTGGTGATTTTTCAAGCAAGCGGAACGACAACGAACTCGTAGAGAGGGATGAGAAAGCACATGAAGAATAGGGCAGGGACTAAAGACTTTGAAAGATCCCAAATGTAGGCCATTATGTAGCCCTGTTCAACTGAGAATGTTTGGAGTTGGGCCAAACATGTGTTCATTAGTATGGTACTGTTAATAATGTGTAGCATTCTTGTTAGAATTTTTACTTCTTCAAGTTGGGTCACTGAGCAAAGTGTCCATGGTGATGTGTCTTTATTTGAAAGCTTTGTGGAAAATTGCAGCTTTGTCTAGCCAGCTGTAAATTCAATAAAAATATATAAATAAAATTAGAATATTCCTTATAAGAGAATTCTTGCTATAGTGTTTTTTTTTCTCGTACAAATTGATTTTAGGACAAGTGGAAATCGCGCTTTATGAACCCGAATTCACCGCGTATTTGGTGTTTGGTAACAGTTTAAATTTTGACTTATTTTTTAACTTATAAGTTAGTATTAATAAGTAACAATTATTAGCTTATTTAAACACAACTTATAAGTTATTTATAATAAATTGATTTGACCAAATATAATGTTCATTTTGCCTCTCTCCTATCTTGTTAAATTACATTTTTTGTCTTTCCATGGCATAGTCATTAGATCAACCAGGACTTCATGGAAGATGATTTCAAAAGATGCAAGGAAGCGTATGTATATAGAGAGACATAGATGCACACATATGAGAATCAATGCTTATAAAATAGAACAACAGAATCAGAAGGGTCAGTTAAACCTCATCGTGCTAGTTTAGGAGAAGATCAAAAGGATTTATGGAGGAGACATGAGGGGGAGACTCTGACTCATCGCCGCTGCTCAGAGTCTTCTGTCATGCTTCTGCTTCTTATTCTTTCAGAACTTTCTTTATCAATCGAACATACATGGTTACTTGCCTTCACAATTCAATTGCTTGCCCTATTCTTATACGTCTTGTCATTATATCAATCAACTAGGAATGGATATATACTCCTATTCAATGTTTTTGATCCGACCCTAAAAAATAATGGACGGATGGATTTTGAATCCACTTGGACCCTAAGATTATAAGTTTGGATCCGTTTTTATTAATTTTGAAGATTAATTAAGAGTAGAGGTTCAGCAGATCTACCTGCATTCAAAAATCTCATGTGATTGTTTTTAGTTATGATATGACCTTGAATTAATGTATCGTCTTATTAAAGTCATTTTTAGTAATCTTAATATTTTATTTTAACTTATAAGTTATTATCAGTCGAACACTTTTACAACTTATTTTAACATAATTTATGATTTATAAGTCAAATTGGTGTCGAACACTTTTACTTATAAGTCACAGTTTAAACTAACTTATAAATCTATTTAAATTTTAACTTTAAACTATTTTAAAATAAGTCGCTACTAAACGGGTGTTCCGAAAATGAGACATGTATGAAATCTGTTTATGAATGTGTTGGAGTTGAAGCTAGGGGTGAACAATTCGGTTATATTCGAACCGAATAGCTTATTCGGATATAACCGAATACCGAAATATTCAACATTTCATTACCCGAATAACCAACCGAATTTATCAATAACCGAATAACCGATTATATAATTTGATTATTTCGGTTAATAACCGAATTTAATCTCCATTTTATCCTAGTCGATCTAAAACAACACCAACTGATTTCAACCCCACCATAAATTAACAACTCAAAAAAGAATCAAAAAACTAAATTAAGCTTAAAAAAGCCCCAACTTCAGCTGAACCAAGATAATCTTTTCAGAAAGAACCCTAATTTTAACATTTGGGGATATAGAAAATGAAGCAACGATTAAGCTCTAATAAACAAAAAATTTCAGAACCCTGAGTCCTGACTGCACTCTTCAGCTTTAAGCAGTAAAAACCTTAGATTGACACCAAAATAAGACAATACCATATGTCAGTTTCCAGAGATGACCGTTGAAGCTCGCCGATGAACTGCCGACGAAGAAGTCCGATGAGAAGATTTGTAGTAAAGAGGGAGGATAAGGTTTTGTTGCTTCGGTCAAGGGGAGATGGTACTGCTGCCTGCTGGTGTTGGTGAGGAACTGAGGATAGAGAGAGAAAGATGAGTGAATTATGGCTTACTAATATATATATATATATATATATTATAACCAAAGTTAATCTGTGTGAATGAGTGAATCACGTGGACCGAAACCGAATCACGTGAATAGTTTATTCTTGGGTGGATTCCTTTTTAGTTAATATATATATAATATATTAGTAATCACCATTCACCTGAATACCTGATTCATGGAATTTGAATAGGCGAGTTTTTTTTTTTTTAGTGTATTCGATTAACCGAATACCAATATTTTACTAACCGTTTTAAAAAACGAATACCGAACTAGTAATTCGGTTATTACCGAATTAGATAAAAAAACCGAATACCGGAATAATTCGGTTATGTTCGGTTATTCGGTTATATCCGTTTTTTGCTTAGTTCTAGTTGAAGCCACCTATAAGGGAGAGCAAGAATGTTGAGCCCATGAAGTTTGCGAGGGTGGTGGCTGCACCAGACAAGTTGAAGTGCAAAACAATTATGAAGTACAATACCATGTTCACGATAAACCCCGTATTATCCTAAAACCCTACAAAAATATTGAAGTACGATATACATTAATGAAACCAATATTAAGAGTATGACATACATTATTGGAATCAATTGTAAGAGTAGATAAAAATAAAATTACTAACATGGGAAAAATTGCGAAAAAAATCACCGATATAATTTTTTATTATACCCATTTCAATCCGATACAATACCTTTAGCAGTATTATTGTTGGGCTCGATATTTAGTAGAATATGGAAACTGGTTAAGTTGGTGGTACAGAAAAATGTAATATGTCTACTAAAGGGTTGCTACCTACCTTAAATACTTAAATACACGCTAGAGAAATACAATGTGTTAATCAGATTAATCGCCTTTGATTCTCCGTTTCTATCTTCTATCTATATAAACATAGTGATCGATGTAAGCCATTTCACTTTCGCAGCAAAGTCTTAATATTATAGAAAAGAAAAATAGAGATCATTGTGGGCAATGTGTATGCAAAAGACATGCACATACCCATCTTACTCGGAATATTATATGAATTTGTTGTCGGAGCAAATATGCATTTAATGATTCTTTTACACTTATTTTAACAATATTTTTAACTTTCAACAACACTTATTACTCTGTTAATATAACTATTATTCTTCTGATATTATCAGTAGTCTAAAACTATGTGAAAAAGGTTGATTTTTAAAACCAAATAGGTTAAATTAGAGAACTTAGATTCTACGTTCTTCTACTTCAAACAACGACGAACAGACAGATAAAACAGAGATTAATTCCATTGCAATCGTCATATTTATATAACATAAAAATTGTAATTAGGCCTAAAATGGCACTTGATTATGATCTTTTGGAATTTTATCTTATTAAATAAACTTCAAACTATTTTAAATTTTTTATTTTGACTTGTTGAAAGGAAAATTCGACAAGCATATCGAATTAGTAGTACTGATGGTCAATCGTGTGAGCTTAGATTTGTTAAGTTGCAAGCTAGTAGACTAGTAGTACTTTAATCATAAATTAATAGCTGCTAGCTCTATGAGAAAATTGAAGCAAATCTGTTTGGTTTGTATGCAACTGCACGATCAGGGAGAAATAAATAAATTGTGTTGGGATAAGGATCCTAACCCGTTACCGTTAGCATACCTTTTCCGGACCATTCATTTCAATTACGAGGGAGAAATGAATAAATTGTGTTAAAATATCACTTGAAGTGAGTAAGAATCTCACATAAGATGATAAATAATAAAAGTGTGAAGGATTAATATATATAAATGGGTTCAATACTTAATGCATTATGTACATGCGTGTGGTTACTGCATTGTGTATGCGTGTGGGCTCATCAGTTTTTTCTAACAATCAGGGGTGAAGCTACATGCATAGTAGTGGGGTCAATTGATCCCACTGGAAAAAAATAATTGCTTTATAATGTAGGGTAAATTTTAAAATTTTTAAATATTATATATAGATTGACCCCACTCAAATTTTATAAATTTTTTATTATACGGGGTCAAATTAAAAATTTATAATTTTGTTAGTCAAATTTTAATCACATATAACTTATTTTATCTCAATATATGTATCTCTTTCTATAATATTTTTAAACTAAATAATAATCTAATTTATATTATTTTTCAAAATAATTAATGAATTAATTATTTATGAACAATTGTTATTAGAAAAGTCTATCATGATTCAATATAGTGTATATATATTATATATTATTAGTTATTATATTGTCATTGTAATATAGTGTATATATATATATGTGTGTGTGTGTGTGTGTGTGTGAACCGAAAGTATAAAAGTATTAAAAAAAATTAGCTGGAAGGCACTGTCCTCGAACTCCTGCCAAATTATTTTTAGCTTAGTAATAATTTTGACCCTCAGTAAAATGAATTTCTGGCTTCGCCATTGCTAACAACTGATATCAAAGTTACAGAAGATTGAAAGCTAATGATCAACAGTAATTGGAGAGATCTTCAATTCATAAATAGAAATGTTCAAGTAAGGGAGAGACTGTTAGTGACAATTTTTCAAGTCAAGTTATTCCAAACACATGTTAGTGACTTGTATATATATATATATATATATATATATATATATATATATATATATATATATATATATATATATGTGTGTGTGTGTGTGTGCGCGCGCGCGCGCGCTTCTGGATTCTTTCCAACCAAATTTAGCATTGAGAAATTCTTCCACAAGGAATGGTACACTACAGAAGTGACAACAAACTTCTAAACTAATTATGTGAGATGAAAAATATGTTTAATTAACTCAATTTCAAATTTTGAATAAATTTCGATTACATGAAATTGAAAATGTAAACTAAATATCATATCACGTAGTATGTACAAATTAAAGTCATTTACAGCTTTAAGCTCTACAACAAAGAAAATATTAGCACCATAAAAAGTAACATCTCACAGGGGCAAGTGATCTCCTTTATTTTTGAAATAGTCCTTAAAAAGGACTGATATTCATCAAACCTGAACATCAGAACGTATAAAGGGAAGAATAGACACAAGAATTTCTTTCAACCAGTACAAATTTCTTTTTTTTTGTAAAAATAGGAGATTAAATCATATTAGTCAAACCATAGCAACACGATTTCCATCACGTTAACACGAGAGAAACTAATTGACTCGAAGGAACTCCTAAGTTGCAGTCGGTAGGACTGGCAAAATGGGTGTTCAACTCAATGAGTGACTCATATCTACCCATATTAAATGAGTTTGGGTTAACATGTATAAAATAAAAATTAAAAATGATTCCCGCTCACATTCGCCCATATAATAAGTGGGTGGATGCAGGTTGTCCATGAACCCCAATTATATACTTATCTTAAAAAATTTGTTCATTTTAAAATTTATTTATTGTACTTTTAAATAATTTTATTCTCTCTCTTTAAATTTTAAATTTTCTCTTTTTAAAATATTTACCTTCTCTTGCTAACCCAAATTATACCCAATAATAATCAACCTAATAAAAATTGCCACATGACCTACATCAATTCAATAGGTAGCATGATAACATGAAGCAAAGCAAGTTACCCACACGATATCTACATCCCATCCTTTTATGAATACTACTGTAAATGAATAAGAGATACAACAGCAACAAGAATCACCTTAAGAAAGTGACGAATCATTATTAGAGAACACAGAAATCTCTCTTCATTTCAGAATAATAACTGAATCAATTTTTAATGTAGAGTTCAAACCTTTGCGCTATGTTATAAGGCTTTTATTTGAAGAACATTTGTTTTTACACCGTATTTTTGAGTTTTAAAATGAACAAAAATTTATAATTTACGTTTAATAGAGAGGGAGAGAGAGAAATTAAAGGTAGAAAGTGATATAAAATTCTAGAGATTCAAAAATTATAAATTTTAGAGAGAATTTTATTAACTTTTAGAGAGACAAACTAAAAAAATGAATTTTTTGTTTTAAAAAATGTGAGGAAACCATATATGCGTGAATATAGGCTTATGCTCAAGTATGATATATGGGTTAACCCATATTTATTTATGACCACCCACTTACAATCCACTCAATTTAACTCATTTAAACCTAAATTCACGTTTGTTTGTCCAAACTCGTCCACACCCGCCTATTTATCGGGTCTTGCGGTACACAATCACAAATAATAAGTTTAGTGTAGGATAATTACACGCGACATAAATAATCGTTGAATAATATGCATTTTATCACTTTCATCGCATCCTTAAAAAATCCCTTATCAATAACGAATAGCATGGTGCACCTAATTGCACAAGACTCGACACAATCCACATTCAGGTTGCCGGAGATCTACTAGTCAATACCCGCTCTCAAGATTGAACAATAAATTCCACAGTTACAAAATCATTGTTCTTGACAACCGTATCACAATTGACTTTTACAAAATTAGAGAACCAATTTTAAGTTTCATTTGTATCATTTTAAAATTCAAAAAATTAATAGGAATTTATTTAAAGTTCAAAAATAACAAACTTGTATTTGTTAATAAAATAAATTAATAATAATTTTAAAATTTAGAATCTTACAAGCTAATTCCTAAAAAATAAAAATAGAACTCGGTTGTAGGATAGTGATGCACAAATGGCCTGCGGCCTGCGGCCCGGCCTGGGCCCGGCCTGGTCAAGGCCTAGCCTGGCTCGGCCTGGCCTGAAGGCCACGAACATGCCACATTTTTTTGGCTCAGATCCGGCCTGGCCTAGTTTGGCCTGAGGCTTGGCCTGGCCTGGCCCGGCCCGACCTGGCCTGGTCTTGGGTCTGGCCTGGCCTGGTTCACCAAAAGCATGGTTTGGTCTGCAGATTTTCTTTATTCGCTACTTCAATTCTCCCACTGCAGACGAAAACTTCATCTTTGTAACAACTCATTCAATAAATAAAATAAAATAGACGTATTTTAATATGTTCATTCATGCATGTTTGTTTATATATAAATAAAGAAATCCATGAAAACACATTGACTAGTGTAATATATAAAGATTTTTCTTACCTAGCTAGCAACCTACACTTCTTACAGATCTTTCATTGCATCTTTATTTTAATAGATACTTAGCGTAACAACTAGAAAGTCATTTGCAAAATAATAATAAAAAAGATAATTTTCATTATTGTAATTGAAAGTTGTAACTTGTAATACATTACTTTTAATTAATACATCAATTAAGTTTAAAATTTTAATTAGTGTTTTAATAATATTTAAAATTACTAAAAAAATTGTTTGAATAAATCGAATCGGATCAGACTGGCCTGACTTGGACCAAAGCCTGGTCTGGCCTGACTTGACCTGGACCAAAGCCTGGCCTGGCCCGGCCCGGCCCAAGGCCTGGCCTGCAGGCCTCAATAGGCCCCCTTTTTTAGCGTTAGGCCCGGCCCGGCCTGCAGACCAAAAGTCAAAGGCCCGGTCTGGCCTGGTCAACGAACAAGGCCTGGCAGGCCCAGGCCGGGCCAGGCCAGGCCGGCCTGTTGTGGATGCCTATTGTAGGAGCAATTGATTTGCATAACGCACCGCAAGGGTGTGTACTCACTACTACATAGAATTAAAACTCAGTTTACAGAACAAGACATCCGGTATCCAAGGACCAATATACTGAATATAGTCTTGGAAGTGGCGGGAAAGGGTTAAAAACCCTACCTAAGTGAGAGGAACTCTACAAATCTTCTGCTGAACAATTTCTATCAATCAATTCCAATGGGCATCAAGGTAGTTTCTATGTCAATTCAATAAATCGTTTCCCTGTCCTTCCAATTTTTGTCAGTTTATAGTGTAATTCTCTCTCTGTAATTAGGGTTTAACGAAGCTTCTGGCAGACAATGCTCCCAAGTCCATGAAAGAACAGAAATTTGAAAGCTATTTCGGCCGGAAAATCGCCATTGATGCTAGCATGAGCATTTACCAATTTCTTGTCTCTACTAATTTCACTTCATTTTTACATATATTAAAGTTTTGTGTGTATTTTTTTTTTTTTGTAAGTAAGTGTTGTTAAAACAATGTAGATTGTTGTGGGACGAACTGGGACTGAAATGCTTACCAACGAGGCTGGTGAAGTTACTAGGTAGTCAAATTTACATTTTTATACCCCAAGTATTTTTGGGTTTTTAGAATGAACTTTAATGTTGCACATTTTATTTTTAATTTTCTCCATTCAAGGTCCGTTTTACATCTTTTATGCTAATTTTATTTTGTGGTGAGTAATTTTTTATATACCCTTTTACAATTGTTGTTGTTTTGTAGTCATTTGCAAGGAATGTTCACTCGCACAATTAGACTCTTGGAAGCTGGATTAAAGCCGGTGTAATTTTTTTATTACTCCTTTTCATTCTTTTGATTCTATGTTATGTATCTTAGATTGTTCCTATTTCTTTGTGAAATCTGTGCTTTCTAAATTTGCCTTGAATTTTGTTTTAGCTATGTGTTTGATGGGATGCCTCCAGATTTGAAAAAACAAGAGCTTGCAAAGCGGTATATTTTTTTTCTGTCCCTTGGTGTTTTCTTACTAAGTCAAATATATTTGAGTGGTAGTTTTTAGATTCTTATTATTCTCCTACTATTTGCTGCAGTTATTCTAAAAGGGCAGATGCCACTGAGGACTTGAACAAGGCCATAGAGGTACACTCTCTTCAGGAAACTTCCTATGCTGATTTCCGTATTAGCAATTAATTCTCTTTTCTTCCTACCTTTCCTTGTAGTTATCATTCCATCTATTGGCTTTTATTTTTTGTTGTCATGAATGTACCATAAATTATAGTGCCTGTGTTATCAATGCAGACTGGCAATCAGGAGGAGATCGAGAAATTTAGTAAACGAACTGTGAAGGTATGTTTTTAGAACTATTTTCTCTCGTCTCTCCAGGTTTAGCTCATGAAGGCCCTTAAAACCATAATATTGTGTAGTCTGAATTTTATTGTTGAAAACAGACAAAAAAATGCATGGCATTGCAAAGTATAGTATATTTTAGATGATTAAGCTAGCTACTTTATGGTCTAGCTTAAAAAAAAAGAAAAAAAGAAAAAAAGAAAGAGTTCAATAGAACCCTTGATTTTCCCTTTGTATTCCTGAGAGGGATATAGAGGTTAACACTTCACTTTGTATCGTATTTGTGAGATTTATTTGCTCCAATGTGTCGCATTTGTGTAGCTCTCTCTGTCTAAAGTTGAGCTGTCCCATCGCTTCATGATTATTGGGGCTAACTGATTTCTGCCACCTGCAACTGTGATATTCTTAGCATGACAAATATATGGGCCACTCTGGTTCTCATACATCTATGTAACTTGAAATTTTCTATGTTAATATGTTGGCTATTTCTCACTTTTTTGGATGTCTCGTATTGATTTGCACAGTTAATTTCTTAGTCTGAAATAAGTTTGTCGATAAAGTATATTTTAGCACCTTCACTGTTTTGCTCAAGATATGTACCAGTGGATAACCAGACATGCCCCTAATAGGTAAGATAGTGAAAGAGAATCCCAATGACTTGATTGAGTTTTGCGCCAAATGAATAGAAGAAATAGATTCTACTTATGAGGGTCTATAAAAATCCATGAAAGCTTTTTAGATGTCCAAGCTTAAAGCTTTCAAAAACTTCCTAGGTTATGTAAAACTGGCCCAAACTATGTTAGAATTAGATAGGACTGGGAGTTTAGTACTACTAATGGGTCTAACGAGCAATAAATCTCCTATTCCAAAGTGGAATCTTCAGTATATAGATCCAAAAGAAGCAGTTAGAACTTTTAGGCTATTATTGTAACCAAATAAATCTTAAAGTATAGTACAGAACAAGCTCAGTAATACAATTTATACGCTATGTAGTCCTTTTTGTAAAGTTGCTCATATATTGTGATACTGGTGATGCTTGTAAATTTATATACTCCTTGTATCTTCTTGCAACTACATCGAGAAGTATTTATTAAGGTCAATGATGCTTGGCTCTACAGGTGACAAAACATCACAATGACGACTGCAAAAAACTTCTTAAACTTATGGGAGTGCCTGTGATTGAGGTTACTCTACAAGCTATATTTTTAGTGGTCTGACACGTGCATATCACATACATTCATTATTGAATAAAGAATAGCATTTCTGATCAGCTGTATACATCAAGTATCTCCCTCCCCCCCAAAAAAATAAAAATAAAATAAAATACACCAACAAGAAAAAGGATAATTCTGAAGGGTTTAATTAGAGGTTTCTGATCTTTCTTCACTCTCTATGTTGATTGCCAGGCTCCTTCTGAAGCAGAGGCACAGTGCGCTGCACTTTGCAAATCTGATAAGGCGCGTATCTCACTTTTCATGATTATTTATTATTATGTGGTGCGGTAAAGTGTCTTACGGACTTAAACTGTTCCATCTTAGTCATAATTACTCTGGTTAGAATCAAATTCATACTTTTCCACTGTACTCATCAGTATGAGTAGTTTTGCTATTGATACAATTTTTTTTCTTTCTTAATTTCCATGTCTTCTTTAAATTCATGTGTTGATGAAAAGAGACTGTAGTTTGTGTTGATAATTATTTTTTTGTGCTGTCGTATTGTCTTCACTCCATAGGTTGGACCCTTGCCCATAAATTCACCAAAAATGAATTAAATCAAACCTTTTCCTTGGCTATGCACTTAAAAGTGCTCCCGAATTAAAAAATCGCATAAAGTTCACTGAACTTCTGATCATGTCAGGTTTATGCTGTGGCCTCTGAGGACATGGATTCCCTAACGTTTGGAGCTCCTAGATTTCTTCGCCATTTAATGGATCCTAGCTCAAGAAAAATCCCAGTGATGGAATTTGATATTTCAAAGGTACTCATAGAAAGAGTTGTTGAGCACAATTATGATTTAATGACTAATCACTGCTTCCAACTGGTCTTGTTTCAGGTTTTGGAGGAGCTGAATCTTACAATGGATCAATTCATTGATTTGTGCATTCTTTCTGGGTGTGATTATTGCGACAGTATTAGAGGTATTAAGATTCTTGTTGTAAACGTATATGTTAAAGCATCTGACATTCTAATGCTTCATGTCTAGCTTTAAGGTATAGAAACTTCTTTCTGTCCATCTTTTTGTGTACCCATCTACCTCCCCTTCAGTCAAATGTAACGCTTGTGTTGAAAGCTTTATCCCTATGCATCAGGTATTGGGGGTCAGACTGCTTTGAAGCTCATCCGTCAACATGGTTCAATAGAGAATATATTGGAGAATATAAACAAAGAAAGGTGCTCACTGCTTTATTTAAAGTATATATATTATTTGATTGGTGATAATGAAAAACACACTGAAGAAAACATTGGCGTTTTGTTATGTAATGAATTAATTTCTTTTACTGTACTATTTAAAAAAAAAGGCAAAATGAAGTTGATGTTCAAAAATACTAATTCTCATGTTAATTTAATGCCAACTCCCCAATAGGAGCATGTGTGTGATGTTGGCAACCTGAAACTACAGGAATATATTTGCAAACTGCATACCAAATATATTTGTTCAATTTGTTTGTGTTTAACACCTTAGTTATTGTTAGGGGATTATTCTAGAAACATGATTATAGGAGTCATCAATGGAAGCATGATTATAGGAGTGATCAATGATAGCATGACTATCGGAATGATTAATGGTAATCACTAGTTGACTTCCTTCCATGTATAACTTAGAGAGTTAGCCTATATAAAGGCTCTCATTTGTGCATTATGATATGGAATAATATTGTCGTCTAGCTTTAACAGTCATACTTGTAACAAAGCTTGTAATGTACCATAAAATGAAAAAAGTGAATGAAATAATGCACAATAGCACATTCTCGGATTAATTTTGTACCAATTACTTATTAAACCTATAACTTTCCTGTGTGCTTTCCCTTTAGTGTAATGCTAGCAAACTGATTGCTTGCTTACATAAACACCTTCTGAGGTTATACTTGTAACACGGGCCAGCTTCTATTGACATGTCCATTTTATTCTGTTAAAAATCAGTCTTTAGAGATCTTCTTTATTTCAGTCTCCATATAATTCTTTTAGCGCTTGATATCAAATGTGCGACTTATATCGGATGTAAAAAATTATACACGGTGATCTGCTTCCTGCTATCTATAAGACATTATCATACTCATACTTTAGCATGAATGGTACTGAACATTAGTGGTTAATTTTGGTTTGAGCCACTTACATTCTTCTAAGCTAAATAATGTTTAGTTAATTACATATCAAGTAGTTGTAGTTCAACCCATTTCAAAAGTTACTCTAGATTATCAGTATTCATACATCTACCAGAAATTAATTATGAGAATACAATATTAAATGGTGCATACATGAATCTGAGGTTCATAAGACCCCACAAACTGAGTTACGATTTTCTTTTCTAATTTTATTCTTTTCTTATGGTTATGTCCCAATTTACTAATTCTTTTTGACACTGTCATATGGCTAATCACAATGCATATAACTCTAGTAGATAGTGCCCAGGGTGCACAAGCTCTACTCTTGCGTGTTTGTTTATCTTATTAAACTGGCTCTTCTATAATATAGTCTATTTATTTTGTGCCTTGAAGCATAAGTTCTTCTGTCATATATTTGATTACTCGTCACATATTTGTCATTGGTTGGATATATTATCTTCAGCAATGCCGAGTGTCGGCCAGTGAGCGTCCTCTCCTATTTCCTGTTTCTGTGGACTTTTGAATAGTTGTCATATGTATTATTTATCCCTTCTATTTCAATACTAGCTATGTGTTTCTCTATGTGCAGGTACCAAATACCTGATGATTGGCCATATCAAGAGGCTCGGCAACTTTTCAAAGAACCTTCAGTTCTTTCTGATGAGGAGCAACTTGAGATCAAATGGACTGCTCCAGATGAAGAAGTAATTGCTTTTAGTTGAACAAAATTACATTTATTATGATATTTTTTTTCTCTTCACATTTTTATAGCTTTTTCCGGTTTATTCTTCCTTTTCGTTTAGGGGTTGATAAACTTTCTTGTGAACGAAAATGGGTTCAACAGTGACAGAATTACAAAGGCATGTTTTACAAGTCTTTTACTTATGATTTACAAGTGGTTTAATTGCTCTTTAAGGAATGGTATTTATGTCTACCTAATCTGGATTCTGAATTATTCCAGGCGCTAGAAAAAATCAAAGCAGCCAAGAATAAGTCATCACAAGGCCGGTATGAAGATTTTAAAAAAGGTGTTGATACTTTATAAACCTGTGATTCTGGTTGTTGTTTTTGATTTTTTGTTTTCCTTCTCTCTTTTCAACAGATTAGAGTCATTCTTTAAACCGATGGTTAGTACATCTGCTCCCGTTAAAAGAAAGGTATGTGTATGCTTCGCAATTAAAGCTTCTCTTTTCTTGATTTTAAGATTGAAAAAAAAAATTGAAATCTAAAACTTGTAGTTGTTTGATCATTGATGTAAATGTTAGATATGAATGTTTTGTGCTGAATACTATTGATGATTTGATTACGTCATCAACATGCTACCTGCAATTCTTTCCTACTTTCTCCTTACTCTTCCGATGCACTGGTAGCACTTTACGACTGTGCTACATTAAATTTGGAGAATTGATATTTCCACAAGGGAAATTGATAGTTCCGCAAGGCCTCACTGACATGAATAGTAAGTGGGGCCTACCTTCATGTGAGTGAGGCCTTGCAGAACTATCAATTTTCTTTGTGGAAATATAAATTCTCTAAATTTGGCTTGTGTAACTGTAGTGATAGTCTCCTGGAATCGAATTTCAAGTTTGGAGCTTTTGTTGTTCCTCTGCGTATTGTTTCTTGTTAGAGAAACTCTCTCCCCAAAACATGAATAAAAGTAAAGAAAGAGGCAGTATTACCATGAAAGAACCCTCATTACGATGCTTGTTCAGATATGTTTGGAAATGCTGTCCTTATAGGCTACCATAATTTGTTTGGTAAACTGGCTGTCAGGGAACTAAATGCATTCTTGGATCTCCTAAGCTAGTAAACGAGCTTAAGATGTTCTCTCTGCAAACATCTATGCAATCCAGACCCAGAGTCATAGGCTGCTTAAGCCTGCCTACCCTATATCTTGATTCCAAGAAATCTATGCCGATGTCCAGAGGTGTCTGCTTTGGCACATGAAGCTGAAAACCCTGGTGAACCTTCAGATTGAACCTATGCTGCTTCTCTGCTTTGCTTATTTTTTTTAATCATATTTGTCAGAAATTTGTTTTTTTCTGCATTTTGGGGTGGGGTGGGGTGGGGTGGGGTGGGGGGGAGATGATCAACAATATGATCGCTCTGGTACTATACCATGAAACCAGGAAATGTCTGTTTTACTTTTTATTTAGAATTGCAACTTCCTGGAGCTAAATCTGGTCTGTTTATATCATTAAGTAATTGATTGCTAAAGGAATGTGTTGGAACTGAAGAATATATTTTCAAATATCTAGTATAGTAGTTTGATCTATCATAGGTCATTCACATAAGAATTGGACATTTGCATTAGGTTATGGAATGTATACTCTTACATATTCGATTCCTTTAAACTTAATGTGCAACGCTTCCTTGGAGGTATTGATTATAATTCCAAAACTAACGTCTTCATGTGTAGTTTCTGGAGCTGTTATTTTCTTATTTTGCTTATGATTAAAGAGATTATGAGGGAATAAAATATGTACCTTGCCCAGTATGTAACTAGTTAAAAACTTCAATTTTGCAATTGTCAGTTGCTTTCTCAAATGCTTGTTAAAGCCATCCATAAAATATTCTATATTACTTTCCTTCTCGTCTCTTTTTTATTTAGTATACATTTGAATGTATTAATTGGGGAGGTCATGATCGCGAACATATGCATAGTATACGTATTTCCTTTAGCATTAAAATCTGTAACATATTATATTTGATTTCCAGAAATATTTGTACTGAACATGTCTCGACTCTCCACTTCAGTTTTGGTTCTGTGTAATATAGTTCTGAAAGTTCCTTATCATTAAATATATTGAATGATAGGGTTATTTTTCTTGCGTCTCTTTGGACTTTTGCTATGGGGGCTTTTAGAGGTATCTCTGTTATTGATTTATGTAGAGATGGGAGGGCTGCACTTTTCTAATTGCTCTTCTATTTTTGATTTTTTAGTCTGCTGAGGGCGGACTTCTTGTCCTCCTATCCTTTCTCTTCTATTATTAAAATTTCTTCTTTTATCAAAAAAAAAAGGTGATATAATTCTGAAATAGGTTCTCTGTGCTGATATCTTTCATTCGATGGTCTGAATATGTTATTTATGCCAAAAATTTCTTCAGTATTCTGGAATTCATTTGTGCTTATGGTGGTTCTTTTGAGACACCACATCTCATCCATTTTATTTACCTTTTGACAGGAAACAACTGAAAAGGCTGGAAAGGAAACTAGTAACAAAAAGTCAAAGCGTGGTAGTGGTAAGAAGAGGAAATAGTCGATTTGACATTGCAAAGTCCAGATGCATCGATTATCTTTATTTTTGTCAGGTACAATGTTTTGTGCCAATTTATTTTCCCCTTAATTTATGTATTCTTTTGTTTATTTTCGTTATTTATGCAATGTTCTTCCTTCCAGCGTATAATCTCTTATTTAGACAAGGATATATTATATATATATATATATATATATATATATATATATATATATATTATATTATAACGATTAAAAAAATAACAGTAAATATATCGAGTGTAGAAGTCTCGTTTTCAAGGTGGTGACTTCTTTGGCAATGAGTTTCAAGTACAAGGCGACTTTAGATATGCAGAATTAAATAGGGACTGCTGTGTTGTAAGCTATTCATCGGTGTCAAGGGCAGGCTGGCAGCATATGGATGAGTCGAGTTCATCCTTGTTCATTCATGATTATTTACCAAACTAACTTAAAAGACATGTTCAAGATGTCCTCTTTTATTAAAGAATGAGTTCAAACAAGTTTAGGCCTAGTCCGAAAAACATATAAATAGCACTAAAGTTGAAAATACTTTTTTGACAAGTAGAATCATATTCAAAGAGTGTAGGCACACTTGGGGGGGGGGGGGGGGGGGGGGGGGTGTAAACAGTATCCAATTTTTGCAAATTACTAAAACAGTTTGTAATGTAGTATGCTGGATTATGAAAATTGTTTACTGAGTTTGAGAATTAGTCTGTCGAAAATAGAAACAGTTTCCTGTAAAAGAACTTTAACTTGCTGTATATAAAAACAGTCTACTGTATTAAAGATTTAACTTGTTATATGTTCGATACAATAAACCGTTTAGAATATGTTAATGTATAATAAAAACTTAAAACATGTAACACGATAAATATCAAGCAATCACAAGAACACCACGATTTTTTATGTGGTTCGACCCCTAATCTATATTCTAGTGACCTACTCCACATCCAATATCAATTGATATTGGAGACTTTTATTTATAAACTTTTTCAAATATACTTTTACAATTCAAATTTTGAGTACCTATTCTCCTTGAGCACTTATGCTCACTTGTGCAAACCAATGCACTCTTTGAGTACACTTATTCACCAAGCTTCTAAGCTCTCTTAAAATTTAATTGTAAAACCACCTAACCCAAACGGTTTAGACAACACAGAATGTAAATGGGTTATACAATAACTATGATTAAAGCAAAGAGAGAAATCAATTCAAGGCTCAAATTCTATATGCAATGATCAACTATGAAAGTAAGAGAGATCACCAATAAAGCTCATAATATAACGATAATGAAAACTGAATTTAGTTGCTTTAATCTTTTCAGCAGTGCAAGACTTCACCCGAGAGAATAACAATTTAAGCCGAGAGGATGACGTATAAAGTTCAATAGAAACACTTATATTGTGTCTTATCTTTGTTCAGTGTATGCAAGGGAGAAGGATAATATATATATATATATATATATATATATATATATATATAAATAAACTTTTCTTAGTCGTTTGACCCATTCATGGTAGGTTACCATTTTGATCAATCACAGATTATCACAAATCTGTTTAGACATAAGTTTCAACAAATTATGTTCAACAGGATTGATACCGTTAGCTTTGACTGATTTATTTTCATCGATCATCTTAATTGATATATGAAGAATATTTAATTCCATTAACTAAGGCAATTCCTCAATTAATCAATCCAGCTAATATGGAAACTATAATGCTCAGTTCTCTCCATTTGAACAAGGAAACGTTTGATTGTTATAATCTCATGATTTTCAATTCAATTAAGACTAACATGGAAAGTCCAAATCATTAATTGATATGTTAATAAATGGCAGGTCCAAAAATCTGTTTAAGTTTTTTAGTTTCAAACCGTGATTGATTATTTCCTTTTAGAATTGATTTTGAAAATTCAAAATAGGTTTTCATGTATGCAATGCAATCTAAGAGCCTTGTTTGAATTTAAAACTTTAGCTAAGATCTTACATTGATTCCTAAGAGTCGATTTGAAATCTATCTAGCTTTAATAATTCTGCAAACTCGATCTAGCTTGGTTATGTAGCCTACTGTATAATTGTTTCTGTCTATCACAATTCAGTCCAGTTTGCAACATAATGTATTGATTCAATTCAGTTCACATTTTGCTGTATTGATGCATATAACTGATTTCACATTCAGGATATTATATAGTCTGTTGCATGATTAGTATATAATGCAATAACTTAGAATACATATAAAGTCATCATTAAAACAAAAGATGGAGTGTGACCAAGTTAACTCCCCTTGCCTGTGTACAACAGAGATACAAAAAAGTAGGGCAAAACCATATTAATTTACTGAAACCATATATAAATGGCATAATTCTTTTTAACAAGACTAAATCAAATTAGATAACAGTGAATAAAGTTAAATCATAATATCCGTCCAGATCTATTGCAACACATATTTTAGTGTTTCTGGTACGAATTTTATGATGTCTCAAAAACTCATTTAAATATTATATTTTAAGAATATGTAATATTGTTGATAATATAACATTTGAATATACCAAAATAAATAAAGATATATAAATATATAATACTTCCTATATTTCAAATTATAAGACCAATATTGACTTTTTAAAAGTCATTTTCAAACATTTTGAAACTCAAAATTGACATGTTTTTATTTAGTTTATGTTATTACAATTATGAATATAATAAACTATCTAAAAAGTACTATTAGTTATAATATTTATTGTTTTCAAAATTTAAATGAATCATATTAATTTTGAATTTGCAAATATCAGAAATTGACTTTTAGAAAGTCAATATTGGTCTTTAATTTGGAATGGAGGGAGTATATAAATATACTTTTAGCACATCTTAAATTTTGTGCCACAACCACTAAAAGATATGCTGCAGTAAATTTGGGACAGATGGAGTATAACTTAATTCTCACACATTTCATATAATATGACAATCAATTTGAAATTATATGTGAGCCTAATATATCCTTGTAAAGGATCAGAGCAGAGGCAAGCCAAATTCACTCTTCTTGAAAGAAGTTGAGTTTCTGCTTTAGTGTGTCTGAGTCATGAGTCTCATGACAATGGTCCTTTACATAAATGGTGTGAGTTGGTGCATGTTTTATCTGCAAATATAGTTGAGCTTAAGCTAAGCTAATGAGGTAAGCTTGCTTATTTGATTATAAGTTTTAACATTTCAACCAGTGTCTTTGTCCTAACCACTGAATGGCTGCAAAAAAATTAGGAAATAAAAATAAATGAATAACATGTCCAGAATTGGAGAATATTGGGGTTCTGATGGTGATTGGTGGCTGTTTGAAGGATACAAGGGCACGACGGAGCAGAATAGGACTCAAAAGTATTATCGAGAATAAAACACCAACATTGGTTTAATCAATTTAGCAGATTATTACTTTGCCAAAATAGTGTTGTAACCACAGCTTTTTCATTGTTACGGATTAGAAAAGTTAGACTCCAGTCTGTAGTTCATTGCAGTCTGTCACCATGTTCTCGTTGCCACAAGTCCCACATTCATCTCAGATTCACATGCTCAATTAGTTGAAAATTAACTGTTCCTAGCTGTGGGAATGTTTTTAAATTTAACTGGAAGAAAGCCTTGTGAGAAAAGGTTACAGCTTAAAGATAAAAAGGGAGTGGTATTCTGTTGATTTTACGTGTGCATTCAGTATATCCAATAAACTATACCTTTTCCATATTTCAGAATATTTGTGTGGTCAACTACTGGTGTTTGGAAATGGATCTGATCAATAAACTACTTGTGCTTTGCAGATCAGTTCGTAGATTTTTTGGTACTTGGGATAGGATGCACTTGCTGCAGGGTTGTGGAGTCTGTGCTGAAGTTGGGAGTTTCTAACATTGACTTGAGATGTGTAATTTTGAAAATTATCTGCTTTTTTCAAATATTTTTTTAACTTGGGATCCTATTTTTGCAAATTACTAAAACAATTTGTAATGTAGCATGCTGGATTATGAAAATTGTTTACTGAGTTTGAGAATTAGTCTGCCGAAAATAGAAACAGTTTCCTGTAAAAGAACCATGAGAAAGGAAGCAAGGATGTCACTAAGATATATACAAAGTATATCTTGAAAGATATAATACCGTGAGAAAGGGGTGAGGGAGCGACGAATGATGTATAAGTAGAAGACAACAGCATAGAGAATGATAAATGTGAGCTCTCCTTTCTGCCATGAGCTATTCATGCCTACTCAACCAGTCCCAGCCGCATTACCGAGAATAAATGAGATTTAAATCAGATTCCACAGAATAAAATTAGTACTAAACTACCAGTAATACAACCCAAAAAAAACATCAAAAATCAACCATGGCAATACAGTCAGAGATGATATATATCAAGCCACTGGTTCAGAGAGCGTTAGTTGTACTAACAATTCTTCAAAACAATAGCTTTCATGTTTTCTATTTCCTTTAATGTATATATTTTCTTAAAAGAAGCCCCTTTTTAAGTAGGCTGCAAATTTTAAAGCATAAAGTTTTATTTCACCCAATCACATAACACTCCAGTTCAATTTATAGCATTCTACTCAGCTATATCTCTCTCAATTGCTTGCTTTTCACTATAACAAGTAGGAAATTGACAAACCCAAATACTTGCTAAATTTGAATCTAATTAGAATTACAAAGTGCTGCTACTCCAATCAAGTTGGTAAACCTAAAGCTATAGCAAATAGCAAAACCAGGAAGTAGCACTTTATGATTCTCAGGCATGTATGCTCGCTCACCTAAGAAATGAGGGCGGTGGGATGAATCTCCGCCGGTATCGTTGTCGGATCTCGGTGGAGTCCGGCGGTGCCAACTGATTGCTGGAGTTGGTCAATCAGGAGAAACTTGGTGGAATACTACTAGAATGGAAAGAGAAAATTAGGGGGAATATTGATTTAAAAAAAATTAATTTAAAATATTTTTAAATTATAAATTGACACAATGTTTTAAGTTTTACAAATTATAATTTTTTTAAAAAAAATAATATATCTTATAATCTTATATATCAACTTTTTCGTTACAAGTTACGTAAATAATTATAGTTGATAATATTTTAAGTATATATTTGATATAGTGAGTTAAAAACATAATTTAATTCAATTCTATCTAGCGATATACGTCGCAATCATAATTCGATAAAAAAATTTCGCAATACATAGTGAGGCTCATTTTAATAATATTCGTAATTTTATCGACATAAACTAAATAAAATAATGTTAATTTTGAGTTTAAAAATAATTTAAATTAACTTTTAAAAAGTTAATATTTATTTTATAATTTTGAACCAAAATACTATTTATTAGTTTTCGTGACGCACACTATTTATGTAATTAAGAGAAAATAATTAAGAAATTCACAACTTCACATGAAAAATGATATTTGCATATAAATCTCTCTTACATGTTTATGTAAGAAAGAATTATGTGAAAATGTTATTTTTTATAAGAATCATGTAAAAATATTATTTTTTTATATGACTACCATTTTCCAACATTAAAATTATAATAAAGAGTTGAATCTTTATTTTAAGATATTACATCGCTTCATTAAAAGCAATTATTTTCTCTGATCTACCTTAATAATATAGATATGTATTTTTCTTATTTTTACAAGTTTTTTTCTTATATGAGAATTAAGGCAATGTAAAAATATCAAATATATATATATATATATATATATATATATATATATATATATATATATATATATATATATATATATATATATATATATATATATATATTGTTTGTTTGTTTGTTAAAAAAATTACTAAACATTATAAAAAGAACGGAAATCATATAGATTTATAAAATTTGTTGTGTTCTAATGTATACAAGTTTGATGGTTAGCTTGTATAATTTTTTTTTATAAATATTTAATATTTTTTTATTAATATATTTATTATTTTGCACAAACATAATACATATATAATATTAATAATTTGATTTAGCTTAATTATTTTTAATATTATGTTATTAAAAATTATAAATTAATTGTTAAGAATAAAATTTTCATATTTTATATCAACAATTTGAGAGAAATTAATTATATTTATTTAAGTAAAATTATATATAATTTTTAATATTTCAAGAAAAAACTTTTTTATTCTTCATCCATCATGTGAAATTAATTTTAATTATTATATTATACTAAATGTAATAATATTATTCGAGTTAATTTATTAATTAAAATAAATTAACTCATTTTAATTAATAAATTAATTCAGATCATTCAATTGATTTTAATTTATTTTCTCTTGTGACTATGTATGTATGTCGTACGCGTATGTATATGAGAGTAATACAGGTACATAACGATTTCTTTATATTCGTTTCTTTGGGCTGGGGCTTTTAGGCATATAAGGCAATCTAAAATGAAATAAATGTAGAGAATTTCTATTTCAATTCACTATTTAGATTTTTTTTCAAATGAACAATAAATAAATTCCACAATGATACGATAAAGGACCTTTTAGAATTAGCAAATAACTTGAAGAAATAGTCATTCCACTAAAATAAAAGACAAAAATATTTGTGAAATGTGGTTTTTATTTTAATTAGTCATCGTACACATACACTACGTGTGTGAAAAAAATGTAAAATAATTTTGGAAGATATAATATAGAATTATGAGAAAAATTGGGAGAAAAAAATTAGAAAATATACAATATTGGTAAATCTTGTCATTATAAAAAATTATGCAACTAACCTAAAATTAACCGCTCTCTCTTCTCTTCCATTATACTATAGACGTAAATAACTTGGCTTGTTACTTAAAGTGAGGATTTCTATTATTTCATCTGAAATATATGATTAATATTAATTTTATAAAATCATTTTAGATGTTTTTAAAAATCATTATTGATAAAAAAATAAATAAATTTAAATAATGCAATTATTAACACTGAAAATTACGTAAAAAGTTTATTGTTTTAATATGTAAAAAGTTTATTGTTTTAAAACGTAAAATAAATCATACCAATTTAAATTTGAAAACAACTCATATTGACTTTAAATGCGAACTTGATCTTATATTTTAAAATTGAGCCACTATAATAAGAGAGCCATTTTAAGTAAAAATAGAATAATGATGGTAGATTACGTCGGGTCATAAAAAATCAGCATTGTTACGGACTCACGGTACCCAAAAATATGTTGCTAATAATGTTAAAAAAAAAGGTTTTAAGCTATGTATAATATAATATACGAAATTGAACTTGTTTATTTTAATATGTTAAAAAAATAGCACAGTAAATTTAAATTTTAATAATTATATTTGTGAATTAATAAAATTGCGTCAGATATTTATATTGCTATGTGTGGAAATATGGGAATTTTTGTTTGAAAAACAAGGGGCAGTCTTTAGTTAAAAAGGGGGAAAAAATAATGATTTTATATAATTAGATGTATTAAACATAAAGATTTACGATTAAAAACTTACAAATCATAACCAAAAAATAGAATTATTAATAAGGTTTTATGTTAACCATTACCTATCCTAATATTTTTTTGGAAAGTGATATTTCCGCATGATTTTTTAATATTTTTACATGTAAACTGTTGCTATAAATCTATAGCGACAGTCAAAATCGTTATAAACCTATAACGACACTTTTAATGTGAAAATATCAAAAAATCATGTAAAAATATCAGTTTCTTATTTTTTTTCTATTCCAATATATAATAAGGATCAATTTGATTTTTATAAGTTAATTTAAAATTAAAATAAATTATTTAATTCAAAAATAATATAATTATAAAAATTATTAATTATCTAAAATGCAATATTTGCGAGAATCTTAAGCAACTTTGATTAGATAATGAGAAGTAGGTCCAATATGCTTGCTGGCTTTGGGGTTTATTTTATTTATTTATTTACAAAAAAGAAAGCCCGAAAGCTGAGGAATCCATTTGGTAGCAACTACTTATATATAATAATATACCAACTACATTATATTATTATCATTGATGATGTCAAAAGACTCGAAACTAATCCTCTAAACAAACACATTAGGTTACTTTACACAATTTTTATCACTGAAACCTTATCATGCTTCAATAATGGCTGCTGCTACCTATGTTATTTTACTCACACCTTCATATATATATATATATATATATATATATATATATATATATATATATATATATATATTAATGTTGAGCAGTTGTTCACCAAGATGTGGCGATCTTGGGAGAGAACTTTGTATACTAGTTTTCTTTTATATTTCGATAATATTAACAAAATGTTGAACTTTATGTCACAGTCTCAGTATCTTAATTAAGAATCTTTGTTTGTGTAAAATTTTTAAATTATTTTGAATTTGTAACTATCAATTAAGATATTTTATATCTATCTATTTAAGTTCATAATTTATTTATTTCAAAATGTTCAATAAATATAAAAATAGAAGAAGCTCTTTTAATAGAAAAAAAAAATACTTGTTCAGACCATTTTTCAAAATGAAAAATAAAAAATTATAAGTTAAAAGTTAAATGAAATTTATTTTTTTTAAAAAAATAAAAATTAGAAGGATTATATATGACAATCGAAATGATTGAAAATGATTTAGCAAAAAGAAAAAAAAATGATTGAAAAGGCAATAATCTATTTTACATTGGATCTATATAAAAAAAAATGTAAGTCTAGAAACATGCTTAGACTTTTAAGTTGTTTCGAAAAAGACAAGAACAGTTGGGGATGTAGTCTCTCAATACTTAATAGTAGATCTATTTCACCAAATCATGAATACACTTTTGATAATTCCACTACTATGAATAACTTTATATGACTTCATACTCAATAAACCTCCATACAAATGGAGAATTGCATATCAGATAATTCTCACAAATCTTGTTAGATTGTTCAAATTGAAACAATTCCCTTAAAATTTCTGGCATATTTTTGTTAAGCTATTTGGAAAGTTTCTACTTTGTATTCCTGCTGCAAACCCACCCTGGAAATTATTCATTATTCGAGAAAAGAAAATCTTTAGAAAATACATTACAACAAGTCTAGACAAGAGAATTCAAATGTTACCCGCTATACCAATGGACTCCACAAGCCTTCAGGAATGAACAATCACACCAACACTGGACATGCCCCATTTGCCTATTTCTTGGGTGCAAACTTGGACTTAATTTTCTCAACCTCCTTGGTGCCAACTTGGAATGCTTTTGTCAACACATTGTCCGGAACAGGTGGCGAGGCGGCAAACAATGTGGCCGCTATGACTTGTGTACCGGGAAGCTGACTATTGAACCCAACAATAACGGCTGCAGGAACCTTGCCGTTGTTCTTCTGGAAGTGGACGAGTCCTCTTGGGAACACAAATATTTCACCCATCTTGATGGACTTGGAAATGAGGACATTTGCTGTGGTGATGAATCCCACATCCAATTCTCCTTCGAGCACAAACGCGATCTCGGTGGCACGTGGGTGGGTGTGAGGTGGGTTTAGGCCGCCAGGGGCATAGTCGATGCGTGCCATAGACACACCAAGTGTGTTGAGCCCTGGGATTTGCATGACATTGGCTGTAGTCACCAGTGAACCCATTGAGTTGTTGGTAAGTCCTGGCTTGGACAAGTCGAAGGAGAAATCACCAGCTGTTACGTCCTCTTTGCAGGCAAATCCATTCAACTTCACACCTGTTTAAATCACAACAAAAACCGCATTTGTAGATCTAATTGACAATTGGAAAAGTCCCCCCCCCCCCCCTCCCCGTTTCTCCCATTAATATTTTATTGTACCAAAATCAAGTGACAAAAGGGCTTAGTCATTAGGCAATTAATACATAGTTCCTTCGGAATGAACCAAGAAATATTGCTCGGACCTGGCAACCAAACTAAGACCCCATTTGTTGCAGGTGATAACTCGCACTTTAAATCAAGTTTTGTTGTAGTCTTACGAATAAGCTATAATCAGATTTCAAGTAGACACGAGGCTTAACAAATTATGTTACACCTCCATTTTCTACTAATTATTTTAATACTAATTTACCCAATACACCTCCTAGTTGCACCAAGACCATGATTCGTAACATATAGCTAAACCCAGAATTCAAAAATGCCAATTGGAATCATCAAGAATTTGCTACAAAGGTGAATAGAGCTAAACCCAGAAGTTAAAAATGCCAAAAAGAGACGACAAGAGATGAATATAGCAAACCCAAAACTCGAGATGAAATTTGGGTGTATATTTGCAACAAAAAATGTTCAAGATTTTGATTGAAAAAACAAAAAAAGATTTAAGCTTTTGGTTTATAAAAATACCAGAGGTGAGATCAGCCACACAAACATCTTGAAGCATGTCAGGATCTGCTGCAGAAACAGAGTTGAAGAAGGCAATGGCAGCTACCACCATCATCACCACCACCAATTTATCAAAAGCCCCCATGATTTTTTTAATGATGACACAGAAAAAGGGACACAAGAAGAAATGAGGAGACAGAAAAAAGGAGGTGCGTTGAAGTGAAATGGAAAATGTCGGGCGGGTTATTTATAAGGGGAATTTATGAATTATTTGGAGAGAGAAAATTGACTGTTGAATGAAAATGACAGAGCAGCACGAAACATGCCCTTATAGGAGGCGGCGGCTTCAACCCAAAGTGAAGTAGATAGTACCTAAATGAAGAACATCCCCAAGTAAAGGGATCAAAATTGAGGCCCATCATGGAGGGTTTTTGAATTGACCAACATCTCACTGATCTGAATAATTTATGTTACCTTCTACCCTCTAGATTTCAAAATTATATTATTATTTCTTATAGTTATTTGGGACATCTTAACTCATTACAGACTCACTCAAAAAATTATAACCAAAGATATTAATAATAGATATATATCTAAATATTTTCATATTAACCGGCGTGAGATTAAGGTGTTACATTAAGCCAACATCATATTCTTAATTTGTTATATTATATTTTTTACTATCAAGTCTAGGATCACATTGTTATTTCTAAATTCATATATAATATTAATTATTTATTAAAATATATATATATATATATATATATATATATACACACACACATATATCCATATCAAGCGTTTGCTATAGACACTATTTCAACAAATAGATCTTGAATCGTTGAAATAATAATTTTAATGGATGAGATGGAGTCCCACCCGCTATTTAAGATAATAGGTAGGAAAAAAAAATTCTAAGTCCATCCGCTATCTTAGATGACGGGTGAAAAATGAAAAAAAATAAAATTATATACACTACCCGTCATCTAAGATAGCGGGTAGTGATCAATTTTATTTTTTTTATATCATCTCCAACGGATATGAAAAAAAATAATTTTACACTACCCGCCATTCATCTAAGATAGCGGGTACTATAAAATATATTTTTTTTCTTATCACTTTGGAGATGATATAAAAAAAAAAAAAATTCACTCCACCCGTTAACTAAGTTAACGGGTTAGAAAAAATTTTATTTTATTTTTCGTTGTTAAAGTTAGTTTTAAAAAAGAGAAAAAACAAAAAATCACTCCACCCGCTAATTAAGTTAACGGGTTGGAGGATTTTTTTTTTTTTAATGTTAAAGTTAGCTTTTTAAAAAAAATTAAAATACTCCACCCGTTAACTAAGTTAACAGGTTGGAGGAATTTCATTTTTTTTTTCTTTTTAATTTGTTGTCAAACTGCATCACAGCATTCATCACCCAAAAGGGGTCAAAGACCAAAAAAGAAAAAAAAATACACAAGCATGCATAGTAAGAAAACTCCCAAATCTTCTATCAAAACATGATAAAGAGCTAAGATATCATAGCCATATTTTCCAAGCACATGGCATGGCAGTGACTCATCTCCATCATGTATAAAAAAAAATAAAAAAAAAATCCTTCAACCCGTTAACTTAGTTAGCGGGTGGAGTATTATTATTATTTTTTTTAAAGCTAACTTTAACATTAAAAAAAAAACAAAAAATCTCCAACTCATTAACTTAGTTAGCGGGTGGAGTTTTTTTTTTGTTTTTAAAAGCTAACTTTAACATGAAAAAAAAATAAAAAAAATCCTCCAACCCATTAACTTAGTTAGCGGGTGGAGTTTTTTTTTGTTTTTAAAAGCTAACTTTAACATGAAAAAAAAAATTAAAAAAATCCTCCAACCTGTTAACTTAGTTAGCTGGTGTAGTATTTTTTTTTTTTTATTTTTTTTAAAACTAACTTTAACAACGAAAAATAAAATAAAATTTCTTCTAACCCGTTAACTTAGTTAGCGGGTGGAGTGAATTTTTTATTTTTTATATCATCTCCAAAGTGATAAGAAAAAAAAAAATATTTTACACTACCCACTATCTTAGATGGCGGGTAGTGTAAAATTATTTTTTTCATATCCGTTGGAGATGATATAAAAAAAATAAAAATTGATCACTACCCGCTATCTTAAATGACGGGTAGTGTATATAATTTTTATTTTTTTTCATTTATCACCCGTCATCTAAGATAGCGGGTAAACTTAATTTATTTATTTTTTTGTCTTACCCGTTATCTTAGATAACGGATGAGACTTCATCTCATCCATTAAAATTATTATTTCAAAAATTCAAGATACATTTGCTGAAATAATGTTCATAGCAAACGCTTGCTATGGATCATTCCCCTATATATATATATATATATATATATATATATATATATATATATATTAAATTTATAGCCTAAGCTATAAAAATTAAAAGTCTAAGGTCTCATTTTAACTTAGATGTCCTGAAACAATAAATCCAACGTACCTAATTGAGACATTGTTGAGTTCGATTTATGACATACAACCTAATTTTTATTTTTTATGATAATTTTTTTAATCCACCTACTTGAATGCTAATTTTATCATTTCATTTTTCATATCTTGAGTTGTTAAACAACTCAAATAAGTAGTTGTGCCAACTTTCTCGTATATACATATATATGTGATTGACTTAGCTTAGTTGTGGCAATATAAGAAACTTTTTTTAATTCAACTATTTGGTTAATGATAATTTTGATATTTAATCATTTTATTTCTTCTTAAGTTTTATTATAACTGATGTGTTAACTTATTTTGTATATTTCAAAATAATTATCGTTTACATATATATTAAGGAGAATCTTGAATTTTGTTTCTTATAATACCCATATTTATATTATCTTTTCAAGAATTAATATATAATATAATCAAATAACTACTATTCTTTCTTCTTTTTTTCTCATTTTCGCAATAAAAGATAATACTGTCATTTTTTTCTTAAAACTAAATTATTAATTATTATTCTTAATAAGAGTATATATACGTTTAGTGACAAATATTATGGAATGGAGGGATTATATAAAACACTTTTCACATATACTTATATTGTGATTTAGTTATAAATTATGTTTAAATTCATAAATTATTTTAAAACGGAGAGAGCATTATTTATTTATTTATTTAATCATGGTATATAGTTTTATTTAAGTCTTGTAGAAGTTTGCATGTTACTAATTGCGTGGTCAACCTACCTGCTCTTCAATATTTGAAACGCTTTGTTCAGCATTTACTTATAATATACTACTAGTACACTTGCTACATAATTTAAGCCTTAATTTTGAAGGGGATATTCGAGTTTCGAGGCATGTTTCATGCCCTCTTAAAGACTTGAACAAAAGGTTGGGTCAATGAATTCAAATAAACTCTTACATCATTTGGGTATGTGTTAATAATTAATACATATTTATTGTATTAATTGATGTATTAATTGATAAATATATAATGTTTAATTTAAATTATTCTTCTCAAGTAAAATGAGAATTTCTATGTGAAAAAAGATTAAATAAAAAAGTTGTCAAATTTTATTCTAGACCCTAAACTCAATTTAAATAACGCAACCGATTTTAAATTAAAGTTGCGTTTACTATTTTTAGTAGAGTTAAAATTTAATACATCGACTATGAATACACAAGATGTGCTAGAAGGATAATGTTAGGGGGTTTCAAATTTTTGACCTAAAAATATCTCAAATGATGTGTCTTATTGAGTATGTAATAAAATACTTTTATCTTATTTAATATCACATCACTTGAGACATATTTAAGAGTAAAAATTAGCATTACTTACCTATACATTTGCATTAATTCGTAGGCTACGACAGTAAATCTACTCTCAACAGAGACAAACATGTAATACGCGTAGGCCTTGTGCTGCCTAAAGCTCGAACTTGTCCAGCTTGTTAGCTAAATTAGAAAGAAAAAAATGGTTGTATTTTCATCAATATTCCCTTGTCTAAATGAGGCTGAATTTTCTTATTATAGCTCACATATATATTATTATGTTGTTCATTTCATACTTTTGTTTGTCTGTTTATTTTTTCCTTTTTATTTATTTATTTAAACACACACTACTTTATCACTGTAAAGGTTTAAACTCGGACTCTCATTCATGATATATTAGGGATGAGAATAACCTAAAGCCGCAGGTTGTAAAGATAGGTAATACCAGCAATATAATGTGCCTTGCATGCGACGGTTAGGTCATTGTTGGTTGGTGGTGATGTGGTTGTGTTTGATGGGTGGTACAAAGTTTCCAAGTAAGGGGCAAAATAATTCACTTTCTTTTTCTACTCAACCTAAACCTTTTGGCAATGTGTTGTGATATTATTCTTTAAAAATTATTTGAAACTCATATTTTCTCTTGTAAAATTTTAATACAGAGTCTTCTATTTTATGTGTCGGGTCATAATCTCATTTTTTACATTGAAAAGAATTTTGTCATTTTACCATTGAAAATGTGAATGCTAATTTCATAATTGAATTATATAAAACCTTGTCATTGAGGATAGAGTTTATTTTTCTTCTTCTTGATCAAACACCGAAATATATTAAAATTAGGGTTAAATTATTTTGTTCCCCTGTACTCGACCCTAGTTTACAAATACATTATTGAACTGATTTTTTTTACAACCAAATCATTGAACTGAATTTTTAATTTTTACAAAAAGTAAAATTTTGGTCAAAAACTGTTAACTAGTTAATAGAAAAATGAGGTGGTAGAATTAAATATATTTTTTATCACTGAATTGGAGGTCGATTTACAGTTGCATCATTGAAAGATGAAACAATAATAATAATAATAATAATAATAATAATAATAATAATAATAATAATAATAATAATAATAATAATAAAACCCTCTCCGTTACAAAAAAGAAAGAAAAGAATATTAGTTTTATTTTTTAAAAATTAATTTGAGTTATTTTAAAAATAAATTTGATCTAATAATAATAATAATAATAATAATAATAACCTCTTTGTTACACACAAAAAAAGAGATTAGTTTTGATTTTTAAAAAATAAATTTAGGTATTTTAAAAATAAATTTTTGATTTAATAATAATAATAATACCCTCTCCTTTACAAAACTAAATAAATATTAGTTTTGCTTTTTAAAAATTTATTTGAGGTATTTTAAAAATAAATTTTGATTTAATAATAATAATAATAGTACTCTCTCCGTTACACACAAAAAAAAGATTAGTTTTGCTTTTAAAAAATTTATTTGAGGTATTTTTAATTTTTTTAATAATAATAATAATCTTTTATTTTTTTGTAACAAAGATAGTATTATTGTAAGACCCCGAATTTTATGAAATACAAAATTTAATTTTTCTTCATATATATTTTTTTTGAAACAGTAAGTGGTTAAATTAACAAAATTGAAAGTTAAGGATGTTATGTGCAAATTTTATTTTGTCGGACAATATTCGCTTTGTCGGGGAATATTCGTTTGGTCGGGGAATATTCGTGCCGTACGACGGCGCCGAAATAATAAATTATTGGTGGACCCCACAACGGAATATTTGTCGGATATAGAAAACGACAGAAGTAACCTTTTTAAATAAAAATAGTCAACGGAACTGTTAAAATACCGGTGATAAAAGAATAGTAGCATACGGTAGTTTATGGTATTTTCTGTAGCACACGGTACTCTACAGTAACACACGGTATTGCATAGTGTCTCATATTATTGGTCTGATAATTGACACCGTAACTGTTACGCATCATTTCATCGATAATTGTCACTGCATAATATTTTATATTATCAATTCAATAATTGTTGTTACACAGTATTTTGCATTATTGATTTAATAATTGTCATTACACTGTATTTTATATCATTGAGTCAATAATTGTTGTTGCACTGTTTTTAAAATTATTGAACCTAATAATTGTCACAGTAACATATGCACAGTAATTCACATTATTGAATCAATAATTGTCATTACACAGTAACGTATGCTTTATTTTACATTATTGTTATCTCTATTATGATGTTATTTAAACAGTTGTATTTCATTAATTTATTGACTTGATATCTAAGAGCTAACTATACTGTATTTATAACAATTAGTCATAATAATTGAATTGATAAAGTTATTTGTTTATAATATAAAGTTAGGTGATTATTAGGTGATATGAAATGAATGGTGTAGATTAAAGTGTGAATTATTGTTGAATAATTGAATTGATTTGTTTATAATATAAAGTTAGGTGATTATTAGGTGATATGAAATGAATGGTGTAGATTAAAGTGTGAATTATTGTTGAATAATTAAATTGATTTGTTTATAATATAAAGTTAGGTGATTATTAGGTGATATGAAATGAATGATGTAGATTAAAGATAATATAATATTTGAAATGGACGGTGTAGATTAAAAGGTGATCTTTAAATGAATGGTTTAGATTAAATGAATGATAAGATTTTTGGCTATAAATAGAAGCCTTAACTTAAGGATTTTTCATAAACTTCCTTACTTGTTCTTTCTCTCTCTCTCTAAATACTTCTTGTGAAAGTTCTCTCTAAGTGTGCTTAAGTCATCTTGAGTATTTGTGAAGATCTATAAGTATACGTGTACTGTTCAAGTTAATCAACCTCATTTAAATCAATATCCAGTCACGTGTTACGGTAAGGGATACCATCTTTTTCATCTTCCATTATTCAAACATACTATGGTAAGGGATTATCATTATTTGATTCTCGATAATAATATTGTTTCTTCCTTACTCATAAGACGTGCCTTTTATTTCCATGTATTAAATTGTGGGAATAACCTTACGGAGCGGATTGCCGCCTGTTGGTGAATAACCTTTCGTATTCATTCATTATTAATCTCTGAGAATAACCTTACGGAGCGGATTGCCGCCTGTTTGGTGAATAACTCTTTGTACTCAAATTCTATTAAATTGTGGGAATAACCTTACGGAGCGGATTGCCGCCTGTTTGGTGAATAACTCTTTGTACTCAAATTCTATTAAATTGTGGGAATAACCTTACGGAGCGGATTGCCGCCTGTTGGTGAATAACCCTTTGTATTAATTTCCTTCACCTTTTGTTAATCAAACCTGCTACGGTAAGGGATATTATTTTCTTTCATACTCCTAAATCGAAATTTAATATGGAACTATTGCTTCTATAATTCCTGAAAATATTATATGTTCCATAATAGTTAAACTTCATTATTTCAACTGAACCTTCCTATTTACGTGAACGTTTCTATTGAATTGTAACCGTTATTCTGAACTGTGGATCTTGAATATCATTTTTAAATTTCACTCCACATCATGTTGACAATTTGGACATTATTTGAATCTGTACAAAGTAAACTTCCGATACTTATTGTTATCCTATTTTTTCTGTTCATCATTTATATCATTCTAATCATCCAAAAATCAAGCTGTTGTGAATATCTGTGGCCGGGGGCACAGATGTGATATATTTGTTGAACAGATGATAGGTTAAAGGCGATATAATAGGTTAAAGGCGATACATCTGTTCGGTGTCTTTTATGGCACGTGGTGAATGTTCTCTTTGGCCCGTAGTGCAAAGATGAATTGTTGTTTGGTATGATTATGACCAAAGGCTGAATCTGGTATAATCATGACCGTTGGTGTTATATTGAATGTCTTTGGCCCGTAGTGCAAAGATGAACTGTTGATCTGCATGATTATGATCAGGAACTGTGAATTTGTATTATCTTGACTAATGATATTTCAGATGATAAAAGTTGATGATGTTTTTCCTAAAAAGAGAACCGAGTGGACATTATAGTCTGCATTATTCTTCTAATAGATTACTCATTCCGCTGCTATTATTGATCTGAACGTTGTTTAAGAATTTAACTGCAGTTTTTGATATAAACCTTGTAGTCTATTGTATTCTATCAAGAACTCAACTGTTGAAGACTAATGATAATTTATTTGTCATTATCTTAGTCATGATATTCTTTACTGGGCTATTTGAGCTCACCCTTTCTTTTGTTCCATTGTTTTTCAACAGGAGATGAAAACATAACAGGGTCTAGCCGGGGAATGGAGTGAGGGTCCGAGGAATAGTTATCATAGTCTTCACGTTTTGTAAAATAGTGTGGCAATAATAGTGAAGACTTAGTTGTGTATTATTATACACTGTATTGTTGTACGTTGTGCTTTGTTGTAATAATTTTGTTGTAGTCTTTTGACGACTCAAGTTTGGGCTGTGTGGGCCCAGATTTGGGGGCGTCACAGTTGGCATCAGAGCTTAGGGATATGATCTTTAATGGAGATCTGGGGTTAGAACTAGGAGGGGAGAGACGAATAGAATCAGTCACTAGTGTGTCCTACCTAAAATAGATTTTTTTATCTAATGAGTCGATTTGAATGTAGGAACATGAAGTGATGAGTCAGTTTATTTGAACTAACATTTATTTTGTGACCACAGTTTAGTATGGCATCTGGAAATCAAGAGGTTAACTATGGAATGCCTGAAGCAAATGTAGCCGAGAATCAAGAGGCCCCAAACAATCCTCCTGCCAACTCAGGAAATAATGTTCCTGATAACATGATGAACGATGGATTCTTTAGGAATTTCATGCAGTTCATACAGAATCAAGGAAGAGGAAATCCAGTCAATAATAACGGTAGAAACGCTGGCAATTTTAGGATGGTCACTGTTAAGCAATTTAAAGAATTAGGACCACCTGAATTCCACGGGAAGCCTGACCCACTCAAAGCGGAGGCATGGCTAAAGCAGACGACAAAAATACTTGATGTCTTACAATGCGCTGATGATCAGAAGGTGCCATTTGCCACTTTTATGTTACGAGGTGAGGCGGACCATTGGTGGGAAGCGGTAAAACGTATCCAACCTTCAGCACTCGAAATGTCTTGGACAGAATTCGAAGAACTGTTTAACGAGAAGTATTTCCCAGAAAGCATCCGCCATATGAAAGAGGTGGAATTCAATAAGCTGGAGCAGGGAAACATGACAGTCTCCCAATATGAAGCCAAGTTTGCCGAGTTATCTCGCTTTGCCACCCATCTTGTGGATGACGAAGCACGAATGAGTCGGATGTTCCTAAGAGGTTTGAGATTCAAAATTCGTCAACAACTTAGCTCTCATAAATTTAGTTTGTATTCAGATGTTGTAGATAGGGCTCAAAGGGTGGAGCAAACAGATGAAACATTGCAGCCAAGAGTTAATGATCAGCATAGAGAAATGAGTGACAACAACCACAGGAACGAGAACCATCGAGGAGGTAACCAACACTTCGGTGGTAATTCCATACCAAATAACAGAAGAGGAGAATCTAGTGGGAACAATTTCAAAAGAAAGAGATTCCATAATAATTATGGAAGGGCACCAGCACCAGTACCAACACCAGCACCGACCCCAGTTTCAAGGGGAGAAGATCGACCACCAGTGAGATGCTATAGGTGTGGTCAGGAAGGTCACATCAGCCCAAACTGTACCCTGCAGTCCAAAAAGTGCTACAGTTGTGGGAAAGAGGGTCATCTTGCGCGGTTCTGTCCTGCCACAAAATCAAGTCCAGCTGCAATGATGATACCAAAAACTAGCGCGGATAAGGGAAAATCTGTAGTTCAAGGGAGAGCTTTTGTTGTGACATCCCAAATGGCGCGAAACTCGAACGAGGTGATAACCGGTAAGCTATTCATAAATTCTCGTGAAGTCTACGCTTTGTTAGATACTGGCTCTACCCATTCTTTTATCTCACCTGCATGTGCTCAACGTTTAAACTTAACTCCTGAAAATTTGGACTTTGACTTATCAGTTGAAACCCCATTAGGAGAAATGACCATTACATCTACTGTCTATAAATCTTGCCTAGTTCAAATCAACAACCTCACATTACCTGTTGACCTTATTTCTTTGGAGATGCATGAATTTGATGTGATTTTAGGAATTGATTGGTTGACTACCCATCATGCTAAAATTGATTGTTTTCATAAGATTATTAGTTTTCATATTCCTAATCAACCTGTCATGCAAATTCAAGCAACTAAACTATTGAAATCTATAACTGTTATTTCTAGCCATAAAGCCATTCGTTTATTGAAAAACGGATGTCAAGCCTTTTTAGCTCATGTCACTGATTTGAACAAAAATACGTCAAACTTAAATGATATTCCCATTGTTAATGAGTTTCCTGACGTTTTTCCTGAAGAACTTCCTGGCTTACTCCCAAACCGTGAAATTGATTTTTATATTGATCTTGAACCCGGTACCAAGCCCATTTCCAAAGCTCCCTACCGAATGGCTCCCATTGAACTTCAAGAGTTAAAAGTCCAACTACAGGAATTGTTGGATACCGGTTTCATTCGTCCGAGTGCATCACCTTGGGGTGCTCCTGTTCTATTTGTGAAGAAGAAAGACGGGAGTATGAGATTGTGCATTGACTACCGAGAATTGAACCATGTCACCATCAAGAACAGGTACCCGTTACCTCGGATTGATGACATGTTTGATCAATTGCAAGGCGCTCAACATTTCTCAAAGATTGATCTCCGTTCTGGATATCATCAGTTAAAGGTTAAAGCTGAGGACATTCCAAAGATTGCTTTCAGAACTCGTTATGGGCATTATGAGTTCTTAGTCATGCCTTTTGGACTAACTAATGCTCCTGCAGCTTTCATGGACATGATGAACCGGATATTCAAGGAACATTTGGATCATTTTGTGGTTGTCTTTATTGATGACATCCTCATATACTCCAAGAGTCGCGAGGATCATGAACAACACCTGAGATTGATACTACAAAAGCTCCGTGAAAACAAATTATATGCCAAGTTGAAGAAATGTGAGTTCTGGCTTGAGGAGGTCGCGTTTCTTGGGCATGTGATTTCTAGTCAAGGAATATCAGTCGATCCTGCGAAGATTGAAACGGTACTAAATTGGGAACAACCCAAAACAGTAACCGAAGTCCGAAGTTTTCTGGGTCTAGCTGGTTATTATCGGAGATTCGTAGAAGGATTTTCTCGAATCGCCACTCCATTAACGCAACTTACTCGGAAAAGCACAAAATTCATATGGAGCGAGGAATGCGAGAAAAGTTTCCAAGAACTCAAGAAGAGACTGGTTTCAGCTCCTGTTCTGACCATACCATCAGGATTAGGAGAATTTGTTATCTACAGCGATGCTTCTGGCAAAGGTCTAGGCTGTGTCCTTATGCAACATGGAAAGGTTATAGCCTACGCCTCTCGACAACTCAAAGATTATGAGAAAAATTATCCTACTCATGATCTAGAGTTGGCAGCAGTCGTTTTCGCGTTGAAGATCTGGAGACACTACTTGTACGGAGAAAAAGTGGATATCTATACGGATCATAAAAGTCTCAAGTATTTCTTCACCCAGAAGGAACTCAACATGCGACAACGACGTTGGCTTGAGCTGTTAAAGGATTATGACCACACAATCCAGTATCACCCGGGAAAGGCGAACGTTGTAGCTGACGCTTTGAGCAGAAAATCTTATGCAAGTACAAGTGCACTGCTGACAACACAAAAGTGTATTTTGTACGACTTGCAAAAGATGGAGATAGAGCTAAAGACACCAGGGACTCACTCGAAGATTGCTCACGTGCGAGTAGAACCAACTTTAATCGATAAAATTAAAGCTGCTCAAGCTACCGATCCGGAACTGATAAACATGATAAAGAAAGTACAAGAAGGTGTCATTCCCGAAGCAAGAATCGACGAGAAAGGAATACTTCGAGTCAACTCTCGACTCTGTGTTCCTAACGATTCTGAATTAAAGCATAAAATCATGATGGAGGCACACAACACGCCGTTTGCAATCCACCCAGGAGGTACCAAGATGTATCGAGATCTTCGACATACATTTTGGTGGAACAATATGAAAAGAGAGATTGCGGAGTTTATCTCAAGGTGCCTAACTTGTCAACGTGTCAAGGCAGAGCATCAAGTTCCTAAAGGTCCATTACAATCACTTGAAGTTCCCGAATGGAAGTGGGAACACATCAATATGGACTTCGTGACGGGTCTTCCAAAAGTTTCTCAAGGCTTAGATGCAATTTGGGTGATCGTAGATAGATTGACCAAATCTGCTCATTTCTTGCCTATACGAGGAAACTTTTCACTTGAACGTCTTGCCGGTATGTACATAAATGAGATCGTGAGATTGCATGGCATGCCAGTTTCCATAGTTTCTGATCGAGATCCTAGATTCACTTCACGCTTTTGGATCAGTCTACAAAAAGCTATGGGCACTGAACTACGTTTTAGTTCTGCATACCATCCTCAAACGGACGGACAATCGGAAAGGACGATCCAGACCCTCGAAGATCTTTTGAGACTTTGTGTATTAGACTTCAAAGGAAGTTGGGATAAGTACTTGCCATTGGTGGAATTTTCTTACAACAACAGTTACCAAGCAAGCATAGGCATGGCTCCATTCGAGGCATTGTATGGAAGGAAGTGTCGCTCTCCAATATGTTGGAATGAGGTAGGAGAAGCAAAATTGTTGGGACCCGAGTTGGTACGCTTGACGACCGAAAAGATCCAAATGATCCGACAACGAATACAGACCGCACAAGAACGACAAAAGAGTTATGCTGATCTTCATCGGAGAGACGAAAATTTCAACGTCGGAGATCATGTATTCTTACGTGTTTCTCCATGGAAAGGGGTTACGAGATTCGGAAAAAGAGGAAAGCTCAACCCTCGATTTATTGGCCCATTTGAAATCCTCGATCGAATAGGAACCGTAGCCTACAGACTAGCCCTACCACCAAGTATGTCTCGCATCCATAACGTTTTTCACATATCTATGTTACGTAAATATGTGAAGGACCCAAACCACGTCATTGAGTTAGAACTAGACGTTATAGCAGAAGATTTAACATACGAGGAGGTACCTGTTAAGATCCTGGATAAGAAGGAGCAGATCCTACGCTCAAAGGTTATACCTCAAGTTAAGGTTTTATGGAGGAACCAAGATACTGAGGAAATGACCTGGGAGCTAGAATCTGAGATGAAATCTAAGTATCCTTACCTCTTCGATATGTCAGGTACGTCAATTTCGGGGACGAAATTTCATAAGGAGGGGAGGTTGTAAGACCCCGAATTTTATGAAATACAAAATTTAATTTTTCTTCATATATATTTTTTTTGAAACAGTAAGTGGTTAAATTAACAAAATTGAAAGTTAAGGATGTTATGTGCAAATTTTATTTTGTCGGACAATATTCGCTTTGTCGGGGAATATTCGTTTGGTCGGGGAATATTCGTGCCGTACGACGGCGCCGAAATAATAAATTATTGGTGGACCCCACAACGGAATATTTGTCGGATATAGAAAACGACAGAAGTAACCTTTTTAAATAAAAATAGTCAACGGAACTGTTAAAATACCGGTGATAAAAGAATAGTAGCATACGGTAGTTTATGGTATTTTCTGTAGCACACGGTACTCTACAGTAACACACGGTATTGCATAGTGTCTCATATTATTGGTCTGATAATTGACACTGTAACTGTTACGCATCATTTCATCGATAATTGTCACTGCATAATATTTTATATTATCAATTCAATAATTGTTGTTACACAGTATTTTGCATTATTGATTTAATAATTGTCATTACACTGTATTTTATATCATTGAGTCAATAATTGTTGTTGCACTGTTTTTAAAATTATTGAACCTAATAATTGTCACAGTAACATATGCACAGTAATTCACATTATTGAATCAATAATTGTCATTACACAGTAACGTATGCTTTATTTTACATTATTGTTATCTCTATTATGATGTTATTTAAACAGTTGTATTTCATTAATTTATTGACTTGATATCTAAGAGCTAACTATACTGTATTTATAACAATTAGTCATAATAATTGAATTGATAAAGTTATTTGTTTATAATATAAAGTTAGGTGATTATTAGGTGATATGAAATGAATGGTGTAGATTAAAGTGTGAATTATTGTTGAATAATTGAATTGATTTGTTTATAATATAAAGTTAGGTGATTATTAGGTGATATGAAATGAATGGTGTAGATTAAAGTGTGAATTATTGTTGAATAATTAAATTGATTTGTTTATAATATAAAGTTAGGTGATTATTAGGTGATATGAAATGAATGGTGTAGATTAAAGATAATATAATATTTGAAATGGATGGTGTAGATTAAAAGGTGATCTTTAAATGAATGGTTTAGATTAAATGAATGATAAGATTTTTGGCTATAAATAGAAGCCTTAACTTAAGGATTTTTCATAAACTTCCTTACTTGTTCTTTCTCTCTCTCTCTAAATACTTCTTTTGAAAGTTCTCTCTAAGTGTGCTTAAGTCATCTTGAGTATTTGTGAAGATCTATAAGTATACGTGTACTGTTCAAGTTAATCAACCTCATTTAAATCAATATCCAGTCACGTGTTACGGTAAGGGATACCATCTTTTTCATCTTCCATTATTCAAACATACTATGGTAAGGGATTATCATTATTTGATTCTCGATAATAATATTGTTTCTTCCTTACTCATAAGACGTGCCTTTTATTTCCATGTATTAAATTGTGGGAATAACCTTACGGAGCGGATTGCCGCATGTTGGTGAATAACCTTTCGTATTCATTCATTATTAATCTCTGAGAATAACCTTACGGAGCGGATTGCCGCCTGTTTGGTGAATAACTCTTTGTACTCAAATTCTATTAAATTGTGGGAATAACCTTACGGAGCGGATTGCCGCCTGTTTGGTGAATAACTCTTTGTACTCAAATTCTATTAAATTGTGGGAATAACCTTACGGAGCGGATTGCCGCCTGTTGGTGAATAACCCTTTGTATTAATTTCCTTCACCTTTTGTTAATCAAACCTGCTACGGTAAGGGATATTATTTTCTTTCATACTCCTAAATCGAAATTTATTATGGAACTATTGCTTCTATAATTCCTGAAAATATTATATGTTCCATAATAGTTAAACTTCATTATTTCAACTGAACCTTCCTATTTACGTGAACGTTTCTATTGAATTGTAACCGTTATTCTGAACTGTGGATCTTGAATATCATTTTTAAATTTCACTCCACATCATGTTGACAATTTGGACATTATTTGAATCTGTACAAAGTAAACTTCCGATACTTATTGTTATCCTATTTCTTCTGTTCATCATTTATATCATTCTAATCATCCAAAAATCAAGCTGTTGTGAATATCTGTGGCCGGGGGCACAGATGTGATATATTTGTTGAACAGATGATAGGTTAAAGGCGATATAATAGGTTAAAGGCGATACATCTGTTCGGTGTCTTTTATGGCACGTGGTGAATGTTCTCTTTGGCCCGTAGTGCAAAGATGAATTGTTGTTTGGTATGATTATGACCAAAGGCTGAATCTGGTATAATCATGACCGTTGGTGTTATATTGAATGTCTTTGGCTCGTAGTGCAAAGATGAACTGTTGATCTGCATGATTATGATCAGGAACTGTGAATTTGTATTATCTTGACTAATAATATTTCAGATGATAAAAGTTGATGATGTTTTTCCTAAAAAGAGAACCGAGTGGACATTATAGTCTGCATTATTCTTCTAATAGATTACTCATTCCGCTGCTATTATTGATCTGAACGTTGTTTAAGAATTTAACTGCAGTTTTTGATATAAACCTTGTAGTCTATTGTATTCTATCAAGAACTCAACTGTTGAAGACTAATGATAATTTATTTGTCATTATCTTAGTCATGATATTCTTTACTGGGCTATTTGAGCTCACCCTTTCTTTTGTTCCATTGTTTTTCAACAGGAGATGAAAACATAACAGGGTCTAGCCGGAGAATGGAGTGAGGGTCCGAGGAATAGTTATCATAGTCTTCACGTTTTGTAAAATAGTGTGGCAATAATAGTGAAGACTTAGTTGTGTATTATTATACACTGTATTGTTGTACGTTGTGCTTTGTTGTAATAATTTTGTTGTAGTCTTTTGACGACTCAAGTTTGGGCTGTGTGGGCCCAGATTTGGGGGCGTCACAATTATTATTATTATTATTATTAAATCAAAATTTATTTTTAAAATACCTCAAATTAATTTTTAAAAAGCAAAACTAATCTTCTTTTTTTTGTTGTAACAGAGAGAGTATTATTATTATTGTTTTCTCTTTTAGCCATGTAACTGTAAATCGACATTTAGTTTAGTGATGAAAAATATATTTAATACTGTCATGTCATTTTTCTCTTAAATTGTTAACAGTCTTTTACGAAAACTTCATTTTCTTGTGAAAAAAAATTCAGTTTAGTGGTGCGATTGTAAAAAAATCAGTTCAATGCTGTATTTGTAAATTGGGATCGAGTACAGTGGAGAAAAAAGTGATTTAATCCATTAAAATTATAATTTGTTTCAAAAGATGAAACAATTATAATAAATGAATTAAGAGAATAATTCTTTTAAATAAAATAACAGATTATCAAGAAAAAAGGGTTAACTATAGAAACACTGTTAGTCAATACCATATAAATTCTTGAAATGTAGTCATATCTCAAAAATAATAATAAAATACGTAGATTTGGATCGTTCTTCAACACGAGCAACGAAAAAATAAGCCATCATGCATGATAACACCACATCCAAATATAAACAATCTATTTTCAACGATTCATGTACCTGAAAGTTTTATGAACGGAAAAGTATCTCTCAAACGGAAAAAGCAAAATCTCGTAATAAATGATAATGAAATCCACTCATAAAAAATAAAGAAATCAATCATCTCATGAAAAAAATAAATTCTATAAAAAGACAAAAACAAACTATACAAAATTAAAGAATAATTTATTATATCAAAATAAGAGAGATCACTTGGTATCTCCAAAAGGAGAGCCATCCCCGGTATAGAATAGAGTTAAATATTTTCTTGTTATTTGGTCGATTTTAAAGAATTTTACGATTAGATTTTTTTCCTTTATTCCAATTCAATAAATTTGCTTTTCTTAAGAAAGAAGGCAAAATTTTATTTCCTCATAAACATTCATTATATTACGGGATAAACATGAAAAAAATATTTTAAAAAATTATAAATTTTACAAATGAAATTGTTTTTGTAAAACGGAACAAATAGAAAATTCGCATATTTGGGAGAAGAATTACACTCACTCTGTCTCTCCCCTTAAATTTTGGATCATTTAATTTTGCAAGAACTTCATTACATCACGCACAAATATAAAAATGAATATTGAAAGTAACTTTACCAAGCCATACATAATCAAGGTGAAAAAATGATATACGTATTAATAAATATGTGACAAATTTAAATTGCAACTACACTAACATATAAAAGTCTATAAAATGAAAAAAAATAAATTAAAACGAGACCATTCTTAATTCCTACGCTATAATTATAACTTGGGTAAAAAGTCATTAAGGGTGGCAATGTATAAATTTGACAACTATAAATTCTTTATTACTACTATCAAATCTTACAGAAATGCAGACAAAGAAAAACAAACAAACTAACTAACGCACCTAACAACTCACCAGAACTAATCACGAGCATACTATTCATATTACTATTCCAATGAAAGCTTCTTATCAGGACTTGTTAGCACTGAAAGAATGTGGCTTACCAAGTCAAATGCATGACATGAAACCCCATACACTATCAAGATGTGATGGTTGCTTTAAAAATAATCCAACTTACCTAACATAATAATCACATTTGCTAGAAATTAACGATCTCTAAATTGGCCAATATTAGACAGATTTTCTTCATTAAAGCATATTCGTAAGGTAAAAACAATCATGATTCATGCAATTGCCAAGGATGTGAGACCAAAAGGTCTACACAATCATCCAGTACAATCATCATCAAAAAATTTCATACAATTTTTCAACTGGGCAAAAACCGACAAGATGAGAAGTTTGTTCTATAAAAAATTTAAATTAGGAAACATCAACATCTCTTCCAAGACTCGTGGCATATCCTATTTTAAGTTTAGTGTGAAGATCTTACTTAGATGTGGTTGGCTGCCTACCATCTCGTAGCCCTTCCTCTCCAGCTGCAATATCTCGATCCCCCTGCTTTAAGTTTCTCATATTTGAATCCCCAAATGCTGCACTTTCTTTCTTCGTGCATGGGTTAAGCACATCAAGGAAATCCTCATCTTCATCAAGCTGCAAGGGCAAATAGTTACCAACACCAGTTATCGATCAATCACCAAAATTACTACTTTATTAATGTTTACTTCATTATCAGCAAGAATAACGGTAAGCTTTCTTGCTGCTGAAGAAAATAACAAATATCATGCTATAACCATATATAGTTGTCAAATCGTGAATCGAAAACTCCATATCGTGTTTCATGTATCGTATTGTAAGATACGAAAACAAAATAAAAAATATAATAATATATATTTAAGAAATTGATATTTCTACATGCTCTCCCTCACATGAGTGTGAGGCTCATTTGCTATTCATTGAGAATGATCTCGTTGAACAATCATTTTTGCTTGTGAAAATAACAATTCCTTATATTTAAACATATAAATCACAAGCTTGACTGTATATAAAAATAGTCAAATAAATATTATTATAAAATAAAAATAAATTTTAAAGTTAAACACTAACCAAAATATTATAAATTGATTTATTAAATATTATTTTAGTAATCTTTATAAAGTAACAAGAAAAAACAAAAATTCAGATTCACCTTTAATTTATAAAACAAAAGAGAATAATTCAAATTAACAAGTAAAGATTTTATATCTGCTTATAGAAAGTGATGTGAAAAAAATAGAGCGACATTTTTAATAAAATATAATACACTAAAAAGTGATTAAAGACTCATGAAGCGATATATAATATGTTTGTATTATAAAACCTCTTCAATTGAAATGGTGAAAAGGCTTAAAAGTTTTGTTTTTAGTCTTTTGAATTTACATGAAATTTTTTTTAAATTGATTATTTTTAAAAAGTATCGTATATTGTATCGTAAGAATTATATCAAATTGTAATTGAATAGCAAGATATGGTGTCATTTTAACTTGGTCTTGACAGATCCTCCAGGATTTAAAACGGTTAGCTGCTTTATGTTTCCATCTTCGCCCATTGTTGATTTCTCTTACTATGGCATTTCCCCAATCCATCAAGGTAATTTCCTCATCTACTGAGATGGATTTAGCATCAGCAAGGTCTTATCCATATTCTCTTTGTGAAAGTGGTCGCCTTAACCCCAGCACCTGCATATTTCTTATGCCTTGGAATGATTTGAACAAATGGATCGTCATGCCCATCCTTTGTTCTGCAGCTACTGCAGTGTGCAGGACAAACAGGATCAATAATCTTCTTATTGATAGTCCACAATTTATCCCATTCCATTCCATTCCATTCCATTCCATGAGATTAAGATTTTTTGATGCCCCCAAAATAAAGAACAAAAAACCAGAATGAGTTTAAGGGGTTAAATAAAAAAATTGAACAAGAAAATTGCTGATGAATGGAAGTTTTAAACCTTGCCATGTTAAGTACTGGTTCAAGCAATTTCACAGCCCCCACCCCTCAAAGGTATTAACTCATATGCCCAAGCATTATTACATTCAACTGCTAATATCAGATCATTTATTCAATTTTTGCTTGTTTAATAAAACGCAAGCCGAGTACAATTTCAGCTGACTTCTGATGAAATACCAAATATCTTAGAAACGTACTTGTTCAAGAATGAACTGTATCAGTGCCTCAATTTGCAGGCCTCGGTGCACAATACCCTGGACAGTAGGGAATCGAGGATCATCCCACCCATCAATCTTTCCATGTTGAACAAACCATAGAAGCTACTGCTTGCTAAGAAGTGTATAAACCATACTCAATCTACCGAATTCATATATATGGACCATTTTAAGTCCCATATCCTCTTGAATACTGAGCATTGCGATCATGATACTCACTGGATCGAAGTGCATGTGTAATACCTTCCTCCGCATCAACAAATATGGACATGCAAAATCGTAAGTGGGGTATATCTTATACTTGAAGCCAATCCTGTGATGGGGAATAGGGTTGCAACAGTAATATACTGGATCCCTAAGGGACTTGTTCAGGTCCTGCATGTCCAACTTCCCTCGGAGACAGCACATCAAACCTTTCTGACCCATCAATCATTTCCTTCCATAATTTCATGTTCTCCTTGGGGCTGTTATTCCTACAACTTGATTCAATTCCATCCATCCTTTCTTTTTGCATCTGCTCACGTGGTGTATCATCAATGTATGCCTTACCCTCCCGATTCAATTTCTCAGCCATTTCCATTAGCCCCAGGAAGTAATCAGACGTATATGTGACATCTTCATTAATACTCAAATGTTTTAATGTCAATCAGAAGATTATCCACAAATTCATTGCTTTCTTTCGCAGGATTTGTATTATCAAACCGGATGATAACTTTACCATGATACCTATCAGAAAATTACTGATTCCAGAGTGCTGCTTTTGAATGCCCAATGTGAAGATATAAGTATATAACCACTCAGCTCAGGTGCAAATCTCAAGCAGACTTTTCCATCTTCAGCATTTGGAAGATATACTTCAAATGCTACTTTTCCCTTTCCAACATCACCATTTATATTCTTGGCAGGAGCATTTGAATTCTGTGGCTGCTTCTCTTTTAGCTTTCTGGCTGTAGGCTTACCTGAGCCTTTTTTCCCAACATATGCTGTTGTAACTTCATTCAAAACAGCACCATGTTCAATTGATATTGAGTTGAACAAGCGCACCAAGTTTGGAAATTTTTTCAGACCCCCTCAAACTGTCCCATCGCCGCCCAGTTACTACAAAGAGTATCATATTAAGCAATCACAGTAGTGCTAAAAATTGCAGAAATAAGATGAAAAATAGATAATATGTAGGATGCACACAAACTATTACCTGCAAGACTTGACCTGATTGCTAAGTCCACAATTGACAGACTATAACCAACCAAAAATGTACGATGCAGCAAATAGCCATCCACGTAGCTACACGCTCCCTCAAATACAGAACCCGACCCAAAGACGGGCAGAGTCAAGCCATTCATCTATCTAGAAGAACAAAAACAAGAAAGCTAAATACCTAAACCCATTGGCAACGCTAAGCACATGGAACAGTTACAAGTAACAATCTCTATAGTATTAGAACTCTGAAATTAGAGCTAAATTAGATCTTCAAAACAGTTCAAAATGGCACCTGGGTAGACTCCAAGTCATCCTGCCTGCACAAATTGGGAATGCTTGATATTCGACCAAGATAACAGAGAAGATTATACGTTCCCTGCAACTTCACTCTGAATAAAGACACAAGCTTAAAAATACATTCACAACCATTTATTCCAAAGGCTATAAAAATATACACATACATATGTGTAACTATGTCAGACTCCAAAATTATATGAAGGCTTGTTAATTCTTAGATTGTTAATGCCAAAGAAAATTATACTCCATTTATTTACACATTCAATCTGAGGTAAAATATGAAATATAAAGTACATCTATTTTCTTAAAACCCTAAATCAACCTCATTAACCAGTACAGCCAACAACACATAAAATCATAAACAATAAAGTAACTGATTGAACTGAAGCAAATAATACATAGACAAATAATGCATACAACTTCATATAGTTGGGGGCATCGGCCGCGAATTGTAGCTTAATCTCCCCATCAGAGAAATCTAGTTGAGAGAGAGAAGGGGAGGGTCGATTGGAGAATGAACTACTAGAGCAAAAAACCATCCTTTACCTAGCCTTTTTATTTGTGTTTGGAGGTGTTGTACTTGGCTTTTAGATTATTTGAAATAAACTGTAGTGTTGGGCACTGTACTAAGCTGAAAAATCAGATTTTTTAATTATTTAAAAAAGCTAAAAGTTGTTAAAATAAGTGGAAACAAACAGGATTAATTTGTAACATGATGATAAATTAATGATTGCAACTTGAGAATATTGTGCAATTTTATATTATATCAATAAAAAGAAAACTCTTTTAAATCTTCATTAGCTTCTCTGATGTTGAGCATGACGTTAATAAAGTTGCTAAAGATCTAGCTAATTTTACAACAATTATTTGCATTTAATTTTTGTGTGCATGAAATCCAATTGGTAGGGAACTAACTTTGCAAGAAAGATTTGAATTACATATATATATATATGAAGTTTCCCAAACAGACCACCATACTGAACTCAAAACCACCATGTAATACATATGAAGGCTCTTTCAAGCAAGGAGGTAAGTGGTCTATAAAGCCAAGAATAAAGCATCCAGTTTGCATATTTAAAATTGAACACACCACCATTAGAAAAAACAGATGCTCTAAGCCCAGTTTATCAAAAGACAAAATTTGCATATATAGGAATCGAAAATCACAATTGTTTTTGAAATGAAAAAGTGCAGACTACAAAGTACAAGATAGCACAATATATGATACAACAGTAAGGTCCCATCCCTGTTTCTGTTATAAGCATATTTAGACTCGTCTCTCCCAAAAATCAGTTCATGCCTGGGATTTACCAGATTTGCTAGCTGCAGCAAGTTCGACAGATATGATGAAAGTAGACTTTCCTGCCTCCCTCAGATATTGAACATCTCCGTTCATGAGCTTCACTAGTTTTCTGCTGATGAGCAAGCTTATGCCTTCCTCAGATGTCTCAGCATTACTTCCGAACATCTGGCTCAACAAGTCTTCTGGTACCCCGCCTCCAATATGTGTGATACTGAATCCAAGAAGATAAAGCCAATAAGTAACGAAGTAGAGCAAATTTTGAAAAACAATATATTTCTATGTACCTCAACACCATTTGTTAATGAAATTTTTTTTCTCTTTCAAGTACAGATAGCAGAACACTATTTGGCTTCAAAGGTTTCATATATTCTCGGGTTTGAACACGTTAGAGACCCGTGCAAAGTATTAATTTGCCTAAAAGTTTGTTTAACAAAAAGCAGAATTAATTTTGTCTAGGACTCAATAGTCTTGGGGCGTATTACAAAAAAAACAGATCCTTATGTTCATGTCTTATAACTTAATAAACTCATATTAAACCAAATGGTGAACTATAGTACTTCAACATTATCGTTTATTAAGAAAATCCCTTCGACTATCCCTTCTTAAGGACCAACTTGGTTAGTTGGTTTCTTATTCAAACAAATGTTATCTATTATTATCTTACTAACAAGAAACTTAGGACATTTTTTGTGTAATTAAGTCCATGTACATATAGAAATGACCATAAATATTCCTCACATGGAATCGGTGTAATATCTTGAAAATTTTATCAGGATTATAAATACAATCTTAAAAGGTTAAAGAATTAAAACCCTAGAAGTATGAATCGAATACCTAACAAACGACTGTTCGGGTAAACTTTGAAAAACCTAATACGACTTGAAACCACGATCGTAAACGCTCAGGTTTACGATCGTAAACCTACAACTAGGTTTTGGGAAGTTTAAAACCTAAATCTATTGTTTCATGAAAGAAAAATATTTTCGCGGGAAACGCAAAAAACCTCAAGCTTAGAAATTTTCACCAATGAGCTTGGGAATATATTCGTATTGACAAGCTGTTTTGTCGTGCTTACGGTGACAAGCTGCTTTGTCGTGCTTAGGAAACATGCTGCTTAGGTTTAATCACTACTCAAGCTGGTTAAAACCTTAATTAAGGTTTAAGCTAATTAGGTTTATTAAATCAATCCAAGTGAAACCTTATGGACTAATCAAAATCAAGGAAGACTTAAACAAAACCATTCTAGACCAATGGGAGTCAAGGACAAGAATTGTAATCCTTGTGCAAACAAACCAACTAATCAAAACTAGACCTGACAAACGGGTCGGGCCAAAACGGCCTAGGTTTTTCTGGGCAAAAAATCTTCAGCTCGTGGCCCGGACGAGCTGGGCCGGGGCCATTTGATTATTTTATTAATTATTATTATTATTATTATTATTATTATTATTATTATTTATTTATATATTTTTTTACAATTATGACACATAACATGATGTTTTGATTTTGGCTATTGAGTATAACATGCAATTTGTTTTATTTAATAAAAATGTACTTATTAAAAAAAATATTAAAAAACTTATGTTTAATTAAGAAATAATTTTAACTTTATAAACTATTGTTATTTATTTGATTAAACATGTGAAATTAATAATTGTAATTAAATACCAATTGGCTAATTTTTAAAAAATGCTAGAATAATACCACAAACACATTACACATGTATGTATTTATATAGTGACAATTATTTGATTATACATGTAACGTATTCTGCTATGTACAAGTATATAAAAATATAATTAATTATTATTTTTTAGTAACATTTGATAATCAATAATATTTTAAATTTTGCCTTATTTAAGTTCTTTCAGATCTAATAGCTCTATGTTTGGAGATAATAGTATTTTGAACAAATGAATAAAAGTTTTGCTAATGTTGTTATTAATTCACTTAAAGAATATTGTTATGTTTAATTAATTAATACTGCATAGCTTATTAGATGCTAACAATTTGATCGAACTGAATTGTTCATATTGATTAAACAAATTTAAAAATAGTTCTCAATACTGAAAAGCTAGCAAAATGTCCTTAATTTGCTTATACCTGCAAATGTTGCAGACTAAGCCTTTGAGGAAGATATTGTTATTTTAAGAAATGGTAAGATGATGCAAAGGTGGCTCAATGTATTATGCTCGTATCCATAAGTATCGAGTTACAGCGTCAACACGAGAAAATGGATGAACCTACTATTTTGCTACACATTCAATAGTTGTATGGAGAGTAAAGTAGGTCAACTAGATATAAGACATCTAAAGAACTCTTCCGATCTATAACAACTAATGACACTACAGTAAAGACATATCCTAAAGATGATTAATCTGATTGATCAATTGGGACAACTGGGTTTTATCAAGGATGAAAATTGAGTCAGGATTCGATCTTGCAGTCACTCACTGACTCTTATTCACAATATGTTGTGAACTTCAAGCATTAATAAGCTAGACGTCAGCTTAACTTAGGGGTGCACACAAAACCGACCAAAACCGAAAAACCGACAAAATCGAACATTATAAAACTAAAAAACTGAAACTAGTTCGGCCGGTTTGGTTTGGCTTCTCAAAAAACCGAAACCGACCAAACCGACAGAACAATTTAAAATTATAATATAATTTATATACTTTTCTAATAAATATTTATTTTATATAATTATATATTTATTATATGTCTTTATTGTGACAAATTTGCAAAACTTCTATCCTAGTGAGTGAGTTAGGTGATTTTTGTTTTTCGAATTTAGAGAACTTCTATTATAATTAGTAGTTATTGAGTTAGTGATTTATTAATTGTTATAAAAAATTGGCAATATAATAAATATCAAATTATCAATTACGGAACCGAATAACCGAATAAACCGACCGATTTAACCGAAACCGAATAAACCGATAACCGATTACGATGTAAAAATTTAGGCGGTTTTGGTTTTTAATTTTTTATAACCGACTTAAATGGTTTGGTTATTTTTTTCTTTCTAAAAAACCGACCAAACCGATCGTGTGCACCCCTAGTTTAACTGATTTGCATAATATGTTAAAGACTGTTGAGAGTCATTTTCCTTCAAAGAAAAACCAGGTCTTACTCGTAGATGAATCTTCTAAGTTGAAGAAGATGACCAAAGGTGTTTCTGAAGAGTTAGAAAAGATAGAAGGCAATAGTAAGGTTAAACAAATGACATAAATAAAAGTGATCCTGATGGCAAAAAAGTTTGCTTTCATTGCGATAAGCTGAGACACACAAAGAGGAACTACAAGGAGTATCTTGTAGTAGTTAAGCAGAAAAAGCTTAGTGAAACTTCTACTGCAGATATAGATTTTTTCATAATAAAATAGAACTTTCTATAAATTAAGTTCTACTTGGGTATTAGATACCGGCTGATGGTCTTAATTAAGTTATTTTTAACATTTTTTTTATGTATTGATGTATTTTTTTTTTTTAGAAAATAAAATAAAATAAAATAAAAATTGGGCCACGAGCCGGGACAAAATAGCCCACTTTTTTTGGGCTGAAAAATAAAAGCCCGTAGCTCACTTATTTTTTGACAGCGCAAACTTGAGCCATTTTTGCCAGGTCTAATCAAAACCATGATCCAAATGAAGAAAACCATAATCCTTTGTGAACAAAACCAACCCAAACATGTCAAGCACCTTAGCTAGATATTTTAGGAGGCAAGTATGTTTTATAGTCCATTCTACCCAAACCTTGCAAGCCTATAAATACCAAGTCTTCCCATCATTAATTCCTCACCAATTCATTTACAAGTAAAGCTATAGAGAGCTGATAATTAGTAAGAGCAAGGAGCTTAAGCAATCAAGGGAAGTAAAGCTTGCAACTTCAAGAGGTAAGAAAACCTAGTTTTGATGTTCTTCATTCTAGTTCATGTGTAGAAATCATGAAATCTTGCACACTTAGGTTTATGATTATGTATTAAATGTTATAGAGTCATAAAATATGACGGCCTAACAAATTAATGCTTATGACATCAAGTTTTGTCAAGCGGATCAAAGATTTATGAAACTAATTTTCATCATGTACAAGTGAGCACGAAGTCCGACCAAGCAAGCAGGTAGATTTCGGGGCGTCGCAGTCACACATCTACACTATAGATTCATCAAAACATTCTTCTTCAAGAAAAGTATCAAAAAGTTCATTTCTATCAAGCACTTAATTGTCCCGTAAAACATTATGGCTCATTTTGATTGTACCTGAATTCCAAATGCACAAGCTGAACAGATTGCCCCAAATTATCCTTGTTTAAACTAGCCGAAATACCAAGGTGACCACCAGTTGGAGTAAATTTCACGCATATTACCAAGAAATCAGCAAGGACTTGTTGAAGCCTCAGATCATCTCCATATAATGTTTCAGACATCATATCATCAGCAAAATTATTAACTATTTGAATACCCTTTCCGTTGCTCCTCGTCATGACTTGACTCATTGCAGGAACAAATACATCATGAAGCGTGAACTCTGACATTTCCAGGTCCAAGTACCTACAAAGGTTGTGGCAGAAATTGCGAAGTTTAGGAATGATAACAGTTAAAACTTATAGCAATGATGTGGGCCTAAATAAGTAATGCAGTTCCACAATCAACAAAAAATTGGATAGCTATGAATATGACAGGGCACATGAAATTGATTTGATTTCAAATTAACCTTATAACTTAAATAGTTCATATATGTTGAAAAATAATTTTCTAAATCAAATTAGTAAAACTCAAGTATTTATTCCTGTAACTGAGCAAGAATTTAAGGTAGTCTATGTCACAGGTGGATTCATGTGAATGTGGTACATCCATATGTGAAGTCCTCCAGGGAGGAGAAAATGGACAATAGCAAATTGATTTTAGCCTAAATACTATTTCTTTGTCGTAATCAAGGAAAATAGCTCAGACACAGAGTTCTTCCTGTGCTCTCACTAAAACTTATGCATACCTAAACCTAAAGGTTTCTTGATATGAATAGTAAATTAACTCGGTAAAAGAAAGTCAGATTTAACATACCCATCAATGATGCTATCAAGATCTGTGTCATCAAGAATTTTGTTGAGCTGACGCTGGCACTGGACACTAGTATACAGAAGTTTTTTTTGCTCCTCCTCCAATTCCGTCCCTTCCAACATCTCCCGAGAAAACATAATCCCAGAGAGAGGATTTCTGACTTGCCTTCTGACATAAGCTAATGCTTTCAATCTCTTCACAGCAGTCTGCTCTGATAACCTTTGTATATGAAGTGCTTGCTGCAGCTCTTGACTTGCTAGCTGCAAGAAGCAAAAGATACCAGAAGCATTACCCTCTCCATCCAACTTTTTGCTTACACAGAGCAGGCATTCTACATATTTCCCACTCTGTGCAAAGAAACCAAAACAAATCTTTTCAGATTCCTGACTAGTCATAGCATTGTTCAGTACAATACCAAGATTCACAAAAGCCTCTTGATTCTTAAGACGACAATATGATGTTTGGGTCCCAAAAATTTCCCCCAAAAGCATTTTATCTACAACCTCCTCTCTACGCCAACCAGATAACTCTGTCATAGCTTGGTTCCACTCAGAACACCAGCCAAATTCATCTGTGCCAAATATTGGGGGAATCAATGGGTTTGGATTCTGCATAATAGTTTTATAGTCTCCTTCAATCCGTGTAAACTTATCCATGATGGTCTTTTGACCTGTTACATCTTGGGCTACGAAACATACGCCAACAACATTGTCATTGAGAGCCCTACTCGCACAAGCATTCACAACTAAGCTAATAGGACCATAGTCTCTCCTAGATCCATGAGTTTTGATTTCGAACTGGATATTTTGCTCTTCTTTCCCTGATGAGAAGAACAAATATGAGAAAAAACAGAATGATACCTATAATCTAATCAGAAGTAATAGAAAGTATCGTTTCAATTTTTTCCTCTTAAAAATGATAAAAATGACGTATTTTTTTTGGACTTTTCTGTGAATATGATATTTCACAGAATAGCCCATCAAGTAATCATGTGTTTTACACTCTTTTTTGTCAGTATGATTTTAGTGTATAGCATTTTGGTCTAGATAAAAGCATGCAGAATTTTGAATATTATAGTCTATAGTAACTATCAGTAATGCAAACGCAATTCACATGAAAAACAGAAATATCATACCCTGCAGTGCCAATTCCAACATCTTCTTCACTGTATCAACTGAAAAATCTTCCACAAGTGTGAGCAAATGCTTCCCAATTGCTTTCTCAACAGGAAGACCAGTTAATTCAGCAATTTTTGTATTCCACCCATTAATCAGCTCGTCTGCATCAACAGCCAAGATTGGCACTGTAGCTGTTTCAATCAGTCGGACCATCTCACTTGTGACTGCTTCTAGTTCCTGCACCCCTTCAATTTTAAGGTCATTGAGCTTTGTATGGATCGCACTGGCGCTTGAAATTATTGATTTATCATCACTGAAAGCGTTCCTCAGGATAAGCTGCAAGGAATGGATTGCATCCATCTCAAAGTCCTTCCAAGGTAAACTCCTTGCCTTTACAACTTCCAGGAAAGCTTTAAAAGATGACCTTGGGTGCATCTTCGTACCATCATCCTTCTCACCCAGTTCATGCTTTGCACCACCCCATCGAATTTGTGCAGCAGTGTGGGACCTGAACCAGAAAAGCATGTCTTTGGAAGTAATCCTCACTGCTGCCATCCCACATACATCGCCAAGAGTAAGAGCCCCAGGAAACCCTGCATCATACAAGCTATCTGTACTCAAACCTGTCGAATCCATATGGTACTCAGAGAGCCATGAAACGATATCATTAAGCTGATAGTCACTCGGAGTAACTCCCATTCTATAAACCTTATTTTTGTATAATAAGGTAGCCCCATCACATTTCACAAGATCCATCATGTTTGGACTCTGTGACACGATACCTAGGGGAGCATCTCGCATCAGCAAATCGCACAACAGTGCCTGAGTGCGCAGGATATTCTTCTCCAGAATCTGACTTTCCAATTCTAATTCCTTGTTGACATGTATGGAAAAAACTTGAGCAAGAAACTCACATGCATACCGAAGAGGAAAAGGAACAAACCTTGGAGTTGTGTTATGGCATACCACTAAGCCCCAAAGTTTCATTCTCTTCTGAGACTGTGAAGAACCAGGGCTCTCACCGTCTTCATCCTCATCGTTGACTACAACTGCCATTACCAGAGAAGCAATAGAATTCATGTTTTCCATATATTGTAGATGGCAACTATGTGGGGCCCTGAGGGTTGAACCACACAAGGTCAGATCAAGGGGAAGCTTTTCATCTTGCAGAACTTGCACATTTTTTGCTCGACAATCAACAATCATGCGGACTTTGTTCTTCATGAATAAAAAGCGTGCTGCCTGAGGGATATCAGTAGCTGGATAATGCAAACCCAGATAAGGCTCAAGCCCTGGCTTTGTGATTTCAGACGTCACCTCCCCATGATGATCATCATGAAATTTATAAGCCATCACCCTGTCATAATCTGTGAGTTCAAAAACCTCCTGAACCATTGTATCACAAAGCCTTTCCATACTCCCACTAGGCAAAGACTGCAACCGAGTAATTGCTTTGGCCGCTAGCTTGTACGATTGCAGGGCCCCCGCAGCAGTCATAGGGACTTCATAAGGCTTTACAGGCTCAAAATCAATGATCAAACTACCTGTTACTCTATGAACAATTGCATAAAATGGTTTCCCAGAAGTTTTACAGTGAACTAATATGGGATTTAACAGAGAGACCTCCCCAAATCCTAAGGCCTTGTGCAAGGCAGCTGCACTGGGGCCAGTGAAGATAGTTCTCACATCAGTTCCAATTCCAAGAGCCGGATGGTCACCAACACTCGGAACAGCATGACTGACCATTGTCAGCATTTCAGGAGCATTCTCACTGTAGGCAATAACTTTGAAAGTTTTTTCATCTAGGGCTAACAAACAACCAAAGGGCTGGATCAGCTTGCATTTTTGTATGTGGTGGAGGTAAGCTGTGGTTACCTTGTCGGATCGAGGTTGTTGATTAACACACACTGAACTTGAGTAGTCAAAGGAACTACCAGACTCTTCAAAATCTGCATGGAGCTTTGCGTCTACGGTGGTCTGTACAATCCTTGCACTCTGTTTTGATCTTCCTGAATGGCTTGAAGACTGGGCAGGTCTTGAAGATGACATTTCTGCTTAGATCTAAAGAAAGATAAGATGTCAAAGAAAACAAGAAAAGCAATCAACCACCATTCTTATCCAAAGGAAACATCCAATATTTTTCCCAATTCTAGCTGCAATAGAGAAGCATAATGACAATAATAATACTAGTTATAGTCTTATAACATTATTATATTTACTCTAAAGTTGCAATTATTTCAATGACAGTATGCCCCACATGATACTACAAAGGTTGTAAAACTAATCAGTAGGTAACCCAATTGTTAATTCTTACACTCAATAGTGGATCCAATGAAAAAGTAATTTTTTACTAGTTTAACAAAAACATCCCTAAGTTGGAGCATAAGATGCTAGAAGAACAGATTCTAACACATTCAGATAATAAGAAACTGATCACTAAACAGTAACAATGAAGCATCTTTTTTTTTCTTTTTTTGGAAACAAAGATACTAAAGTCAGGCACCACTACGATAGTTTAACATAATTCACTTCATACGAGAAACTTTGAAATCAGTAATCCTTCTGACCAACTTATATATGCAGCAGTAGCTGAGTGGTAGTATAACAAAAGGCGGAAAAGAAAACTGTATGATTAACTACTCCTTGCAAACTAAACTAGAAAGACAAAACTTTGCCTATATATTCAAAGAGAACAGTGTCACATGAAGAAAAGTTTAAACCTAATTCACAAGATTAATAAGTTGATAATACTAACAAGCAACTCCTTCAGTTAATAGTGAAGAAAAAGCTAAAAATCTGACCTTATATTAGCATGAAGAATTTTAACAAAACACAACCCCAAAAAACACAAAATAGATTATCAAAGATAGAGGAGAAAGACTAGAAATCTAACCTTCTTTAACTGCAATAGAATGAAATCCGGTGATAGTGATGCTGAAGCAGCTTGAAAGTGCTTAAAAATATAAACCCCAAGCAGGCCCACAGAAACCCAATTCCATCCTGGGAAAACCCCATTCCCCCATTCCTCAAACAGCCTCGATTTACTACTTACTCCATTGATCCTTTCAAGTGCCAAAATGGTACTACCCCACAAAACCTTTTACCAATTAGTAAACATTTTTCTCAATAATACTCTTACCTATACATTATTATATACAGAAAGGGAAAGAATGGGAGACAAGACATAGCACTAGAAAGAAGACATCCTGATTGGCATTTTTGTTTGCTCAAAAAGATAATGGAGGATGTGATTCTTCCCAAAAATAGAAAAGCTTGGATTTTGATTAGTTGTTTAGTATTATTATATACTATACTGTGTACTCAGTTCAGTCGGTTGAATAAACAAGTGGAAAAATACAAATTGGAAAGTCAAGAAAACCCATTATGTATGTGTAGCTATAGATTACAGATAGGTTCATGAGTGTACAATAAAAAATGAATACCCATTTTGGTAGGTTGGTGATATTTTGAGGATCAAGGGGGGAAATTGAAGATTGGAGATGGGTAGTAAGTAAGGGGCAGCAGCCCAAGCGCTCCAATGGAAAATGGAGAGAAAGAGAGAATGATATGGGGGTAACGTGCAGTCCTCATCCTTGGGAGGTCTTTGTCAGAGTGAGAAAGACGAAGACGATGAGATGAAGATGATTATGGGCGCCGGGCGGTGGTGGCCCAGATTCTCAGTTTACCCACTAGCTTTGAGATCTGACCCACTTCTTGCCACATTTCAGATTTCCTGCCGATAGTGTTCAAACTCTACTTTTTTTCTTTTATTTTTCAATTATAATATCAAAATAATTTTTAAATAATAATAAATGTTGTTAAAAATTGAAAATATCATTATTAAATTTATATTTCTTCTAATAGCATAAAAAAAAATTCTAAAAGTTATTTGAAGAGTAAAAACAAAGAATAATTTTCTTTTTTGTGCTTGATGTTTTTAATAAAAAGTTTTGAATTATATTTTTGTAAATAAATAATGCCAAACTCTATTGGGGAATGTTTTTCTTTTTATTATGAAAGATCACATGTTTAAATTTATTTCTTAATAAAAAGTCAAAATTTAGAAATATACGTTTCCCTTATATTCTTCCTTAATTTCTCTACGGACCTTTTATCTAGATTCTCTCTAAACTCAAAAGATAAAATATATTTTTAAAATTAAATTATATATATATATATATATATATATATATATATATATATATGTGTGTGTGTGTGTGTGTGTGGTGGTGGGTGGGGTGGTGGGTGGGGTGGGGGGGGGGGGGGGTGTTGATCCATAGCACGCATTATTCCAACAATCTCACATTTTATTGCAGGATCTAATGACTAAGAGAGAACCTGGTCGCATGTAGGACATGTGGCCGGGGAGATTTTTTTTCCTCTAGTCGTAACTCCTATATGTGACCAAGCAGACTATGTTATTTTTGGTTTTGGTCTAGCCGTATGTAGAAGTTGCATCCAGGAAAAATGTCGTCGTTTTTTTTGGCCGCACCTCCTACATGCAGTTAAGCCAAAATCAAAACGATTTTTTTTTCATGAGTTCAAATTTGGAGAAAATTATGACAGTTGAAGATTTAGATAACCATGACTTATGAAATTTATCAATATCTTCCACATACATTTAAATTAGAATAATTATAAACACACAATAACCAAATACTACATCCATCTACACCATTAAAAAATAAGGTATGACATTCAAATTCGTGTCATGCCCTACTTTTTAATTGTGTAGATAGATGTAGTGATTATTTATTGTGTATGTAGACTTGTCCTTTAAATTATATACATGTACTAAATATCATATTAATTATAAATTTTAAATGAATTAACAAAATTAAAGTTGATCCTATTTTAAATGAATTAATTATTTTGTTAGAATTTTTGTTAAGAAATATATAAAAATAAATAATTTATAGAAGTTGGCTATTTTAAAAATAAAATAGTTATAGAAATTTAAAACTATATAATATAATTTTTAATTTTTTTTAAATATGAAAGTTTGTGGCTGTTAAACCAATAATGTGAAGGATATTGATAAATATTTTAATTTTTTTATAAATATTTTAAAATTTAAAACAACCAACTACTATAAATCATTTATTTTTATATATTTCTTACCAAAATAATTAATTCATTTAAAATAGGATCAACTTTAATTTTGTTAATTCATTTAAAATTTAAAGTTAATATGATATTTAGTACATGTATATAATTTATTATGTGAAGGCTATTGATAAATTACATAAGTCATGGTTATCCAAATCTTCAACTGTCATGATCTTTAATTTGAACTCATGAAAAAACCCCAAAATCGTTTTGGTTTTGGCCTGGCCGCATGCAGGAGGTGCAGTAAGGGAAAACGGTGTCATTTTCCCTATCCGCAACTCCCACATGCGGCCAGGAAAAAAAATTATCCATGGCCGCATATCCCCTCCTAACTATTAGATCCTACAATGAATGATGATAAATGAGCTTGCCGGAATAGTGTCTCTGGCCAGTGCGTGCTATAGATCAGGTCCTTATACATATATAACCATACGATCTCAACTATTTGCCCGAAAGGAATGTGCCCCAATAAATAATACAATAAAATTTTGATGACTAAAAATAAATATAAAAAAATATGGTAGTTCATTATTATTACTGAATTCAATAATGTATAGTTAATTATTAATTAATTGTATTTTGTTACATTATTTTATAAATTATTTCTTATATCATTATTTGAGATCATAATAAAACTTTAAATAATAAAATATAAATTGTTGCTTCCCAGAGGTATGTGCATATGATCTAAAAAGGGAGGGGGAGGGGGAGGGGGGGATAAATAGATCATTATACAATTAGTGTATAACTTTTACATTTAAGAACATTTTTACCAAATAATTAAGCAATTGTATGCACAACGGAATTAAACTATTTGGTAAATCCCCTTTCTGATCATTACAAATGAAAAACGCAGTTTTGCATATAAATTTGCAAATGGAAAGCTGTCTTGATAATAATTACAGCATACATGACATAAACATGAAATACAAAGAAAGGATAAACATACATTAAGAACACAATGATTTTAAAGATGTTCAGAGCCTGAACTACTCTTACTCTTCTCTTCCACTCCATTGAGCAGGGATATTCCACTAAGGATATATTAGACATTAAGTCCGTACAATTTGGACACTAAGTCCTTTAACTAAGGTTTCACTAAGAATCAGGCATGTGTCAAGGTCCCCACATATGACACTAAGTCATCTTCCCTCAACAGATGCTGATTCACTAAGAATCAGACCGGCGTCACTCAATTTTCTCCACAGGACACTGAGTCCTCTTCCTATCTTGGGGCAGATTCCTCTAAATCTAGCGGGTCACTAAGTCTCGACTTTGTTGTTTGTTTGGAGTTGTTGGGGGTGTTGTTAAGCTAATGTTAAGCTCTTTTATAAAGAGCTTGGCAGCGAAGGAGTGATTTTCAGAGCCTCTGATTCATCTGATCGGCTCCTGCTCTGGAATTATTCTTAATCGATCTCTAAAGTGTAGAGTAGCTTTGGGTTGATGATATTCATTTAATTGATCGATCCCCCTTCAGTCACTTGTAAATTGGTCTTTTTTTTCCTTATACTCCTTTAGTGTATAGATTAATCTTCTTCATTAAGCTCTGACCGATCTAACTCTACGTTTTTTTCTCAATTGGTGGGTTCTCTCTTCTATATTCAGCCTCTACTTTTCACCACCAATTTTCTCTTTCGACTTGATGTTTGCGTTGGTCGACCTTTCTCTCATATGGCTCCATTTTCTCCTTTTCTCTCTCTCTCTCTCTCGGACCTTAGTTCTATCTATGTTGGTCTCTCACTCTTTTTTTGATATCTTCATTGCAGTCCTTACATAGAGAGATTTCTGCCATTTTTGCCCATTGGAGATTTGATCGTTGAAAGTTTTATATGTTAGAGCTTTGCCCGTTGGAAGATAGCCGTTGTTTCCTTTAATGCTTTGATATTGAAGATCTCTGATGTTGATGTTTGAGAAATATCAGCTTGATTCCTGCTATTGCCTTTTGTTGTGTCAATCTTCTTTCTACTTTGACATGTCAGCTAGCTTTCTGCTCTGTTACATCACATCAATCTCCAGAAATAATGGTCACGTGGATGAAGTCATCTTTGTCAAATAGTCGTTGGGCATTTCTTGAATAATGTTCAGATCAAATTTTAGATTATAGCAATATCTTCAAGATCTTCTATTATGATAATCTTCCAAGTATCATTCTATGCTTGCATCTGATTGATCTGTCGCTGTCTCTTTTCATAGTGTTTGACTTCTTCTACAATTAGCCCTTTGTTATACGAGTTATTTTGCGATCTTCAACTTTATGTCTTGCAGACTTTACAATTTTCTTTCTTTACGATCCACTCTACGAACTTAAAGCCTTATGATCTGCTTTACGTTCTATGAACTTTACGATTGACTTTATTCTTTATCTCTACAAATCCTACGATTTTTTTATCTTCTTCTTCTTCTTTTCAGTGTCTGCTTCATGCTTTAACTTTTGAAGATCTGCCAGACAGTCTTGGTTCACTTCTTGAGAACTATAACTTGATTTTTAATTCTTCTTGATTTTCTCCCCCTCACTAGAGCATTAGCTATTTGCTGGATCGCTAACTTTGATTCCTCTTCCTCTTGATTAAGCAATTCCCCATTACTTGAGCACTCATTATTTGTGAGATTGTGATCTCCACTTTCATCCCTTTCCAATACACTTCTTCTGTTGCAATGGGTATCACATCCTCTTCTGATAATCTAGCTTTAGCCGATTCATACTTTGCTCCTTTTCTTAGCTAGTTTACCTAAGACTACTTATTTTTGCTGAAAAGTTCTTTGATTCGATCATTCTAATTCTTGCGTCGTATTGAATATGTCTCTCAATGCCTTGGGCATTAAGTTCTTTGATGGGTATGGTACTGAGTCGGCTCATTAATGTAGTAACTCTACGTTTCGAAGTCGGTCAACGATATTAATAACTCAACGATCTGATGATATTCTGTCCAGCTTCATTCTACGATCTTAAGTACTTTGACTTGTTCAACACCTATGAGCTTCCATATCTACTTCTTCTGCTAGTGTCTTTTGTCTTGTTGTACTATGATGAGTCTGCTTGACAGAGTTCTACGAACTTTTCTTATGTTTTGATCTTATGGAATGGCTTCCTCTTTCTGATTCTTTGTCCTTGTGAAGTATGTCAGACATGTCCAATTTTGTGCTTAAGCATTTTTTTTCTGACTTCTTCATGCTTAGCACAAGGTATTTTAACTCTTTCATTTGATTTGTTCAGTTTTATCCTTAGTGTAAGACCCTGAATTTTAATAAATAGATTTTAAATTTTTTCTCATAATTTTATGCTTAACAGTAAGGTGTTAAATTAATAAAAATTAAAGTTAATGATGTTATGTGCAAAAAATTTATGTCAGACAATTTTCGATTGGTCGGGGAATATTCGTTCTGTCGAGGAATATTCGTTCTGTCGGGGAATATTCGTACGACGGTGCCGAAATATTCAGTTATGGGTGGACCCCACAACGAAATATTGTCGTATGAAGAAAACTTCAGCAGTAGCCTTTCTAAATAAAAATGGTCAATGGTATTAGCTTTTAACTGTTAAAATACCCAGTGATAAAAGTATGGTAACATATGGTATTTGTAAGACCCCGAATTTTATGAAATACAAAATTTAATTTTTCTTCATATATATTTTTTCTGAAACAGTAAGTGATTAAATTGATAAAGTTAAAAGTTAAGGATGTTATGTGTAAATTATATTATGTCGGACAATATTCGTTTGGTCGGGGAATATTCGTACGACAGCGCCGTACGAACCAATCATTGGTGGACCCCACAATGAATAATTGTCGGATATAGAAAACGACATAAATAATTTTTAAATGGTCAATAGTACTATCACTTTTAATTGTTAAAATACCTAGTGGTAAAAGAATAGTAACATATGGTATTACACAGTAGCACACGGTATTGTACAGTAGCACACGACATTGCACAGTGTTTCGTATTATTAAACTGATAAAGTGGTTATCGTACAATATTTGACTTTATTGTCACATGCACAATAATTCATAATATTAAACTGATAATTGTCACAGTAGCATATGAATAGTAATTCACATTATTGAATCAATAATTGTCATTACACAGTAACGTATTCTTTCTTTTATATACTTTCTGCATTATTGTTATCTCTATTATGATGTTAATTAAACTGTTGTATTTCATTATTAATTAATTTGATATCTAACTCAGAGAGTCAACTACACTGTATTTATAACAATTAGTCATAATAATGAATAAGTGTGAATTATTGTTGAATAATTGAATTGATAAAGTTATTTGTTTATAATATAAAGTTAGGTGATATAAAATGAATGATATAGATTAAAGATAATATAGAATTTGAAATGGATGGTATAGATTAAAAGATGATCTTTAAATGAATGGTTTAGATTAAAGAAATCTTAAAAGATGAAATTAATGGTATAGATTAAAGATAATATAGAATTTGAAATGGATGGTGTAGATTAAAAGATTATCTTTAAATGAATGGTTTAGATTAAAGAAATCTTAAAAGATGAAATGGATGGTGTAGATTAAAAGATTAAACATTATCTTGAAATGAACGGTTTGGATTAAATTAGAAAATCTTGGTTATGATAAGATTTTTGGCTATAAATAGAGGCCTTAACTTAAGGATTTTTCATAAACTTCCTTACTTGTTCTTTTTTTTCACTCTCTAAATACTTCTTTGGGTAAGTTCTCTCTATGTGTGCTTAAGATCTATAAGTGTACGAGTATTGTTCAAGTTAATCAACCTCATGTAAATCAATATCTAGTCACGTGTTAAGGTAAGGGATTCCATCTTTTTCATCTTCCACTATTCAAACTTACTACGGTAAGGGATTTTCATTCTTTGATTCTCGAAAATAATATCGTTTCTCTCTTACTAATAAGATGTGTCATTTATTTCCATGTATTAAATTGTGGGAATAACCTTACAGCGCGGATTACCGCATGTTGGTGAATAACCTTTCGTATTCATTCCTTATTAATCTATGAGAATAACCTTACTGTGCGGATTACCGCCTGTTTGGTGAATAACTCTTCGTATTCAATTTTTATTAAATTGCGGGAATAACCTTACGGCGCGGATTACCGCCTGTTGGTGAATAACATTTCGTATTCATTCCTTATTAATCTCTGAGAATAACCTAACTACGCGGATTACCGCATGTTTGGTGAATTACTCTTTATATTCATTTCCTATTTTTCTAAACATTTCTATTGAACTGTAACCGTTATTCTGAACTGTAGATCTTGAATATCATTTTTGAATTTTACTCCACATCATGTTGACAATTTGGACATTATTTAAATCTGCACAATGTAAACTTCCAATACTTATTGTTTATCATGTTTCTTCTGTTCATCATTTGTATCACTGTTATTTGTACTAATCATCAAAAATCAAGCTGTTGTGAATATCTGTGGCCGGGGGCACATATGCGATATAATTGTTGAACAGTTAATAGGTTAAAGGCGATATAATAGGTTAAAGGCGATACATCTGTTCAGTGTATTTCATGACACGTGGTGAAAGTTCTCTTTGGCCCGTAGTGCAAAGATGAACTGTTGTTTGGTATGATTATGACCAAATGCTGAATACTGGTATAATCATGACCGTTGATATTATATTAAATATCTTTGGCCCGTAGTGCAAAGATGAACTGTTGATTTGCATGATTATGACCAAGAACTGTGAGTTGTATTCTCATGGTCAGTGGTGTTTCAGATGATAAAAGTTGATGATGTTTTTCCTAAAAAGAGAAGCGAGTGGACACTATAGTCTCCATTATTCTTCTAATAGATTGCTCATTCCGCTGCTATTATTGATCTGAACGTTGTTAAAGAATTTAACTGCAGTTTTTGATATAAACCTTGTAGTCTATTGTATTCTATCAAGAACACAACTATTGAAGGCTAACGATAATTTATTCGTCATTATTTTAGTCATGTTATTCTTTACTGGGCTATTTGAGCTCACCCTTTCTTTTTGTTCCATTGTTTTTCAACAGGAGATAAGAACGTAGCTGGGTCTAGCCGGGGGATGGAGTGAGAGTCCGAGGGATAGCTATCGTAGTCTTCACGTGTTGTAAAATAGTGTGACAATAATCGTGAAAGACTTAGTTGTGTATTATTATACACTGTATTGTTGTACGTTGCACTACTTATAATAATTTTGTGGTAGTCTTTTGACAACTCAAGTTTGGGCTGTGTGGGCCCCGAGTTGGGGGTGTCACAGTATTATACTGTAGCATGCGGTATTTTACTGTAGCTCATGGTATTGCATGATAGCACACGGTATCACACAATATTTAAATTATTGAACTGATAAAGTGGCTATTGCACAACATTTCATCAATAATTGTAATTACGCAGCATTTTATATTATTGAATCAATAATTGTCATTACACAGTATTTTACATTATTAAATCAATAATAATCATTACCCAATATTTTACATTATTAATTGCACAGTGTTCTATATTATTAAATCAATAATTATCATAATGCATAAAATCTTGCATTATTGGGCCAATAATTATTACAATAGTAGTCATGAGTATTAAACAATTAGACATATTTATTATTTGAAAAATACGGTATGTTTAATAATTGAGATATTAAATCAATAAAATAATATAAAAATGTGTAACGCGTGTACGTGTGCAACACGTGTAAATGTGTAACACGTGTAAATGTGTAATACACGTAAATGTGTAACGCGTGTAAATGTGTAACACGTATAGGCGTGAAACGCGTGATAGTCATTGAGCGATGCAGATTAAAGTGTGAAACGTGTGTTGGTTGATGAATGGTTCAGATTAAAAGATGAGATTAAAATGTGTAACGTGTGTGTGGAAAAGTTGGTTAGGCTCTGACTATAAATAGGGGGCTTAGCATAAGGCGTTTCATACATTCCTCACTCAATCTTCTTTTCACTCTCTAGATATTTCTTAGTATAAATGTCTCCCTAAGTGTATTAAAATTATCTTAAACGTTGAAGATCTGGAAGGGTACGAGTATTGTTCAAGTAAGTTTTTCTTTTAAAAGTTATATAAACACTCACACACACATCAGTTTACAACTCTTCATTTAGAATACTCTTCTATTAGAAGATTTATTTTGAAAGACTTCATTTGAAAGATTTTACTTTGGAAAATTATTTTGAAGTATATTGAAATAGTCACTTGGATGATTTTATATACATAAAATTTGTAAGACCCCGAATTTTATGAAATATAAAATTTAATTTTTCTTCATATATATTTTTTCATGAAACAGTAAGTGGTTAAATTGACGAAATTGAAAGTTAAGGATGTTATGTGCAAATTTTATTTTGTCGGATAATATTCGTTTTGTCGGGGAATATTTGGGTCGTACGACGACGCCGAAATAACTAATTATTGGTGGACCCCACAACGGAATAATTGTCGGATATAGAAAACGACAGAAGTAACATTTTTAAATAAAAATAGTCAACGGTGTTAACTGTTAAAATACCGGTGATAAAAGAATAGTAGCATACGGTAATTTATGGTATTTTTCTGCAGCACACGGTACTCTACAGTAGCACACGGTATTGCACAGTGTCTCATATTATTGGTCTGATAATTGACACCGTAACTGTTGCGCATCATTTTAATCAATAATTGTCACTGTATAATATTTTATGTTATCAATTCAATAATTGTTGCTACACAGTATTTTGCATTATTGATTCAATAATTGTCATTACACTGTATTTTATATCATTGACTCAATAATTGTTGGTGCACTGTAGTTTAAAATTATTGAACCTAATAATTGTCACAGTAACAAATATACTATAATTTATATTATTAAATTAATAATAATCTGTAACGTGTTTATTACATTATTGTTGTAGCATTATTTTATATGTTGGACCCACATGAAGAATAAATATAAAAAAAAATAATAATAATTTTACTATTTGGAATAGTAACGTGAATAGTAACGTGAATAGTAACATGTGGGACCCATGTGGGGCCCACATGAGAAAAAAATATGCAGGATTTGCTGAAGTTGGTGAGAAAATGCAGCGCCAGGCGGCTGCTGAAATTTTCAGCAAAGTTGTGCATCACGTCTGTTATTCACCTACCGCGCATAGTGCCTTATTTTCTCCTATAAATAGTTTGCTCAGCTGAATAGAAAAATCACACCTAAAACATAAAATTTTTCTATAAGAATTTTATGAGTTTTCTCTGAGAATAGTAAGGTTATTTTGAGTGTTTGAAAGCCAAAAGGAGTGCAGGAATTTTTCAAGTAAGTCTTTTATTAAAGAGTAGTAATTTCATAAATTCCTATTTTTCACGATATTCACAAATCTTCCTTTAGAAGACTTTTCTTTGAGAAGATTCATTTTTAAAAGCTTTCTTTGAAAGATTTATTTTGAAATATTATTTTAAAAACTATTTTAAAGTAGTTATGTTATACTACAAAAATTATGTTAAATATATATAATTTTGATAGTTCATATTATACGAGTTATCATACACTTTGAAATTTATATGTGGTAATTACTAATTTTATTATAAATATATAGGTTGATCAGCCTCATTTAAATCAATATCCGGTCACGTGTTAAGGTAAGGAATATCATCTTCTTTCATATTCGAACTTACTACGGTAAGGGGTATCATTTTTTTCATCATCATAAATGGATATTATGTTCTTTCTTACTAGAATGGATTATCATTCTTTGATTCTCGAAAATAATATCGTTTATTTCTTGTGTCATTTATTTTCATGTATTAAATTATGGGAATAACCTTACGGCGCGGATTACCGCCTGTTGGTGAATAACCTATCGTATTCATTCCTTATTAATCTTTGAGAATAACCTTACGGTGCGGATTACCGCCTGTTTGGTGAATAACTCTTCGTATTCAAATTTTATTGTGGGAATAACCTTACTGTGCGGACTACCGCCTGTTGGTGAATAACCCTTTGTAATTATTTGTCTCGTGTGGAAATAACTTGTCTACACGAATTATCACATGACACTTTTATTTCATATTCATTTGTAACATCATTTTCTTTCATATTCGTAAATGTTATTATTTTCCTTTATACTCATAAGGGATACCATCTTTTTCATCTTCCATTATTCAAACTTACTATGGTAAGGGATATTAATTTCCTTCACCTTTTGTTAATCAAACCTGCTACGGTAAGGGATATTATTTTTTTTCATACTCCTAAATCGAAACTTATTATGGAACTATTGCTTCTATAATTCCTGAAAATATTATATGTTCTATAATAGTTGAACTTCATTATTTCAACTGAACCTTCCTATTTTCTGAACCTTTCTATTGAACTGTAACCGTTATTCTGAACTGTGGATCTTGAATATCATTTTTAAATTTCACTCCACATCATGTTGACAATTTGGACATTATTTGAATCTGCACAAAGTAAACTTCTAATACTTATTGTTTATCCTGTTTCTTCTGTTCATCATTCGTATCACTGTTATTTGTATTAATCTTCAAGAATCAAGTTGTTGTGAATATCTGTGGCCGGGGGCACAGATGTGATATAATTGTTGAGCAGATGTTAGGTTAAAGGCGATATAATAGGTTAAAGGCGATACATCTGTTTGATGTCTTTTATGGCACGTGGTGAAAGTTCTCTTTGGCCCGTAGTGCATAGATGAACTGTTGTTTGGTATGATTATGACCAAAGGCTGAATCTGGTATAATCATGACCGTTGGTGCTATATTGAATATCTTTGGCCCGTAGTGCAAAGATGAACTGTTGATTTGCATGATTATGATCAGGAACTGTGAATTTTTATTATCATGACTAATGGTATTTCAGATGATAAAAGTTGATGATGTTTTTACTAAAAAGAGAAGCAAGTGGACATTATAGTCTGCATTATTCTTCTAATAGATTGCTCATTCCGCTGCTATTATTGATCTGAACATTGTTCAAGAATTTAACTGTAGTTTTTGATATAAACCTTGTAGTCTATTGTATTCTATCAAGAACTCAACTGTTGAAGGCTAATGATAATGTATTCGTCATTATCTTAGTCATGATATTTCTTATTGGGCTATTTGAGCTCACCCTTTCTTTTGTTCCATTGTTTTTCAACAGGAAATGAGAACGTAGCTGGGTCTAGCCGGGGAATGGAGTGGGAGTCCGAGGGATAACTATTATAGTCTTCACGTGTTGTAAAATAAGTGTGATAATAATAGTGAAGACTTAGTTGTGTATTATTATACACTGTACTGTTAAACGTTGTACTACTTTGTAATAATTTTGTTGTAGTCTTTTGACAACTCAAGTTTGGGCTGTGTGGGCCTAGATTTGGGGGTCACAAAATTGGTATGTGTTACTTACTAATTAAATTATGAATATACATATAGGTTGATCAACCTCATGAAAGCTGTATTTAGTTACGAGAGAAGGTAAGGGATATCACTTTTCTTTCAAACTCTTAAACTTATTACGATAAGGGTATCATTCTTTTTATCATCATAAAGGGATATAATTTTCTTTCTTATGTTTAAGGGTTACCATCTTTTTCATCTTCTATCACTTAAACTTAATACGGTAAGAAAGTATCTCATTTGTATCTCTAATATTATTAAATAGTGAAAATTCTTGAATTAATAATTCATTAATATTCCCTTAATAGTTTGCACTTCATCTAATACCCTTTGACAAAAATATTCCTATTAAATTTCCATCGTCATATTTGAACTGTGAACTTATGGACTTTGAATTTTTGAACTGCGGACATTTATTTGGACTGTGAACTTATGGACCTTGAACTTTTGAATTGTGAACATTTATTTGAATTATGAACATTTTGGACTAATTTCTTGTATCGTAAACCTTACCGTTGAACTTCTTCCCTGTGGATCTTGGACATTACTCTTAGACATGAACACCTTTTTCTATATAATCATGCTGATAATTTGACTTTATTTGAATCTGGACAAAGTCAAATTTGTTAACTCCTAATATTATTGTTTATCTTGTTTCTTCTGTTTATTATTTATATCTCTATTGTTATTTCAATCATCAAGTATCATGTTGTTCTTAATATTTGTGGCATGTGGCACATATGATATGTTAAAGGCGATATAGGTTAAATGCGATATAGGATAAATGTAATATAATTGTTTAGTGTCTTTAGTTGGATGATAAGGACACGTGATGAATGTTCTTTTTGGCCAGGGGCAAAGAAGAACTGTTGTTTGACATGATCATGACTAGTAGTATTTCAGATGATAAAAGTTGATGATGATTTTCTTAAAAAGAGAGGCTAGTAGACATCATGATCTACTTGATTCTCTTAGTGGTGGTTATTTCGCTGCAGTGAAACTTTGTTTAAGAACTTAACTGCTGTTGTTAATCTTGCTGTTTATAACTCAACTGCAGCTGTTGATTTAAAACTTGTTGTCTATTATATTCAATTAAGAAATCTCAATTGTTGAAGGCTACGACTAATTTATTTTTCATTATCTTAGTCATGATATTCCTTACTGGGCTATTTGAGCTCACCATTTCCTTTTTGTTTAATTGTTCAGGAAATGAAAACGTAGCCGGGATGGGAAGGAAAGGGGAATAGAGTAGCGGTCCGAGATTGTTGCTATAGTAGTCTTCACTGTATTGTAGAATAGTAATAATTGTGAAGACTTAGTTGTGTATTATTAAACAGTGTATTGTAATAATTTTGTTGTAGTCTTTTGACGACTCAAATTGGGTGGTGTGGGCCCGATTTGGGGGCGTCACAGTTGGTATCAGATCTTAGGGATATGATTTTGCATGAAGATCTAGGATTAGAACTAGGAGGGGAGAGATGATTAGAATCTTTCGCTAATGTGTCCTACCTAAGTTAAATTTTGCTAGTTGACTTGAATGAAGAGACAAAAAGTGACAAGTCGGTTTGTTTAAACTAACCTTTATTTTATGATCATATTTCAGAATGGCATCTGAAAACCAAATGATGAATTACGCTGCAGAAAATCAGGAGGCTACAAATAATCCTCCTGCAGCTTCTGAAAATAACGCAGGTGGCCATATGAATTGTGATGGTTTCCTTACAAACTTTATATAATTCATGCAAAATCAAGCGAGGGGAACTCCCACTAGTGGAAATGCTGATAATTCGAGGATGGTCACTGCGAAGCAGTTTAAAGAGTTGGGGCCACCCGAATTTTTTGGGAAGCCGGACCCACTTAAGGCTGAAGCATGACTGAAGCAGATGACAAATATATTTGATGTTCTGCGCTGCACTGATGATCAAAAGGTCCCATTTTCTACCTTCATGCTAAGAGAAGAAGCAGAACATTGATGGGAATCGACAAAACTTACCCATCATTCGACACTTGAGATGTCTTGGACGGAGTTTCAGGAATTATTTAATGAAAAGTATTTTTCAGAAAGTGTTCGCCATATGAAAGAGGTGGAGTTTATTAAACTAGAATAAGGGAACATGACTGTTTCTCAATACGAAGCAAAGTTCGTGGAGTTATCCAGATTCGCGTCTCATTTGGTGGACGATGAAGCCTGAATGACTCGCATGTTTTTAAGAGGCGTGAGACCTAAAATTCGCCGACACCTCATCTCTCACAAACTTTGTCTATATTCAGATGTGGTGGATAAGGCTCAAAGGGTTGAACAAGAAGATGAAATATCACAATCAAGAGCCAATGACCAACCAAGAGGAAGAAATAACAAAAATAATTATCGGAATGAGAACCGTAGAGGCGGCAGTCACCATTTCAGAAATAGTAACCACTTCGGTGGTAATTATGGTCCAGATAACAGAAGAGGAGAAACAAGTGGGAATAATTTCAAAAGAAAGAGATCCCACTGTGACGACCCCAAATCCGGGTTCTTTAACCTCGGGTTTGGTTCTCACTGTACAATACTTAACAACAATGAAATACATATATTGTATTCAAACTACGCGGAATAATATAAAAGGTTCCTTATATAAAGGCTACACTTCCCAAGGTCTATTAACCTTAAATTGTAACATTACATATCTTAAGGAAAATACAAAAGATTTACAACAGTAATTACATAACAGTAATTTAAACTAGCATGCAATTACTAAAACTAAGCATTCGCTTTCCCCTTGCCTTTGTCTGATTTAGAGCTTTTGGGATTGGCTGAAATATAGTCATGATATAGCAAGAATGAGCAACTAAATGGCTCAACAAGTTTATAAACAACAAACATACGATATATCATGATGAAGGAAAATAACTTCAAAGTTTTCAACAATAACAATTGTGAAAGATGTCAAGAATCAATGTTCAATAAAAGAATGGATTGACTATTTACTGCTGAGTGGTCTTTAATGACCGTGAACTGCTACTAAGGTAAAACAGACATACAATGTCTGACTCCTTGTTAAAAATAACGGGACACTTGAGGGGATCAGTTCTCTCATGTCCTATGTATATGCATCACATTTAGATTTCTTGCGCGCTTTCGGTTTCCCGACAAATAAAAATCCCCCCTTTAACTAGGATTGTTCTTTCTCAGTCTTACTGTAAGAATTCGCACCAACCAATGGTTTGGATAAGCTTTTATAATATTCGATTGATGAATTTAAACATGCATTTGTCTAGCCGAAACAATTAGCTTAGACATTCTTAAACAATTGTAAAAGCACTATGTGCGAATACAATAATCAATAACGATATGAAGTAATTTTTGATAATTAATTCACTCAAAGGTCTGTCAAATAACTACGAATGTAGATACTTGCTCAACAATAATTGAAATGTAAATACGGTTGAAGAATAACTGCAACAATAAATACAAGTTCAGGGTAGAAAACTTGCCTGTCTGCTCAGCTACAATAAATGTCTAGCTTTAACTAACTTGCTTTGAAAGACCTAACATTAATAAAGTCGGTCTAATAATTAGTACGGCGTATTTGCATAACTATACGCTTGATAATGAACTTATTTACCACACATAAGTACTAACACATAATTTACATTAGTCAAAACAATATTATTAACCTTATAGACCCTTAATCATTTTAGGTTTATAATTTAATAAGTTAGAAAATATTTTTCTTAAGTGTTGGACTCTTATTAAACCCTTAAACAACTTATTACAATTGTTTAATTAAATCGTAATTAAATTCAATTTATTTTATTAACTCAATCTCTATTTAATTACTATTTAATCTTGATTAAATAGAAATTAATTAATTAACTCTAGTTATTATTTAAAATAAATAATAACTAATCGTACTTACTTATTATTTAATTATAATTAAATAATAAATAATTATTGACTTAATTTTAACCTTCTTTAATTTAATATTAATCAACCAATAATTAACTAAGTAATTAACCTTACTTATTATTTAATTTAAGGAAATTAAATAATAGTTTACTAATCTTAATCCTCTTTAATTATTATTTAATGTCAATTAAATAATAATTAATTATTTAATTAATTTTAATTATTATTTAAGGTTAAATAATAATCAAATCATTCTTATTTATTATTTAAATTAAATAATAAATTATTACTCTAATAACTTAATTTTCATTAATCGTTATTTAATGTTAATTAAATAATAATTAATTGCTTAATTATCCTTATTTATTATTTAATAATATTTAAATAATAAATAATTAATTTATAAATTTTATCTCTCTTTAAGTATTATTTAATAGGCATTAAATAATAATTGCTAATTTATCATCTTTATCTATTATTAACATTTAAAATAATAAATAAATAATAAATTTATTTAACTTAACCATGGTTTAGCTAACTAGATTAATATTTAAAATATTTAAATATTAAACTTAATGAAAAATATCCTCCCCAATATTATTTTTGTATTATAATTATTTTTGTTATAATTTTAAATTAGTTTTTAAATTATTTAAATTTAACCCGAATGGCATTTCCGTAAATAATTTGAAAACTGAACCGAGGGCAGAATGGTCATTTCTCCGAAAAAAACACGGAGGGGCAAACTTGTAATTTCCCCGAGATTTTTTTCCGCGCATGGCGCGCGTTACCGAGTTTACGGCCCAAAACGACGCCGTTTTTGAAAAGCCGGATACGGCTTCCGCGCATTGCGCGAAGGTTATTTTTCTTTATACGCCAAACGGCGTCGTTTGGCTCCGCGTCTGGCGTGAACAGTGCTCGCGCATTGCGCGGCCAGTGTTAATTTTTTTCTTCCAAGCAGAATGTGAACAGTGCTCTGGTACACACATTTTAAATAAAAATATACCATCAAGTAAGCTTTAAATCATCAATAAAAATCCAAAAAAATTACCAAACACCTTATATTAATTTATAACATGAAAAATTAATTTTTCATGATTTAATATCATTATTTTTTTATAAAAAATTTTACATCACATAAACTACTACAAATCATAACTTTTTGTATATAACTCCATTTTGAGTGATTCAAACTTTGTTTTTCTCATAATTTAATGTTCTATAATATTAGAACATCAAACCTAAGTTTTATAAAAATATTTTTGGACATAAATTCCAAAACTTGTTTACACACTATTAAATACATATTTTAGCATATAAAATATACCAAAATACAAACCAAACATATTAAATTCAAGCATGACATAAATATTACCACTACACATTAATAACCATATTAACATGTTTATACTAACATGATGATTTATTTAATTTAAAAACAAAACTTCATTTAAAATAACCATTACCTTGATTTAATGGCTATTCTTCTTTTTCTTCCAAAATAGGTTGTGAAGGAAGATGACATGAACCAAGACTCCTTCTCTTCTCTTAGTATTTTGCTCTCAAATTTTCTCACACTATCAAATGCTCTCTAGCTCTCTCTTTTGGGACTTGGAGAAAATAATGAAATGAAATATTTACCAATGCAAGTATACTTGCAAATATGATAGATACATAATATATCTAATAATTTAGCCCATACCCCTATATGACAACTTACACAAGGAATGGCTAAATGACACATTAGGTGGAAGGAAACATGGTGTCTATGTACTTTAAAAATAAAACAAGCAATCCTTTTAATTAAATAAATGAAAAATCAAATAATAATAATAATAATAAAAACAATACACTCTCTCTTCTCCTTCTTGCCGGCACATCACTATGTCCCAAAATAATAGTCACTTTTCACTTTTTCAATAAATAATAGTTTAATTAAGTATTTTTTTCAAGTGGGCCAATCATTGGGCTTTAATTTAAAATACCAATTGGGCTTCTATTAAATTGTTTGGGCTACTAAATTGTCAAATTTTATTATTCTCCACTTGGGCTACTAATTGACCCATGTTGGGCTAATTTAATAATTTATACATTAATTATTCAATCCATGATTAAATAAATAATTAGATTGAATAAATAATTAAATATTCTAACCCATAAGTATTAAATTACTAAATGGACTAATAAATATTATTATTAATATTTCACATTATTTACATTAATTAATAATCATATTAATTAATTTATTATATTTAATTCACTCATTATATTCAATTTAATTGAATATTTAATTACTAGGAAACTTATCAATTATTTTGATATTAAAACTTTAGGGTTTGTTCACTAATTTAAATAACATATTAGTGACCCCATTTAATTAATTTTAGTAATTAATTACATAATCATTTAATCACATAATTAATTAATCACATAAAAAGATTTAAATAATCTCGTAAAACTAACTCGTTGGAAATTAAATTAATAATTTAATTAATAAAGACGTGGAAATTCTAGGACATTACACCCACAATGATCACGGAAAGGTACCAGCACCAACATCAACACCGGTAATAGTTTCAAGGGGAGGAGATCGACCACCCATAAAATGTTATAGGTGTGGTCAGGAATGTCATATCAGTCCAAACTGTACTCAGCAATTCAAGTCTTGTTATAATTGTGGGAAAGAAGGACATATTGCTCAATCTTGTCCTGTCACAAAATCAAGTCCAGCAACGATGATGGCTCCAAAGGCTAGCACGAACAAAGGAAAATCTGTAGTCCATGGGAGAACTTTTGTTATAACGTTTTAGAAGGCACGGAACCTAAACAAAGTGATAACCGGTAAGCTATTCATAAACTCTTGTGAAGTCTATGCCCTATTAGATACTGGTTCTACCCACTATTTTATCTCACCTGCATATGCTCAACGTTTAAATTTAATTCTTGAAAATTTAGACTTTGACTTATGTGTTGAAACTCCATTAGGGGAAATAGCCGTTACATCTACTGTTTATAAATTTTACTTGGTTCAAATCAATAACCTCACCCTGCCTGTTGACCTTATCTCTTTGAAAATACATGAGTTTGATGTGATTTTAGGAATTAATTGATTGACTATCCACCATGCTAAAATTGATTGCTTCCATAAGCTCATTAGTTTTCATATTCTTGACCAACCTATCATGCAAATTCAAGCAACCAAACCTTTGAAATCAGTAACCGTTATTTCTAGCCATAAAGCCATTCATTTATTAAAAAATGAATGTCAAGACTTCCTAGCTCATGTCACTGATCTAAATAAAAACTCGGTAAACTTGAACAATATTCCTATTGTTAATGAATTCCCTGATGTATTTCCCGAAGAACTTACTGACCTACCCCCAGACCGTGAAATTAAATTCTGTATTGACCTTGAACCCGGTACTAAACCTATTTCTAAAGCCCCATACCGAATGGATCCCATAGAACTTCAAGAGTTGAAAGTCCAACTTCAGGAACTCCTAGGTACCGGTTTTATGCAACCAAGTACATCACCTTAGGGTGCCCCTGTTCTATTCGTAAAGAAGAAGGATGGGAGTATGAGATTGTGCATTGACTATCGAGAGTTGAATCATGTCACTATCAAGAATATGTATCTGTTACCTTGAATTGATGACTTGTTTGATCAATTACAAGGTGCTCAGTATTTTTCAAAGATCGATCTCCGGTCTGGTTATCATCAGTTGAAGGTTAAAGCTGATGATGTTCTCAAGACTGCCTTCAGAACTCGCTATGAGAATTACGAGTTCTTAGTCATGCCTTTTGGACTAACTAATGCTTATGCAGCCTTCATGGACATGATGAACTGAATATTCAAAGAATATTTGGATCATTTTATGGTTGTCTTTAGTGATGACATCCTCATTTACTCCAAGAGTCGTAAGGATCATGAACGTCATTTGCGTTTGATACTTCAAAAATTACGTGAAAATAAGTTATATGCTAAGTTGAAGAAATGCGAGTTCTGGCTTGATGAAGTAACATTCATTGGGCATGTGATTTCTAAATAAGGAATATCGGTCGATCCCGCGAAGATTGAAGCAATTTTAAACTGTGAGCAACCTAAGACAGTAATTGAAGTACGAAATTTTCTGGGTCTAGCTGATTATTATCGGAGATTTGTATAAGGGTTTTCTCGAATTGTCACTCCACTAACTCAGCTGACTCGGAAAAATACAAAATTCGAATGAAGTAAGGAATGTGAGAAAAACTTTAAAGAACTTAAGAGGAGACTCGTTTCAGCCCCTGTTCTAACTATACCATCAGGATCAGGAGGATTTGTTATCTACAACTATGCTTCAAGTAGTGGTCTAGGATGCGTTCTTATGCAACACGAAAAAGTTATAGCTTACGCCTCTCGACAACTCAAGGATTATGAGACTCATGATCTAGAGTTAGCAGCAGTCGTTTTTGCCTTAAAGATCTGGAGACACTACTTGTATGGAGAAAATGTGGAGATCTTTACAGATCATAAAAGTCTCAAGTATTTCTTCACCCAGAAGGAACTCAGCATGCGACAGCGACGTTGGCTTGAGCTTTTAAAGGATTATGACCACACTATCCAGTATCACTCAGGAGAGGCGAACGTAGTAGCTGATGCATGGAGTAGAAGATCATATGCAGTATGAATGTAATACCAACAACACAAAGACACATTTTGTACGATTTATAAACGATGGAGATAGAGCTAAAATCACCAGAAACCTAGATGAGGATCGCGCACGTACGAGTAGAACCGTCTTTAATCGATAAAGTCAAAGATGCTCAAGCTACTGATCCAGAACTGATGAATATGATGAGAAAAGTACGAGAATATGCTATTCCAGAAGCAAGAATCGATGAGAAAGGGATACTCCGAGTCAACTCTTAACTCTGTGTTCTTAACGACCCTGAATTGAAGTATAAAATCATGATGGAGGCACACAATACGCCGTTTACAATTCATCAAGGGAGTACCAAAATGTATCGTGGCCTTCGACATACATATTGGTGGAGCAATATGAAGAAGGAGATCACTGAGTTTGTCTCGAGGTGCTTGACGTATCAACGTGTCAAGGCAAAGCATCAAGTACCTAAGGGTCCATTGCAACCACTTGAGGTTCCCGAATGGAAGTTGGAACACATTAATATGGATTTTGTGACGGGTCTTCCCAAAGTTTCTCAAGACTTGTATGCGATTTGGGTCATTATAGATAGATTGACCAAGTCCACTCATTTCTTGCCTATACAAGAAAACTATTCACTTGAGCGTCTAGCTAATATGTACATAAGTGAAATTGTGAGAATGCATGGCGTGCTAATATCCATAGTTTCTGATCGGGACCCTAGATTTTCACTTCACGATTTTGGATTATTTTACAAAAAGCTATGATCACTGAACTACGATTTAGTTCTGTTTATCATCCCCAAATAGATAAACAATCTGAAAGGACAATTCAGACTCTTGAAGATTTATTGAGGCTTTGTGTGCTAGACTTCAAAGGAAGTTGTGACAAGTATTTACCATTGGTTGAATTCTCCTACAACAACAATTATCAAACAAGTATAAGAATGGTTCCATTTGAGGCTTTGTATGGACGAAAGTGTCGCTCTCCAGTATGTTGGAATGAGGTGGGAGAAACAAAATTGTTGGGACCAGAGCTGGTGCGCATGACAACAGAAAAGATTCAAATGATCGAACGACGAATACAAGCTACACAAGAACGAAAAAAAAGTTATGCTGATCTTCATTAAAAGGACGAAAATTTCAACGTTGGAGATCATGTATTCTTACGCGTTTCCCCATGGAAAGGAATTACAAGGTTTGGAAAGAGAGGAAAACTCAATCCTCGATTTATTGGGCAATTTGAAATCCTTGACCGAATAGGAACTATGGCCTACAAACTAGCTCTACCACCAAACATGTCTCGCATTCATAACGTTTTTCACATATCTATGTTACGTAAATATGTGAAGGACCCAAATCACATTATTGAATTGGAGTCAAATGAGATAGCGGAAGATTTAACGTATGAGGAAGTACCTGTCAAGATCTTGGATAGAAAAGAGCAAATCTTACGCTCAAAGATTATATCTCAAGTCAAGATTTTATGAAAAAAATCATGATACTGAGGAAATGACCTGGGAGTTGGAATCTGAAATGAGAGCTAAGTTTCCTGATCTCTTCAAAATACCAGGTACGTAAGTTTCGTGGACGAAATTTCATTAGGAGGGGAGGATGTAAGACCCTAAATTTTAATAAATAGATTTCAATTTTTTTCTCATAATTTTATGCTTAACAGTAAGGTGTTAAATTAATAAAAATTAAAGTTAATGATGTTATGCGCAAAATTTTTATGTCGGACAATATTCGATTGGTTGGAGAATATTCGTTCTGTCGGGGAATAAAGTGACTATTGCACAGCATTTCATTAATAATTGTCATTACACAGCATATTACATTATTGAATCAATAATTGTCATTACACATCATTTTACATTATTGAATCAATAATAGTCATTACACAATATTTTACATTATTAATTACACAGTGTTCCATACATTATCAATAATAGTCATTACACAATATTGTTATTATTATTATTATTATTATTATTATTACTACTACTACTACTACTACTACTACTACTACTATTATTCATTCTCTGCATCAATGGAATCACTTTCCAAATCAATCACGTCGATCTTCTCCTTGATGCATTGAAGTGCAACCTCAGTACACAGAGTCATGAGCTATTGTTTGGGTATTTTGTATGAGTAAGATCACGATGTTTGGATGATCTCTTTACTTAAAGTTCAAACTTAAGGATTAGGTTCCATTCCTGGTAGTAGCTCGTTTATTTGGCCAAAATATGCTTAAAATACCACGTCACAAGTGCTATGTGTGGGATACGTGGTCAGTCAACGCACATGTGGCACTCTAAGACTTAATATCCAAGTTTTAAAATAATTTTGGGCTTGATTTTCATTGACTGAGAGTAAGGGACTCAAAATCAATGTTATTAAAACCGGTTCGGAACCGGCGGTTCGATCGGTTGAACCGGGAACCGGTTCCTTTTTCGATCCGATTTGGACCGGTTAACCAGTTTTGGTCAATAACTGGTTGACCCGGTTGACCACCGGTTCAACCGGTTCAACCGGTTAATTGACCCGGTTTTGAAGTAATTTTTTTTTTTTTTTACCAATAATATAACATAATTTCACTATATTTTAGCTTACAAAAAATTAGATGTTTTAAAATTTTATTAATTATTAATGATATATATTTTTATATATTTATGACGTCACTGGTTCAATAACGGTTCGACCACTGGTTGAACCAGTGACCCATCCACCCAGTAACTTTTTCGGTTTGCTGAACGAACCGGTTCTGAGAACATTGCTCAAAATCCAAAATTTCAAGAGTTCAGGGGTCTATGGTGCATTTAACCAAATAGTAAATGTGTCATAAATTTTTTGTAAAAAACTAAACTTTTAAGGTGTTGAGTTAGTATTTGAGAATAACAAAATTTATGACCAATACGTCATAAAAATTAAAAAAAAAATTGAACTATCGCGTCACCAAACTTGAATTGCTTAGTTGACTCAAGATCAACTAAAATATCTCGAATTTGTCTTGTTATATTTTGGTATAGATAGCATAAAATTGTGATGTTATAATTGAGAATTTCTGTTATTTTTTATTATCACCAATAAAAAATAGACTTCTATTATAAACAACTTTTTTTTACAAATATGATTTTTTTTACATAACAAAAAAAAAATATCAATTAACCAATAGATAAAATACCTCCTCCCTCTCAATTTACTTACCATTACTTACCACAACTTTCCTTGTGATGTTTTAAATCAAACATTAAAGTTTTATCTTAGCAAATCGATTTTGACCAAATAACAATTAAAATATTTTAATAATGACCAATTTTGGGTCCCACATGAAATGCTTTAACAATTCCGAAGTCTTCAGATACAATAAAAGAGATTATATTTTTATTTTATTCACATAGAGTGTGAGATTTATTTTAATATTAAGAAATTATTAAGATTAATTTTGTCATTCATTATACTGGTACGTATATTCTCTCAAACTGACGGCATTCATAAAAATACGCGGATGGTCCCATTATACGTTTGGATTATATTTATTTATAAAAATTATAATTTTAGTATTATAATTTTAACGTTATATTTATTTATAAAAATTATATTAGGAATAAGACTATTAATTTTATTTTTATTTTATTTATTTTTAAATTTAAACTTGAGACTATTAGTTGAGAGATTATAAATTTAAACTCGAAACTATTAATTTAGAGATTATAAAATAATTTAATATGAGAGATTATTTAATAAAAACTTATAAAAAACAAAAGAAATAACTAAAATCAAGGTTTGCCATGTTTGGACTATAGTTAACATCCAAACTTATGAAATTGAAACCAAAATTTCAATTAAGAAAAAAACAGAATTATAACTCCTGTTAAAATCTGATTTCATGTACTTGCCATATGGTACCCTAGCTTGTTCTTCCATTCCAAACGAAAGCCTCCATTTTCCACATCCCCCAAAACGGAAAAAGGCTAAAATACAAATATTCGATTTACCATTTGGCACGTGAGCATGTACATCCTCACGTGACATGGTAGCCTCGATATGTGTTGACGAGGGCATGAGGTAGTTGGGAATGGGATGGACCAACCACTTGATCTCTTGTGAGTAATTTTAAAGTTTTAGATATTTCTATTTACCCTTTTTTCTTGTTGCTTGATTTTTATTTATTTATATAATAAAAGTTGAGTAGAAAAGTTTGAGAGCAGCTTCCAAATCCATTGGGCACAACGTAAGAGGTGGGGATAGAGGGTAGGAAGATTAGTTTATGATCTGATATCAGAGGGAAACAATATAAAGGGTAAACATTTGCAAATATATATATATATATATATATATATATATATATATATATATATATATATATATATATATATATTATTTTATCAGAGGGTAGGAAGATTAGTTTATTTTCTCTAATGTTCCCCACTGTCCTCCTTTAATTCGCAAGCAAGTAAAATAAAAAATAAAATAAAATGAAACACTTTCTTTTCATTTATTTTCTTTAATATTTAACCCTTTTTTTTTATTTACAAATTATTATCAAGCATAAGAAATCATGTGTCTGCCACTACTTACAGACTTTAAGCAAAGAAACTAATTCAGCCCACTTCATACGAGGAAAATGACAGGTTTTTCGTACTGCATCTGCTCTAAGGTCTAGTATAGCTAAATCATCTGAACATACTGAGAAATTTAGACTGATATTGTATGTATGACCATTGCTAGGTGAACTCCAAGCCATCACACAAAACCAGAAGATTATAAGAAGTTCAGCCATATACAATGTAAGAAAAATTCTAAATCAGATTATATTCAAATTTATTGAAAACAGCAGCGGCCTGGCTAATGAGCAGGAAAATCAAAGCTCTAACTACAACAAGCTTTATCTTCCTGTATATGCTGCCTAGAAGAAATTTTCCACCTCCCAAAACCAAGCATTCTGCTCTGACGGTTCCGACTGCAAAACCTTGTTTTTGTGTTTTGAAAGTTTAGCAGTTGGTTCCTCAAACCTACGTCGATACATTAAATTACACAAGCTTGAAGAAATTTTCTAACTTGGATGCCAAGCATTGTGTTCTCATGTCAATGTATCCCAACATCTCTGTAAGAGTGTAACAATCTCAAATGTGTTCCATGGACGACGATGAAATGAATTGCCAAAGCACAATCACTCAAATGCCTCAATAATCAGCAATAGGTTTGAGAAATGTACATACATAAGAGTTTCTGAAGTGCTAAAAGCAACATAAACAATATTGACAAAATGTCAAACTTAATTTTTTGATTCCGTAACTTCGAACAACTGTACAGAGTATACAACATTTCAATAGAGATTATAAGAAATGTGAGGAACAAAGTAGACTTTACATGGATTTGGTTAGGATGAAGTTGGACGCCCAAGACTATCGGTCAATTGATGGCTTCGGCGCTCGACACGTCGTCCTCGGAAATAATGGAGGGTCGGGATGAGGACGGAAAAAATTTTGGGTGGAAAAATTCAAAAATCAATACCACATCCGGACGTGTCGGGCGCCGAAGCCATCAATTGACCGATGGTCTTGGGCGCCCAACTTCATGCTAACCAAATCCACTTTACATTGTGAAATAATCCAATGGATCAACAACATGCCACATAAAGACCAAGGTACCTGTATCCTTTTCTCTAGCTCCACCAATTCAGTATGCTTTTCCACCTGGATCTCCACTCTGATATAATAACTCGCCTCTAGTCAATTTTCATACCGAAAGGAGCAAATCAAGGAAGATTGAAAAAAACCCCAGTTCCCACTTCCAGTTTAAACACCCCCTCGATAGACCAAAAAGCAAAGAAAACTAACCCCCCTTAAATTCTCAATAGTGAAACCCAATCCCAATGTATGACTGGTGACATGTTCAAAACTTCAAATTTTAGCCTCTCCATCACTTCTAGAGAAAATGCACAAAACCCCTCTTTCTTGAAAAACCTCAAACCCCACATATGAAGCACTTCACTTTGAAATAATGCCATTATAAAAATGACTTTTACACCAACCAAAACCCCCAAATTTATGTTTTATAGTTCAAGCAGACCAAAACTAGTCCTTTCCTCTCTCTTTCTCATAAATGGACAGTATACTAATCATGATCCTCTATTTACCATAACATCAATCATTGTGTGCCAAATTACCCATTATAGACTAAAGATTCAATCTTTTCCACAAAAAAATGAATCACAGAAACAACAATCAAAACCCAACAGAGAATTAGATCAATTCACTAATCACACCTATTAGATGCAGAAACTGTATTTATCTCCAAATGGGTATTGGATTCTTTACAAAAGAAATCATTTTTCTCAATCACAGTCCTCAATGACTCAAATCTATACCCAGAACAATTTGGGTAATTTTCTTGAGACTCAACAAGAAAATCCTCACTTGGGGTTTGATTGAAACACAAACAATACCCTCCAATTTTCTCCCTCTTACCTAAAAAACAGCAAGAAGTTGAATTTGAAGGCGGCGGCTTGTTCCTTCTATGAACCTTTCTGAATCCAAATAAAGACACCCTTTTTACCTTTCTGTTGTTCTGATCATTTTTCCGGCGAGACCCTCCACCGTCCCCATCCGCATCGCCACCGTTTGACCGATGCTTATTAGGGTCAGTCATATATGTATATCTATATATCTCAGTCAGTGGCTGTAAATCAAATGATTATACAGTACAAGAACTGCAATTGGACCACATTCATGGAGTTAATTTACCTGGAACTGAGAATTTGAATTGGATTGTAAATTGATGCCAGGGTTATCCGAGTATATTTACAAATACACGACAGGAGTCATACTTTCGTATTTATTATCTTCCACACACACACACACACATATATAACCCATTTTGAATTTTCTCCCACTTTAAAATTTGGAAAAACACACGGTTTAGATTTATCTCAATTCTTTCAAGTTAATCTATAGTCTCACATTTCATCTAACACAGAAAAAAACCCAGCCCAAATTATATTTATATGAGAGCTGCTCCATAACTTATGTTAACTATAGATACTATTCTAACTCATCTCTCACCGTTCATTACATACTCTAATAGCCAAGAAGGGGGCTTGGACGCATCTATGACCGCAACTCATACATCCAGAAATTGATCAATCTCATAAGTCATGATTATTCAAATATTCAACTATCATGATTTTTTAAAATTTGAACTCATAAAAAAATCAAAATCGTTTTGGTTTTGGTTTTGGCCGCGACGAGGGAGATTTTATTTTTTTTGCTAGGCTTCCTCCTAACCATTAGATTCTGTAATGAACAATTAACGGTAAAAAATGAGTTTGCTGAAATAGTATAGCGCAATTTATGGATCAACTTTCTCTCTCTCCCCTCCTCTCTCTCTCTCTCTCTCTATATATATATATATATATATATCTCGTTATAATTAAAATTAGTAATATATATATATCTCGTTATAATTAAAATTAGTAATTAAGGATTTTTTATTTTCCTTATTTTTATATTAAAACTAATAATTAAAATTGAATTTAAGCTAACTGTTCGTATGATATGATGCTTAAGAGCTTCCGGTGAAAAATCAAAAATATTTTTAGTGTAATTATTATTCTATTAAGTGTGATTATTACTTAGATATTTGAGTAGGGATTCAAATTTGGTGAATCTTGAGAGATTATAATCGACTGTCAAATCAAATAGGAATTCGAATAGTTTAAACTCCAACCAGGTTTGATTTATTTTTAGTTGCAAGTAATTTAAAATATGATCATGTTTAAAAAATATAATTATAAATTATGTGAAAAATGTTCAAATTGAATCACGATAATCATGTAAACAGTTACATAATTTGAACCTCTAATTATTCACTATTGAATAGAGTTATATTCAAATTAAATGTATATCTGTAATTAAATTCGTATATTTATGTAAATTAAAAAATTATCCGGTCTCTATATTTTTTCCTCATAAATATCAACTCCCCTTGCAATAAGACAGACAGTTTAGTATAAAGGGGTGAACCCTTCTTACCTTTTTCATTCCCTTAGTTTTGTAGGTAAGCATCGAAGGAAACGCTGCCGGGTTGACTTAAAAAATATGAATGAGATTTAAATTTGTTAATAATATTATTTTTTTTAAATTATATAATTATTATTGATTTTTTAAAATTATTTTAAGATATTTTTAAATTCAAAATTGAGATAATTTATTAAAAATTATGAAATAATAAATTTTATAATAAATAATATTTTTTAGATAATTTATACTATTCATTATTGTATTAATTAAACTTAAAAGAATCTATCTTAATTTTAAATTTAAAAAACTTTTAAGTTAACTTTAAAAAGCTAACAATGATCAAATAATCTGGAACGAAGAAAGTATGATTTCAATTTGAGTACAAAAATATTTCAAATAAAATACGATTAAAAATGAATAAGATTATATTTAACTCATTTAATATTCAAACTACTCGAATTCTCGATCACGACTTAATACATAATTGGTTGATACATATTTGAAAAAATATTTGATACATTCTATGATAATATATACATAGTTAAATAACATTATAATAATTACTTATTTTTTATTTTTATTTTTAATTATAATTATAATTTTGTTTTTACAAAGTATAATTGCAAATATATCCAAATAAAATAATATGTTTAATTTGTAATTATAGGTATTATAAAGCTAGGCTCTATTTGGATATTCAAATTCGAATTTAAATTTAAAGTTTGCGAATAGTTTAAATATAATTCTATTTGAGTTGGATCAAATTTGAGTAAAAAATATTCGAGTTGAATTGAATTTGAGTAGAGTTTTTTATATATAATTTGAATCCGTATTAAATTTGAGTAAGAATTTAAACTTTCAAAACGAATCGAAACTTTATGTTTAATTTCAACTCCACTCGTTTACATCCCTGTATATAGAAAAGATATGGTCGAATTGAAGGGAAGAAGATATTCCTTTTTCTGATTTCACTTTTTACAAATGAAGAAATTGACACACATTTCTCTCTTATGAACATTCCATTAATGAACCTTAATACAGACTAGTATGTCTTGTGTTAAGAACTATGTTCCTCTTGACTAATAATTCAAGAAATAAAGGTTTCTTGTAAAAATGTTTCTGGCAAACTAGCAATGCAAGAAAAGAATTTGAATATTAAATTTTGACTACGAGGAGTATTATATAACAAATTTTGTATTAAATTTACGTTAAAGTTATTCTTAATTTTTTTTTTTTTTTATAACTCCAATCATCCTTTGTTTTTATTGGATTATTCAAATCATTTGAGTTGACCTAGTCATACAAAATTAATCACACACACTCATACACTCTTTAATAAGCTTTTTATTTTTACATTATTTTTCAAAATAATTTTTATCTAAAATCTTTAAAAAAAATCTAAAACATATGAATAGAAGAGAGCATGCAAAAATAAGTGTGTGTGAATGTTCATTTGATTTAAGATAGTAGAGTACTATTATTATTAACTGCACATGCGTTACGTGTATAATTTATGAAATATTATTTAGTTAATTTTAAAAATTAAAATTCTAATTTGGAAGGAAAAAATACATATCACTTACTTTTAGCCCTTTATAATTAATGCACATCTTCATGTTTCCGTGTTTATCATGTTATTATTACATGTGATTTCCTTGTGTTATATGTTTTCAACTCTATTGGTTTATTTTCAATTATCTTCTTCCAAAGTAAGCTAAATTCTAAATGTGTCATCAAATATTGACATAGTTTATTCAAATATATCTAAATATTAACCTATTACTTATTTAAATTTATCTTTCACCCAAGTCAAATAAGACCTTCTAAGTTGGGCTCTTTTTATTTTGGAGTCCCTCTCCAAAACCTCTCTTCTTGTAGTTTATTAATTTTTTTCTTTTTATGAAATTTATTTTCTTTTTTTATGAGACTTATTTTCTTTATAACATGATTGATTTCTTTTTTTTTTTTTTATGAGAGAATTTTATTATCTATCTTTTGGGAGATTTTACTTTCTCTAATAAGAATTTTATTTTGTGTGAATCGTTGTATATAGATTGTTCATATTTGAGTATGACGGTCGGTTTTTCATCTACTCATATTAAAGAATTATTCAGATTTATATATTCTGTTATTACTTTTAGAATACGATTGTTTTATAGGAGTATATTTACTGTCCACTAGTTATTTTTATGATTGACCATTTTTTTGATTATATGTTATTTTGTTTGAAAAGATTACCTTTTTAATTCTTGGTATTATAATTTTTTCATTATTTATAACAGTTTATAATTTCAATTAATTATATTATTCGATAAAAAAAAGTTTGTGAAAGGTAGATAATTAATTATGTTATTTGATAAAAAAAAGTTTGTGAAAGGTAGATTTTTTTGTCTTCGAAAAAAGGCATGGAGCGTCGATAGCAATTTGTGAAGTTCCAATATCACTTAATATCACTGTTACGGTTTAAAAAGTTTAGGTCATAACCAACATGAATAAATACTCAAAATACAATAGTTCAAATGGTAGAAAAAGCTCCTCTGCCTAAGTAACAACCTACAGTAGTTAAAATTGCAAAAATGATTGCAACTCTATTGTTAGTTGGGAAATACTTTATTCGTAAAAGACTTGAATCCCTTGTATTTAAATCCTATTTATTTTTTTCATTTTACTGAATGTAGTTAATATCATGGATATTATTACATACACAAAAATCAAACATAAAATTAAATATTATATTTATTTCAACTATTAAAAAGTAAAATTTAACACAAATTTTTATGTCAGATCCCATTTTTTAATAGTTAAAATATATTTTGTATTCTATTTTGACATTAATTTTTATTAACTTATTCTTTTTTTGATATCATTTTTCTGATATCATTCATTTGGTAGGGACTAAGAGACTGTTTGATTTTGGCTGAATATAGTTAATTGGCTAAATCGGTCAGCTATTCAGTACGTTTGTTTTTGGCTGAATGACTAAATCTGTCAGATTTTTGGGCTGAATGACTAAGGGGCTGTTTGTTTAGAACTTAATAGAACTGAATGGAGCTGAATCTGAACGAAAAAGCTATTCAGTCTGTTTGTTTTTTTGCTTGTTAAGGTCTGAATTATCCAGCTTCATCTGACCGAATAAGCCTGTATTTTTTAACTGAATTGTTCCCAAGTCCACTGAATGGATTTTTTACTCATTTTGCCCCTTTCACTCCAAGATCCACAGCTTTCTTCGACAAATAGTGGAATTGGAAAATCCGAGAATAGGAAAGTGGGATCTGAAAATCTGAAAATCGGAAAGTTGAGCTTGAATACAGAAGAAGAAGCAACCAGAAGAAATAATAGTACGACCCTTTGCATTTTTATCTCCAAATCCTTCAATCTTCCAAAACCATACAAAACCCCACTGATTAAAAAATCTCAAAGAAACCCAGAAAGGAATGTAGAGAGAGAAAGGTACACTTTTTGAACAAGGGAGAGAAGAGATGAGAGAGAGCGATTGAAGCTTTGAGAGTGTGGAAAGGCGAGGGACATTTAGTTTATTTTCCTAAAAAAATAAAAAAGTCTTCAGTTAATTCATTATTTCACTCAGTGTTATACATTTATTTAACATTTTACATTTTCTATTTTTATTGAACTTTGGATTGAAATTATTTTATTTTATAATTAAAAGATCTTTTTGCTATAATGAATATATATTTATGTTGTATATATTTTAAATTATTACACAAACTAGTTTAAAATATTTTTTAGGGTTAAAATTGTAAAATACACTTATTCAGATGTTTCAGACATGTTAATTATCAAACAGCTTTTTTCATTCAGATTCAGATTCAGCTCATTCAGATTCAGATTCAGATTCAGATTCAGATTCATTCAATTTTTATCAAACACCCCCTAAATCTAATTTTTTTGCTGAATGATTAAGTCCTAACTGAATGAAGTAAAAAAAAAAATTTAATTTTTTTAAAATATATATTAAATATTATATTAAGTAATATTAAATAAATTTACAACAATTTTGAATTTTTTCAGAGGAATAAAATAATAAAAATATGTTACTCAGATATTTTAAATATGTCACTTATTAAATAATTTTTTTTATTCAATATTCAAAAATCTATTCTATTCTACTCATTCAAATTATTTAAGCATTCAAAATTATTTTATTCAATTTTTATCAAATAATCCCTAATCCCAACCTCATTTGAATCAATTATAATTGGATTAAAGGTCCGATGGAATAAAAGAATATTGCAACACTTCAACAAAATAATATGACAATATGACAAAAAAGTATTGTGTTTTTTAATTTAGATTTTTCGACCAGACATAATCCATTGTGCTCTTGGAACCCACCTGACCACAAACTTATAGGTGGAAGATAACCAAATAAATAAATAAAATAGAAGGGACATAAAATTTCTTCGACATAATTATTGTTTTCTGTCATAGTGTGTGAAGGGATATATGAAAGGACTTTTGAGAGAGAAAAAACTAATCATTACTGCTCTCTCAATTCTTTTTTAATTAATATTTTTTAAAAAATTAAAAAATTAAAAAAGACAATTAATATTTTATTTCAATAATCAAAATAATTATAAATTTTAATATTATCTTCTTAAAATTAATCGGAGAGGATAAAAAAAGATAATATTTAATGTAAGGATAATATAAAAAATTAAGTCATTAATTTTATTTTGGCTTAATTTTTTACATTATCCTTACATTAAGCCATTAATTAGCAAAAATAATAATTAAGCCATTAATGATTCCTTTAAACTAAACAAATAAAATAAAATAAATTTTATTATCAAAAAAGATAAATAAAAAAAAACTGATGAGTACTATTTAATAATTTTAAAGAATTTTGCTACGTATGTCGAGCGGTTATCTTGCGACATAATTTATTAAAATTTGTAATTCAGCGGATTTCTCCAATGTCTATAATCCACTGAAAATTTGACAAATAAAAAGTCCGAGTTTTTTCCATCTGGTGACCATAACCAAATGAAAAGGGAGGTGCATATATGTATCTGTTTGGTTTTTTATACAATTGCAACTAGCAAGGAAGGGAATCTCAATCAATAAGAGCTACTTAAAAAACTAGTTTAGCCCTTGAAAAAAGCATTAGAATAACATGATATCCATGTTGTTGTTTGATGGGGTTTGGGTTTATAGATAAAGCTCATCTACTAAACAAAAGCATTTCATGATCAAACCGTGCTGTAAAGAAGCAAAAGCACACCATCTTTTAGAAAAAAAATCCCTCCTCCCAATCTACCACATTTCCAATATATGTAGGATGATGCTCTTTGAGAATTCTCTATAAATTTCCCAGAACAAAACAAGCCACTAGTCCTTGCCATAGCTTGAAGCAAAATATGAGGAGGGGAAGTCGAAAAATTTGGTGGGTGGTGCCTTGTACAAGAAGAAAAAATAGCCTGCAGGCCGAATCGAGAATGGACATAGAGGATATACTCAAGGCTAAGCTTGCATCCATCAAAGAAGAGCCAGAGATGTGTGAAGAAATAGAGACATTGACAAAACATCGGTCTTTTGCCAAGAAGGGAAAGAAGATTCATTTGAAGGTTAAGATGGGGAGCCTTTTTACGCCTAAATTTAGCCTTTAAGGCTCTTATGTGCTGTTCATGACGGCCTTTGCTTCTAGACATGGCTTTGCTGGACTTCATTCAAAAATCACTGGACAAAGATAATATGGCATGCAAATGGGGTGTTTGTGGTTGGATGATATATGTAAATCTTTGTATGTATATTACATTTCCTGCAACTATCATTAACACGTATAAACTACCAGTGAAAGAGATCAAGAAAGTTCATCAAGTAAGCTATTTCTTACCCTTTGGAATGAGTGTAGTTTATCTGTTAGGTCCATGTGTGTCCTGTTTCTAAGATTTTATTGAGCTATTTCTATTCTGCTAGTGAGTTAAAAGTTAGCAACTATGTCATGATTCAGATTTAACTTGTACAATTCACAACCCAAAAACATGCTTTTGTAAAGTCAATTTGATCAAAAATGTTTTAGATCCAATTTCTATGTATTTATGCTGCTGAGAAATGTCCTTAGTAGTTAATAACAACTCCCATAATTTGTCCTACAAATCAGCATTATAATCAATCAGTTCAAAATATGAAATATAGTTCTCATTTCAAGGGAATACTAAGGACAGTTTGGAAGAAATCAGATAATTTTATCTAGTGAAAATAATGTCATTAAAGGATGGCTCTCTCTCTCAAAACATAGAGCATTCCGTCTACGTTTAGCATTAGGATGAGAAAGAACTGGAAGTCCCCATTGACAAGAAAATATAATCCCCGGGCATGCACCATCAATCTTCAAAATTCTGTTGAATATATCAGCATAAATCCCTGCAATCTTTTTTGGCCATAGAACAACAGAAATTGCCTTCCAATTCAATCTTCTAGATCGCGATAGCCTAAACCCCTTGAGCCTTCCGTTCATTTTCTTCGCCCAACGCCTTCTTGGTCGTGCCACCTTCTCATCCACATTGCTTAGTTTCTCGTAGCGAGCGCTCAAGTTCCCTTCAACCATTTCTTGAAACCCCATCTGCAGCAGCATTGAGGTATATATATATATGCCTGAGGATCAAGTTCTATTGGAGTCTAAATGTAGTGAACAAGCTATATGTCTAGATATATTGAGAAACTCGATATTTATAGAAGGAGCTGCAGCAAAAGCAAATGGAGAGATAAAGTGATGCAATTTGCAGTAAGCATATGGAGAATCTAATCCAAAGATCACTTGATCATATACTACCAAGGGAAAGAGCTGAAGATTGCCTCAGTTTGGATTCCTACAACACATGGCTAATACCATATTTTAACTGAATAAATTGTACAAAAGTATTGTATTTGTTTATCGATTAAAAAATAGAATCTGATACAAATTTTTACATTAAACTCTATTTTTTAATAATTAAAATATATTTTATATTTTATTTTATCATTAATTTTTGTTAACTTGTATCTTTGCCTAATATCGTTCATTTGGTAGGGACCAATCCAACCTCATTTGAATCAATTATAATTGAATTAAAGGCCTGATGGAATAAAAGAACATTGCAGCACTTTAACAAAATACCATGACAAAATGATAAAAAACTATTTTGTCTTTTAATTTTGATTTTTCGAGCAGGCATAATCCACTGTTCTCTTGGAACCCACCTGCCCACAAATTCATAGGTGGAAGAACAAGATAATCAAATAAATAAAAAATAAAAATAGAAGGACATAAAATTTCTTCAACATAATTATTGTCTTCTGTCATAGTGTGTGAAGGGACATATGAAAGGATTTTGAGAGAGAAAAAACTAATCATTGCTGCTCTCTCAATTCTTTTTTTTATTAATATTTTGAATAAAATATAAAAATTAATTAATATAATTAATATTTTATTCAAAATAATTATAAAATCTTAATATTATCCGTTTAAAATTTATTGGATAAGATAAAAAAGAAACAAGCTAGCATTAATGTAAAGAAAATATAGAAAATTAAGTCATTCATTATTCCTCGAAACTAAACAAACAAAAAAAAAATATTTATTATCTAAAAAATCAAATAAAAAAGAACAGAGGAGTATTATTTAATACTTCACTCGTCTTAAGATAAAAAATTTTATTATTATTTTAGGTAGTCTCAAATTAAATGTCTATTTATTTTAAATAGTCTATTTTTTATAATAATTTACTTATAATATCCTTAGTATTAATTGTCATATTTCTATTCACTATATATATTTATAGAGTATTACTAGTCATGTGTAGAAAATTATGCAATTAAATAAAAATTTAAATATAAATAATTTTATCATCTTTCTTGATATACGCAAAAAGTCAATCAAAAGTTTTATCTTGTGATGGGGGAGTAGTAATTTTTAAGAGTTTTGGTACATATGCCATAATCTAGAGGTGAGCAAGAAATCGATTTACCCCCGAAATCGCACCAAAAACAGCACAAACCGCACCAATTAAAATTGCATTAACGGTTCTGGCGTATGTGACGGTTTTAGGTGGGTTGAAAAATCGAATTTGCGATTTGGGTTTAATTTCTGAGCAAAACTGCATTTAAAAAATTGCACCGCACTATCACCAAAATGACGTCGTTATCAGAATTATTTTTTCATAACTGTGTGATTTCAGTTGCTTTTTGAGTTTCTATTTATGGTATTTGGTGGCCTATTCTGGCATACTTTTTATGTTAAAGTGACAGTCTACATAAATGGTTCTTTATTTATTTCTTAATATTATAAAAATATTCTTTTTGTTTCACATTAATGCCATAACCTTGACAACTCCTTTTTTTTTTTAATATAAATTTGTGCTACATTATCGTTGGCCAACGAGAATGGTTTACTTTGTTCATGAATCTCATAAAAGGATGATTAAGTTGTTAATCTCCAGACAAACCACATTTTATTAGTTTACATTATAAGAGTTACTGAACTTGAAGAGTTATTACTACTCAATATGACATTTTTTAGTTTTTTATAAGTAGCATTCACTGGAAAAATATTTTTATTGCCATCAATTTTTGTAAAAGGATTTTTTTTTTCAATATGTATATATTCAATTGGTTTTAAAACTGAAACCGCACTCAAATGAAACTGCACTCAAATAAAATCGCACCGTATGTTTTAAAACCGTACCAAACTGCACCTTATGATTTCATATGCGGGTTTGAATTTATTAAACCACACTTGGGCGGTTTCGGATGCGGTTTGGACGTCAAACTGCACCATGCTATGCCCTACCGGAATCCTTGTCTTGCAACATAATCTATCAAAATTTGTAATTTCAGCGGATTTCTCCCGTGTCTTTTAATCGACTGAAAAATTGACAATAAAAACTCCCAGCTTTTTACATCTGGTGGCCATAACCAAATGAAAAGGGAGGTAGATATATGTATTTGTTTGGTTTTGTATACAGTGGCAACTAGCAAGGAAGGGAATCTCAATCAATAAGAGCTACTTAAAAAACTAGTTTAGCCCTTCAAAAAAGCGTAGTATATTATGATATCCATGTTGTTGTTTGATGGGGTTTGGTTTATAGATAAAGCTCATCTACTAAACAAAAGCATTTCATGATCAAACCGTGCTGTAAAGAAGCAAAAGCACACCATCTTTTAGAAAATAAAATCCCTTCCCCCAATCTACCACATTTCCAATATATGTAGGATGATGCTCTTTGAGAATTCTCTATAAATTTCCCAGAACAAAACAAGCCACTAGTCCTTGCCATAGCTGGAAGCAAAATATGAGGAGGGGAAGTCGAAAAATTTGGTGGGTGGTGCCTTGTACAAGAAGAAAAAGTAGCCTGCAGGCCAAATCGAGAATGGACATAGAGGACATACTCAAGGCTAAGCTTGCATCTATCAAAGAAGAGCCAGAGATGTGTGAAGAAAAAGGGAAATTCACAAAACATCGGTCTTTTGCCAAGAAGGGAAAGAAGATTCATTTGAAGGTTAAGATGGGGAGCCTTTTTACGCCTAAATTTAGCCTTAGGCTCTTATGTGCTGTTCATGACGGCCTTTGCTTCTAGACATGGCTTTGCTGGACTTCATTCAAAAATCACTGGACAAAGATAATATGGCATGCTAATGGGTACCTTTGTATGTATTTTACATTTCCTGCTCCTATCATTAACATGTATAACTACTAGTGAAAGAGATCAAGAAAGTTCATCAAGTAAGCTATTTCTTACCCTTTGGAATGAGTATAGTTTATCTGTTAGGTCCATGTGTGTCCTGTTTCTAAGATTTAATTGAGCTTATTTCTATTCTGCCAGTGATAAAAGGATGTTTTTGAGTTAAAAGTTAGCAACTATGTCATGATTCAGATTAGCTGCTGAGAAATGTACTTAATAACAACTCCCATAATTTGTCCTACAAATCAGCATTATAATCAATCAGTTCAAAATATGAAATATAGTTCTCATTTCAAGGGTACCAAGGACAGTTTGGAAGAAATCAGATAATTCTATCTAGTGAAAATAATGTCAATAAAGGATGGCTCTCTCTCAAAACATAGAGCATTCCGTCTACGTTTAGCATTAGGGTGAGAAAGAACTGGAAGTCCCCATTGACAAGAAAATATAATCCCCGGGCATGCACCATCAATCTTCAAAATTCTGTTGAATATATCAGCATAAATCCCTGCAATCCTTTTTGGCCATAGAACAACAGAAAATGCCTTCAAATTCAATCTTCTAGATCGCGATAGCCTAAACCCCTTGAGCCTGCCATTCATTTTCTTCGCCCAACGCCTTCTAGGCCGTGCCACCTTCTCATCCGCATTGCTTAGTTTCTCGTAGCGAGTGCTCAAGTCACCTTCAACCATTTCTTGAAACCCCATCTGCAGCAGGATTGAGGTATATATATATATATATATATGCCTGAGGATCAAATTCTATCGGAGTCTAAATGTAGCGTAAGCTATATGTCTAGATATATTGAGAAAGTCGATATTTATAGAAGGAGCTGCAGCGAAAGCTAATGGAGAGATTAAAGTGATGCAATTTGCCGTAAGCATATGGCTAGTACCATATTTTAACTGAATAAATCGTACAAAAGTATTGTATTTGTTTATTGATTAAAAAGTTAAGTATAACATAAATTTTTATATTAGACCTTATTTTTTTAATAATTAAAATATATTTTATATTTTATTTTATTATTAATTTTTGTTAACTTATATTTTTTCTAATATCGTTCATTTGGTAGGGACTAATCCAACCTCTCATTTGAAACAATTATAATTGAATTAAATGTATGATGGAATAAAAGAACATTGCAGCACTTCAACAAAATACCATGACAAAAAAGTATTGGGTCTTTTAATTTTGATTTTTCGACCAGACATAATCCATTGTTCTCTTGGAACCCACCTGACTAGGGGTGAGCAAGAAACCGAATTACCTCCGAAACCGCACCAAAAACCGCACAAACCGCACCAATTAAAACCGCATCAACGGTTTCGGTGTATGTGGCGGTTTTAGGTGGTTGAAAAACCGTAAATGCGATTTGGGTTTGGTTTCTGAGCAAAACCGCATCTAAGAAACCGCACCGCACCATGCACTATTAAATGAAGCATATCAAGAAGTACAAATAATTAGAATTATTGCAAATTGTAATTATCTCTATTTAGAATTTTCATATATAAGGATAAATCATTATTCATGTTTTTAGATTCTTTTTTGCTTTTGTTTAGACAAAATATTATAAATAAAATTGTGTATTATCAAAGTAGTATTTAATATTGTGTGATGCTAAATTGTTAATTTCAATTGCATAAAATTTAATTATTTCAATTGGTTTTGGAACCGAAACCGCACCAAACGATTCGAAACCGCACCGCACCAATCGCAAGCGATTTCATGTGCGGTTTTGAATTTGTCAAACCACACCTAAGCGGTTTCATGTACGATTTGAGCTTCAAACCGCACCAAATCACACCATACTCACCCCTACACCTGACCATAAATTCATAGTGGAAGAACAAGATAACCAAATAAATAAAAAATAAAAATAGAAGGAACATAAAATTTCTTCAACATAATTATTGTCTTCTGTCATAGTGTGTGAAGGGACATATGAAAGGACTTTTGAGAGAGAAAAAATTAATCATTACTGCTCTTTCAATTCTTTTTTAATTAATATTTTAAATAAAATATAAAATTAAAAAATATAATTAATATTTTATTCAAAATAGGTATAAAATCTTAATGTTATCCGTTTAAAATTTATTAGAGAAGATAAAAAAGAAACAAGCCAGTATTAATGTAAAGATAATATATAAAATTAAGTCATTCATTATTCCTTGAAACTAAACAAATAAAAAGAAACAAATTTTTTTATCTAAAAAAATAAATAAAAAAGAACAGAGGAGTACTATTTAATACTCCCTCCGTCTTATAATAAAAATCTTTATTACTATTTTAGGTAGTTTCAAATTAAATGTCTACTTACTTTAAATAATTTATTTTTTACAATAATTTGTCTATAATATCCTTAGTATTAATTGTCATATTTCTATTTTATGTATATTTATAGAGTATCACTAGCCACGTGTAGAAAATTATGCAATTAAATGAGAATTTAAATATAAATAATTTTATTATTTTATCATCTTTCTTAATACATGTAAAAAGTTAATTAAAACTTTTATCCCGATTGGAGGGAGTAGTAATTTTTAAGAGTTTTGGTACATATGCCATAGTCCTCGTCTTGCAACATAATCTATCAAAATTTGTAACTTCAGCCGATTTCTCCCGGGTCTTTAATCGACTGAAAAATTGACAATAAAATCTCCGAGCTTTTTCCATCTGGTGGCCATAACCAAATGAAAAAGGAGGTAGATATATCATATATGTATCTGTTTGATTTTTATACAATTGCAACTACCAAGGAAGGGAATCTCAATCAATAAGAGCTACTTAAAAAACTAGTTTAGCCCTTCAAAAAAGCGTAGTATATTATGATATCCATGTTGTTGTTTGATGGGGTTTGGGTTTATCGATAAAGCTCATCTACTAAACAAAAGCATTTCATGATCAAACCGTGCTGTAAAGAAACAAAAGCACACCATCTTTTAGAAAAAAATAACTTCTCCCCATATGTACCACATTTCCAATATATGTAGGATGATGCTCTTTGAGAATTCTCTATAAATTTCCCAGAACAAAACAAGTCACTAGTCCTTGCCATAGCTTGAAGCTAAATATGAGGAGGGGAAGTCGAAAAATTTGGTGGGTGGTGCCTTGTACAAGAAGAAAAAGTAGCTTGCAGGCCAAATCGAGAATGGACATAGAGGACATACTCAAGGCTAAGCTTGCATCCATCAAAGAAGAGCCAGAGATGTGTGAAGAAAAAGGGACATTGACAAAACATCGGTCTTTTGCCAAGAAGGGAAAGAAGATTCATTTGAAGGTTAAGATGGGGAGCCTTTTTACGCCTAAATTTAGCCTTAAAGGCTCTTATGTGCTGTTCATGACGGCCTTTGCTTCTAGACATGGCTTTGCTGGACTTCATTCAAAAATCACTGGACAAAGATAATATGGCATGCTAATGGGGTGTTTGTGGTTGGATGATTTATGTAAACCTTTGTATGTATTTTACATTTCCTGCTCCCATCATTAACATGTATAACTATCTGTTAGCTACTCTTTATTCGCATGATTCTTGCCGAGTTGTAATGAAAGAACTGCATGAACTCCACAAACTTGTAGTGTAATTAATAATAATTACATGGTTCCAAGATTATATATTGTATAATTAATTATAACTATTAGTGAGAGATCAAGAAAGTTCATCAAGTAAGCTATTTCTTACCCTTTGGAATGAGTGTAGTTTATCTGTTAGGTCCATGTGTGTCCTGTTTCTAAGATTTTATTGAGCTATTTCTATTCTGCTAGTGAGTTAAAAGTTAGCAACTATGTCATGATTCAGATTTAACTTGTACAATTCACAACCCAAAAACATGCTTTTGTAAAGTCAATTTGATCAAAAATGTTTTAGATCCAATTTCTATGTATTTATGCTGCTGAGAAATGTCCTTAGTAGTTAATAACAACTCCCATAATTTGTCCTACAAATCAGCATTATAATCAATCAGTTCAAAATATGAAATATAGTTCTCATTTCAAGGGAATACTAAGGACAGTTTGGAAGAAATCAGATAATTTTATCTAGTGAAAATAATGTCATTAAAGGATGTCTCTCTCTCAAAACATAGAGCATTCCGTCTACATTTAGCATTAGGATGAGAAAGAACTGGAAGTCCCCATTGACAAGAAAATATAATCCCCGGGCATGCACCATCAATCTTCAGAATTCTGTTGACTATATCAGCATAAATCCCTGCAATCTTTTTTGGCCATAGAACAACAGAAATTGCCTTCCAATTCAATCTTCTAGATCGAGATAGCCTAAACCCCTTGAGCCTTCCATTCATTTTCTTCGCCCAACGCCTTCTAGGCCGTGCCACCTTCTCATCCACATTGCTTAGTTTCTCATAGCGAGTGCTCAAGTTCCCTTCAACCATTTCTTGAAACCCCATCTGCAGCAGCATTGAGGTATATATATATATATATATTTATATATGCCTGAGGATCAAGTTCTATTGGAGTCTAAATGTAGCGAACAAGCTACATGTCTAGATATATTGAGAAACTCGATATTTATAGAAGGAGCTGCAGCAAAAGCTAACGGAGAGGTTAAAGTGATGCAATTTGCAGTAAGCATATGGAGAATCTAATCCAAAGATCACTTGATCATATACTACTAAGGAAAAGAGCTGAAGATTGCCTCAGTTTGGATTCCTACAACACATGGCTAGTACCATATTTTAACTGAATAAATTGTACAAAAGTACTGTATTTGTTTATTGATTAAGAAGAGAGGCTGCACCCTTTTATAACATGGCTACCACTATGTAATTAACCAACTTACCACTTGTTCTTCCCTATCTGTGAGCTTGTCTTTTTGCGGTAATGTGATTAGTATATGATGAGGAGGAATATCCAGACATGTGCAATGATTGGAAGTCCATGTTAGGGATGAATTCCGAAGGGTAATGATTTGTTAATGAGGAGGATTTATTTTTTAAGTATTCTGTAACAAGACGCGGATCTACTCTTTTCTTTTTTTATTTTGACAGAGATTAGATTGGAATCAAGTCAAGCCTAGGACTCCAAATGGTCTAAATTGTATGGTTTCGAAGAAAACACTTGATTAAGTGTAGTTTAATTAAAGAAATCACTCTGAGCCAACTGCCAAGAGTGGTTTAGCCCTTCTCATTTTCTTTCGTTTGTCTACTTTTTCTTTCGATTTGTGAAACCACAAAATGGTTCTAAAATGCTGATAACTGAATTTCTCCAGTTTTATTATTGAAAATGGATTCTTATTTTAGGCTAGAGTTCGATTGAGGTAGTTATATTTGTTATGCTGTTTAGAAAAGTTGGTGATGACAAGATTTCGAGTTTTGATTTTTTAGTTTTGAACTCTTGAGCAAGATTACCAATATTTTTTTTAATTCATCCAATGACTGTTCTTTAAACAAAAGAGGTTAACAAAAGCAGAATAAGAAAAGGAATAGAATAAAGCTAATTACAAAAGCTTAAACACTGCATATTCTGCTCTTTTCAATTACTATATATGATATACTGACAGTTATGTGACTTAAGTGCTGCTTAAGCAAATAAATAGGGGGACAAATAGTGGATGAAGTTAGGCAGATGGTGGCCTAGCTTTCTAATAGGGACTGAAATATATTGATTGCTCTATAATATTCTTAAGCACATGATCACTTTCTAATTAAGTGAACCCTATTGTGGTGAAGAAGACTTTTAGAAGCAAAAATGAGTATTATACATGCAGATTTTTTCGAGGGGGCGAATAATACAGCTCATGTTCCTATAGTAATAGAATAGAAGCAGCATAGTGTGATGGATGCAACTCATAGGAAGAGAAAAAGTATGATCAAGCAAATTGGAAGGAATATTGCAGATACAATAAAAGATGAGTATTTGATATAGTATCAGATTGTATAGTTGAAAAAGAACGGAAAATATTTTAGAATTTTAGAAGAAGAATATTGTTTCCTTCACAAAAGAATGCAATTGAACTCCTGTACTTTGCTATACTTTTATCAAAATAATGAAGTTGTTGAAATCCACATTGTTTATTTTGAGCAATCAAAAGGTACCTTTGCTCTAGAGTTTATGCTTTGTCAATTAGTTGTATTTTATTTCTTACTTAGTTTGTTAACTACGTGTGATTACTTTTGTTTCTCTTAAAAAAGTTTTTTAATATCCTCAAATAGTTTTGCTTTTTTATTTTTACGTGATTTTATTCTCACCCACCACAGTCCAGTCCAGTCAAAGACAGTTATTTCGATTCTTTATTTTTATGTGGTTTTGTCCTCACTCGTCACATCACAGTCCTATCAAAGACAAGTCTTTACACATGGAAAATAGGGGATTCACCAGTAATTACCAGCTTAAGGATATTCTACAATTTTGTTAGAGCATTGAAAAGCTGAATTGCCAATGATCGAGCATAACGCGCTATGGAAAACAATGAATATCTAAATTATAGATAAGGCCATATCGGCGCAAAGATCATGCCGGTGTCTAGGGAGAGTGTGTGAGTTTAACTAGGTGAATTCACGAGTCGATGAATCCTCATTGGAGAGATGGAAGTTGATTGAAGTGTTGTATGTAGAAGACATGTAGACGCTACACAAGGAACAGAACTCTCATCTTATTCATGTAGGCCTTAACAGGAACAGAACTCTCTGCTCCCACACCTCCCAGTTAAAACGCCAAAAATGCAAACAAAACTAAGAATAAATGCGAGTAAATCTTAACCAGTCCTCCTGAACTCAAAAGGGAAGGAAAGATCATCGTTGATCTAAAGGGTAATTCCATTTTAGTAGGCTCAAGACCAAAGAGCATGCACTGGGACAATATCAATATATTGGAGATTAGCCATATCATGGCCACAGTGTCACACCAGCCAAGGGCCTATCAAAAGAAGGTGAATATTATTATTAGAAGATATTAATAGTGATTTAAAATATAAAAAAAATCTTCCTCCACCTTTTCAAGTAAAAGAATGAAGAATACATAAACAGCACTTCAAGCAGTTACATAGTTATTAGAGACACACCGGACAAATAAGCATGTTGGATCACCTTTTGCTCCAAAAGTTGAGCCATAATTTTGCATCAAGAAAATGTTTACAAGTCGGATAATTATGTATCATATGACTTACAGAATGTTACATGTATAGTTTTTTTTTTGTTGCATATCGCCTGATACCACGTTAAGAATTGATTGTCCGATACCACAACTTTGAACCATGGGAACAGGACAAGACTCTACAAGAGAAGAGTACATGACACTGACTCCCTTGTGTTTGTTAATCAACAAAAGGCCAAAATGCAATTAATTTAGGATAACATAATAATCAATCAATTCTAAGATTTCAATAATCCCATATTTGCAGAAAGCATAGTGAGACTGAAGCAGTGAAGATAAACTTTAATGAAGCTGTAATCTAAAACGGGTTAGTTGATGTTTTTGGTCACTGTACTGGGAGTTCATTTTCGTTGTGGTTACCGATTTTTTTTTATTTTATAAATGCATTACTGTAGTCAAAAAATATTTCAATCCAGTAATTCTGAAAATTTCCGTCCAATTAATTTTACGATTTGTCTTATAATAGGGTATAATCTGTCACAAATATAATTTCATTTGTTGGGGCCTTAGTCCTTGAGAGAAACACAAGTCTGTCCCTTGTATGAGCTGGTGAATCCTTTAGGTGTAGAGAATCAAACAAAATTCATACCTGGTAACATATTCTTGTTGATTACAAACTTCCAAAAATGTAGTAGTATTATTTTCGTTAGTCCATCAAAACGTGACCCAATGGCCAAATGACGCCCTTAAAATTTGACTGTGGAATCATTGGAAGGTAGTGTACCTACCATCTGGACAGCGACACGCAGAATTTTCGACTAGGGTTGACACTCTTATAAATAAATAAAAAATAATAAAATTCATCAAATTTCAATTTTAATTAAAAACATATAAAAGTCGGTACAAATTCATTCTTCAAGACTTTAATTCTTAGATTGAAACACAATTAATTGACTCAATTTTTTTTAATATATAACACCTCAAATATTTCTTTTAGCGATGATACATACCAGGGACACAAATATTTGCACGAATTTTATTGTGTCGTTAAACGTGATATTTGTGACGTTAAACTTCTACTATGAATAATTGGATATAATATTAGTAATAGATTTTCCAAAAATTAAATTAAAAGTGTGACTTAGTTTATGTTCTTATAAACTCGAAGATATCATTTTGAGGTAAGCACCAAGTATTGGATTTTAGGTTTTATCACGATAAATATGCTTAATTTTTAATTTTAAAATTGGTAAATTTGATCTGAAATGTCGATCTAAACCAGTTTTAGAGAGATAAAGGGAGTAGTTAAGTAGGAAAAAGTTTCAGTCAAAGATCAATATTTTGCACACAAGTGAAAATCTAAGGGTAGGTGGCAAATGTGAATTTGGATGTATATGACTCTATCTATCTTCATAAGCATGTGTAAAGTAAATGTCACAACTCATTTCTACCTAAAGACTTTATTCTCTCTCAATTTTGAATTGAATTGTGTGCTTTCCCTTTGGCATGCTATAAATTTTCCACTAACCCCTTGGCATGCTTTGGTCCTCGGTGCTCTGCTCTACACAAATTCATCAAAACTGCATTCAATTTTTCTTCCCCCACCATTATGCTTCTTCAGAAAAATAAGGGCAAGTGTCCTCTACTACCTATACCACTGCAGCTTTCCCAAGCATGGAACTTGAAAAATTAAACCAAAACAAATAAAGAAAAAAAATGTAATACTCTATTTTATATTATCTGTCACTAAAAGAATAGAATAAGTCTACTTACACACAAACAATCGTTTACAAACACCAAACACAAATTCAATCTCACAATTAAAAAGTGGGATTTGGCTCGGAAATCTGTATCAAATCCCACTTTTTAATGGTTAAGATAGAATTCGTGTAAAAGTTTGTGTTCAATGTTTGTGTATGTAAAGTTATCTAAAAGAATATGCACACTGATTAAAGAGAAAAATTAATAACTTGGTTTTAAGAGAAAAATGACACTACTATCCTTTATTAGAAAAAGAAGAGGAAAGACAAGTACTTGTTTCACTGATGTTATAAATATGAGCATCATAAGAAATATAATTTAAAATTCTCTTAAATATACGCAAATGATAATTATTTTAGAATATATAAAATAAGTTAAAACGTCAGTTATAATGAAATTGAGAGAGTAACGCCTAAGGGCCACAACTATATGCAACAGTTGGCACCAACCCATCTAACTTTGATACCGGAAGTCTGAAACTTTAATAATATGAGAACTAACTGCTAACTATATCAATCAAGGATAAAGCTAAAGGCCTTAGAAGAAATATCAAAAAATTGTAACTCTGTATAATTAATTCTTCTATAAAGGAAAAATGTTGTTGTATCTATTAAATCTGTTTTCAGTTTTTCTTTACAGTGCTCCTCCTACCCTTGTTGATTAAAAATATATAGTTTCTCACTTCACTAATACTTGAACAAACTTCATCTAGTATGACAATAATAAATTTTTGTCAAAAAATAACCTTAATTTTCAAAAAAAAAAAAGATGTATCAAGCTTCCAAACAGGGCATAGCACCTCACTCTGCCACCACCTAACAGCTAAAAGAAATGGATTGAAACAATTAATAAGAACATTATAAACAAAACAAAAAAAAACTACCATTGTTATCAAATTGTCTATAAAATGAATATAACAAGTACTGTAGAGGGACAATTTAATATGATATTTGATAATGTAACTGACCACATTTCCCATCTCCTTTTCACTTAATAACTTGCAAAATCACCCACACAAAAAAGAAAAAAACTAAATTTTAAACAACATAACAATAAAAAAAGAATCCTACCAGAAACAAGAATAAGGCCAATTGGATCTCTAATGTTACGTAAGTTTGGATTGAAAGAATAAAATGAGTGAAGAAATGATAGAGAAAGAAAAGAAATGGTGAGTGGAATAATTTAATCTATTCAAGCTGGAATGAGTCATTCCATAACTTCTTCTTTGAAATAAAATTTATAAATTTAAAAAGAATGAGAATGATTCATTTCATTTCAATCAATTCTAACGAAAGAATCAAACACACTTTTTTTCAATCCATAATAAAAATAGATTATTCCATTCACATGTTCATTCCTTCGATCTAAACGTAGCATATAAGTGTTGTTTTGAAGGCGAAGACAGCACCTTCTCTTTGTCGTGGAGTAAAACAAGCCATGTTTGAGCCTGAACCAGGCAAACTTTGGGATTTGGACGGATCGAAGCCTGACCCAGATAACCCTCTTGACCCGAAAGAATGATTTCTTGATTCTCTCTGATAGGCTCTGTTTTCCAGAGAAGTGGTAACTTCTTAGAAACAGTTGCCTCTTCCCCATCTCGGGCCTGAATATTGGGACAAGACCCATTTGATTCTATGTATAGATAGATATAGACAGAGCAAAACAGAGGACAGAGAAGAAGAAGATGAAAACAGACTTGTGTAAGAATGGGAAGGGAGCAAGAGTTCTAACTTATTGTTTGAGGTGGTTTGGATTCTCTAATAAATATTCTTCACTATTTGTTTTCTTTTTAAATAATACCAGGCATGAGAATCTCATATTTTTAGTCTAAAATCATACTTCCTTCGTTTTTTGTTATCTATAATGCATAGTAATTAAGAAATATAATTATCGCTCTAACCAATGGGTTACTATTAGGCCAAAATACCGATAACACCCTCATATATATTGCAATTTATCAAGTCTTGAAAATAGGAGAGGAAATTAATGTGATACATGGAATATTTTGAAAGAATAAGAAATTGTACTAAAGTCGGTCTTAAAAATAAGAAAGAAAATGAACGTGGACTATTTGATTGGGGTGATTTGAGAAAGTAGTCATTAATATAAGTTGGATGATTTATTAAAAATAAGATTTTTTAGATTTATTTTATTTTAATATTTTCTACCGCACACTAATATAAGTTGGATGATTAGAACAAAAATAAATATATTTCTCTTAAATTAAAGGAAAATATAATCTAAATGTAACTGAAATATAAAGCAAATTGATTTCTTAAATGTATGTCTACTATGCACAGTTTATCTTCATAGAAAATATAATTTGAATATAATCTACTGCGATACACATCACTATAGATGCAAAATAAAATTAACGTACTGCAAATTACACTTTTATATTTTGAATGTAAAGTTAGGTTTTTTTTTTTTTTTTTTTAATACTAGGATCAATTGAACATATATTTTGTAAAGTTTAAATATACATATATTTTTTCCTTTATGATCATTAAATACTTACATAGTTATATCTCAAGTATTATTTTCAATTAGTTTTCTAATTGTTTTATGGAATTGTTCTTTAAATTGTTACAATAGAATACCGAAAAAATAACCAAAATCATCAACCCCTTAAGAATTTAGCATATAATTTGAAGAACTTGAGTATTTACAAGAAACCAACTTATTATTAATATTTAATATTAAAAGTTAGTTTATTGATGTATTAATTAATGTTAATATTTAACATTAAAAATAGCAAAGAATATTAATAAAATTTTAATATTAAATATTAGTAATTTAGTATTTACAATAAACTAACTTATTATTCATTTTGAATTAACTAAATAACTAACTTGTTTTTAATATTAAATATACTAACTAGTTTTATTCATTGAAGATGTATATTAAATATATTTACAAGAAAACAAGAATGAATAATTAAAACTTTAAACTTTATTAATGTATTAATTAAACTAATGTATTATAATTTATAAATTAAAATAATGAATAAATAAAAATTTATATTTCATTAATAAATAATTATAACTTTAAAGTTCAAAAATTATAAATAACTTGATAAGTCAAGTCAAGTCTCAGATGAGACCCATGCCTAAGGCCAGGTCCAGTCAATCCAAGCTTTTTTGTAAGACAGGTCAGATTTATGTCTTAAAAGAATGGTCTTTCAAGTCTTCCGGACCCAACCAAACTTTGACCGAGCCGAATTTTGACCAAATCGAATTCAGGCCGGACCAAAACTAGTCCGCAGAACTTGGATCTTTTGTGCATCCCTAACAATAAGCTACAAAATTTTGTCTAGGGTTATATTTTTCCGTAAGAGGGGGAGAGACGCAGAGTTAGAATGACTGATGTAATAATAATGGTTTCAATATAAGCAAGCAGGACAATTACAGTTCTGTACCAACAGTACAATTAAAACATCCAGCTAATACCAGGCTACTCTTTATCAGGAACAACAAGTATCCTACATATACAAAATCTAATTACAATGACAAAGTATCGACACAAAACCAAGGGCTTCATCGCAAGACATGAATTGAGAATATCGATACCAATATCAATTTTTCTATACATTCTTGTCACCTTGTCCCAGCTTCATCAGCTGCTGCAGGTACATTTTCCGAATAATTGGACATGTCTATGTCAACAAGTCTAAGGTCGTATGGAACAGAGAGAGAGGAATCCATTAGCAACGAAGAGTTCATTGCCTCTGATTTTGAGTTATCCGGTATTGTGCTTTGATTCTGGGGAGTGCTACTACCGGAAGATGATACACTCGATAGTTGTATGTCGTCTATCTTGTTTCCAAACATGTACTTGTTTCTTCGTACAGTATCCATCTCAGGTCCCGTTGGGACAAAGGTCCGTGCCCTGTACTTCCTTGATGACTCGTCACCCTCACAATTGTTGTAGAGTACATAATCATGGTAAGTTGGCGCAAACTGTGTATATATAAGGGCAGAAAAATTATATGAAGGTTCCAAAAAGAAACGAGAAAGATAGGTGCACAGCATAAACAGAGATCATATTCTATTAAAGAGAAAAAAGAAGTCGAAAAATAAGATGAGTGGAAGTTGCATGGCTTACCTGATGGACTGTGTCATGGTAAAAGTCATTTAACTTGAGAGCATGAGCAAGGCTTCCTGAAAACCCACGAGAAATGCCGATGTTTGCACCAGCATACTCCTTATATGGAAATGCATAAAGATGACCAACTGCTGCGATGAGCATCTCAACACAAATTATAAAGTTTTGAAATTCAGCTGCTTCCTCTGTATCTTTTATAAAACCAGACTTTGCAGCTAGAAAAACCATTACACCCTATGAAGGAAAGAGGAAACAATTGAGATATATACAGGAAGACCCCAACGAGTTTCATCCATACAATTTTTTCATTAATTAAAAAGGGAAATTGGAAGGCAAATAGTTGTGAGCCTTTCATACTCCCTGTGTAATAATAAACAAACTTTTCAATAAACTTAAACAACGACAATAATAGTACCAGAAAAAATTACAGCAACTCTTAAGCATGTCAACAGATACAGTTCCCTTTTTTGCACTGTCATTAAACTTCTGAGAAACTTCAAGGTCTTTCATATATATTAAGAATTGAGAAGTCTAGGATGACAGAGGTTTCCACCTTTCTGCCTATTTGATGAAGGGGACTTTTTTTATAATCTATGATCCAAGTTCTTTTACATTGTCCAAAACTAAGTAGATTGCCGCTTAAACATTGCAGTAAAGCTGGCATAGAGTTAAAGTGAATGGAGGATGGATAAGTTTGAACTATTTGCTTATAGCAACCGCCTACAAAATTATAATATTCCTGGTCCTTTCTGATTGACTTAGTTCTACCAAACAACTGGACAAATAGATTAGAGAAGCACTCGACAAGCATGGTCAGATGTGATATGGTGCATCTAGAATAAGTACAGGTACAGCATGATTGATGACTGCACAGAAGAGATAATTGGTAAATAGGATGGTAGCCATAAGTACGCAGAATTGCAGATGATGGATTTCGTTGTTATTCCAGTAACAGAACTTGAGTAAAGAGGTGACATAATTCACTGTTCGACATCAATACGGATATTAAAATTACTTCCAGTAGACCATATCACCGTCTTCGGTTGATCAATGAGTCAAACAAGCAAAAGTATCCTCATAAGTTTAGAGAGAGAGAGAGAGAGAGAGAGAGAAGTTATGAACTGGTACGCACAATCGTCAGAAAGCTTAAAGTGAACACAAAATTCATCAGCAACACTAGAGCAGGACGAGTACTTTGCAAGAAGAATTGTAAAATGATAACAAACTGGTTTAAAAATCCTACCTGCCAATAAGTCAGAAAAACAACAGACTTGATGATGATGAACTTTGGAACAGGATTAAATGGCTGGAGCAAATCTCTGCATGCAACATAGAACAAGGCCAATGCATACAATGCCATAGTGTATGAAAACGTATAGATAATAGTGAGATACAGATATGATTGTCTTGCACTGAAATCTCCATCATGATATTTCCCTTTTGCATACAAGATGATCGTAACAGCAACTAACATGGGCTTAAGAATCACAAACTGCAAACACCCTTGCTTACACCTTCGTATAAAACGCCTGCATAGCTTTAACAGGTTCAGAAACATGGTTCAACAAGTACAAAGTAAGAGATGTTAACTCCATATGTGAAACTGTGAATCACTCAATGAATTTGGATAAGAGGTCTCATACACTTTCCAGAACCAGAAATTTTTAGAACATTTCAGCCCTTCACTAGATACACAACTCTGACAGGGGCATGTATTGCCAACAACAATAACACCAATATATTCAGTATTGACAATAAACCAAGGTACTAGACTCTATGCATTTCGAAAGGGGAAGGTTTTAACACACTTGTTCTACAACAGCAGGATTTAATCCTTTTCCTTATTTCACTATCTACCCCTACAATTAATAAATTCTAAGTTTTTCCACACAACAAAAAAATTCTTACATTTAGAAGTTCACCATGCACCAAGTACTAACTAATCAAAAGAGACAGGACTGCTTTGTAAATAACTCACCCATCAAGTGCAATGGGAGGGAAGCAACATGTCATCAGACACCAATTTGGCTTCAGAACACGGCCACTTAGACTTAACACAACAGCTCCTGGACCACCTACCCACGCCAGGCACAAGGACAGGAAATTATAGATGACCCAAGCTTCATATCTGAAAATAGGAACAGAAAATAAGTCAAGGGTAACTCATATAACTGTATTTTTAGATTTATTAGAACACTTGGTGAATAGTAACTAAAGGCATGTCCATTGAAGAAATGAGCATACTCTTTTTACCCATATTAATTCTAGCTATCAAAAATTACAAAAATTAGGAAGAAAAAAAATAGTGACAACCTCTTATCCACTAGCCGCCAGCCGGCCTTATGAAACTTTACCGTTTGAACAATTAAGGAAAGCACCTAATGTGGGATTTCCATCACATATAGGAATGCAAAAGCAACCATACATAAACCATTAAGGTATGGCATTACATGGCATGGCAGTAGAGTCAATGACATGCTGATCATGCTAAAATAAAAGGGAATTAGCTGAAGCAGGCAATAATTAGCAGAGTAACAACAAGAAGATTAGTTTAAATATAATTTAATTAGACCCAAACTTGGGAAAGCGAGATCAAAAAGGCAACGAAGAAGATTAAGCTGGACAGTATCAATTATTGTGGGTTCTGACAAAACCAATTACCAACAAATGTTAAGTTTGTAAAAGTTATACAAAGGAGTAATAATTCCAAATCTTGAAATAAGAAAGAAAGGGATGCTCAAGGGCTGATCTGGACTTTCTAGGTGCTGCCAAACACAATATAAATAGTAACATTGGCTATTTAGGGTCTTTGCGTGTGTTAGTTTGAGGGCTTCATAGAAAACAAAGAATAAAACTATAGAAGGGTGGAAGTAGAACCGTAGAACAAAGGATATTCAAATCTGACTGATTTTTTAAGGATTTAAAGAGTATGAATTAAAGGATAACGGAGATGAAGGATGGCCTAAGCATCAAAGGCAGATACAACGGGAATTAAATTCAAGACATGTGGTAAGAGTTGCATAACACATCTCAGAAGTAAATGCTGAAAAAATTCTAACACCTTTATCTATATTCAATTGAGAGATATTACAAGGCTCTCTGTAGATTAGATCTCTACAAGGGCATGAAATCCCTGACTAGAATTTAATCAACAGCAGTAACAGATAACAAACATCTCTATCTTCAAACAAATCAAGAATAAAGAATTTCAGAATGCCATTTGACTTGTGTGATCCTTACAAAGTTTTGTCTAGATACCTAGGGGTGTCCAATATGAGACGGTCTGAGTTAATCAAAGCACTTTAGTCTAGGGCGTAAAATTTTTAATGTGGTTTTAGTTGCCAACAAGGTAGTAGAAGAGTGTTGGAGAAGGAGGCGTAAACTGGACTTCAAGAAAGCGTGAAAGAAGATGAATACGTACTGCTTAGGTAAGTTCAAGGGCAAAAGGGCCTTTAGTTCCCACTTCTTTGTAATAAATGAGCCTAATACGTGGTCTGAGACTACCAATGATTGAAGCAAAGGGACCCAATGTTCCCCCTTTGTTCACTTTGGTTCTCTTAGGACCCTTTTGTTTTCTTAGGATCTTCTTTTCTTTTATCAGCAAAATAAAACAAAACCTCCAAGTCTTTAACCACCAATATCCAAAGCTCTTAAGATCTTTTTTTTCCATCAGTAAAATAAAATTATAGTGGTTAAATACAATTAAATTAAAAAAAACAAAGAAGTAATACTATATAACTATAGATGTGGGTGTGAGTGGTTAATAGACTAAATAACTATAGATATGGGTATACTTAAATAACTACAGATACAGGTATCCTTACATTTCACGAATGGAGTTGAAATAGATTGTGGCACTCCCATTTACGACCAGGGAAAGGAAAGACATTAATGCATAAACCTGTGACATAGGACTAAGGATTAGAGCATCATCAAATTTAAAAGAGACTAAAAAAAAAAAACAGAAATAGGAAAACAGAAAGAAAAAACAAAACTGTAAAGCAACGGCAAATTTGAAAGATGAAATGCTGCATGTTGCTGAAATCTATTAGCAGATGATCAAGTCTATATATTTGATGGGAAGTTCGAGCACAGTTTTCACGCTCTATGCATATTCACAAACTCAGCATAGGATGAAACATAGACATACAAACTTTCTATTCACAAAAATAGTTGTCAATCTACACGAAGTCCAACCACAAGTCTAAGTAATGTAAGCCAAAACATATAACTGAAAATGTTCTGCATAAGTTATCACAAGAGTACACATAAAGTACTACACAAACCACTCTGCAAAATAAATAAGAAAATGGAAAATATTATAGAGGATTACATAATTTATTTCTCAAAAAATTTCAAAAAGGAAAATAGAAATACCGGGTAAAATTATTTATTATTATCATAATGGCCTATCCTCAAACCCTACATGAAAAGGCCATAATGGCTATAGAATAGTGCTTCAACTGAAGTTATAAATAACGCCATAACAACTATAGAATAGTACCTCCACTTTAAGTTCAAACCCATGACTACTCTCATCTAAGAGAGGGCATGATACCATCTGAGTTAGAGCTCGTTAGTATCTTTAACTTAAAAATGGGGTGTTGGGGGTGGGTGGGTGGGTGGGTGGGTGGGTGGGTGTGTGTGGTGGGGGGGGGGGGGGGGGGGGGGGGTCCACAATTCTAACACTGCAATGTAATAAACAATTCTTTTCTCATGAGTTATGACTGTTGCCTAGTTCTTCAAGATTGATACAAGGTTAAATTAACTTAAAATACTTCTAAGGAGCTCAGAAAGTTGAAAAGTTTCATTTTGTACATTATACCAATTTGCTCCCCAAAATAAAATCAATAATCATATATTATTGATAAATGATGATACACCAACAGACAATCCTTTAGAATTGATGCAATGCATTTTTTATCCTATTTAAGGCCAAAGAGGATTGAAAAGATAGGATTGAAATTGTCATTTGAAATGGGTGACACCTCATTCTGGAAAATCTTCTGTTGGATTCTTATGTTGGTGTAGCACTGCTTTATGTTAAAATTTGAATTTGAAAATTACAAAATAAAATAAATAACACTAATTGATAGAGGAAGATATGACGTAAAACAAGGAAACTACTCGGCGCCCAGCGGAGAAGTGATCTGTAGACCATTAAAAAACAATTTGTAAAATAAGGAAAATTCTCAGCTGCAAAATGATCTCTGCTACATAAGTTACTTGAACATAAGGACAGTTTTACCTTTGAGGCCACCTGTTCAACTTGAATACTACTATTGCTTAAAGAGAAACATCCGATAAACTTATCCAAAAAAGTTTTTTGACAAAAGAAAAATATATTAAAAGAATAAAGAGATTACAAGTAGAGGGGGAACAAGGAGTCCACCCACCTTATAACAAGTGAATAAATAATATTCAGCTCTCTAATCTCTACAAGTGTCGGACACAAAATTACCCCTAAAAGCACCAATGACAGTTTCACAAAGCCCCAAAGAGATGCAAGGAAAATCCTTTTATTTTGCACAAATCAAAAGATAGAAAGATGTTCCCTAAAAGTCGACCACTACGCTAGTTCCAAATTCCTCAAAGAACATAAAAGGTCGCACACATCCAAAACATCTTCGCATCTTTGATCACTCCAAAACCTCGTGTACACATTATCATCACATTATTTTGATAAGATCAACTAAAAAGCACTAGAAAAGGGTATGGTTGATCTACACATGGAGCACAAGAAAGATACCATATGACAACAAAAGGTGAATATAAGACTATAAAATAAAAACTAGACAGACAAATTAAAGCCCATAATAAATATAATTTACAAAACACAAAAACTATTCACAGTATAAAATCACAACACGAACCAAAAATGATATGATATCATGAAGCATGTAGTGCAAACTAACCTGTATAACTAACAAAAGAATAATGACCTGGTCACCTGTACTACATCTCTTTAAACCAAACAAGGGAAGACTCAACATTGACTGCAGCTTTGGAACCAGAGATTACATGATCATGCCATTGTTAGAAAGAAAAAGAAAGTAGACAGACAAATGAAAGCCCTCAATAAATATGACTCACAAAAAACAAAACTATACGCAGCATAAAATCGCAACAAGAAGGGAAAGATATTGTAAAGCGCGTAGTGCAAACTAAACTCCCTCTTATCATTGACAAAACAATAATGACCTGCACTACATCTTATTAAATCACAGAACACAAGACTAAACATTTAATGCAACTTTGGAGCCAGAGATTACACGATCATGCCATTATTAGAAAGAGAAAAAAAAATCATGCATTCACTTCAATTTTAGCATAACATCAAAATAAAAATTATAACAACACTAATTTATCTAAAAAAGATCTGATGCTTAGAGAAACAAAATTTAAGAATTGCAGGGAGGAGTTCCAAGGAAATCTTGCGACGCTAAATCTGATACAGCTAAACTGAAATTCCACAACATGCACTATACATACTAGCTCAATGTAAAAGAAAGATTAAACAACTTACAGGAACCATAAAGATTATGCGAACAATGAATCTCTGGTAAGTAGGCTCTGTATAATTCAACAGGTGCCTGTAGATGTGGAAAATTGCCAGAGCAATGGCCCCAATTGTGCAAGGCAATGCAACAGCAATATAGTATAGATGCCCCATTCCATGCAACTTCTTCCTGAAAATGAAAGAAAAACAAAGCAACAATACCTTTATTTATGCCAATACAAACAAATACCCCTACATAAATGCTCATCCATATTTATCATAAACGGAAAAAAGAATACAAACCTCAATTGAACTATACACACCGCTAAGCTTTACAAGTTACAACACATTGAAATACAAAACCCTAAACCCCCAAATGCTATATTTGCGCCAGAGCAGAAGTTCAGGTATAATCTGCAGTAAAAAATACACACAACTACAGATCAAGAAACCCTAAAATTGTAAAATTCAGGCGGTGAAGTTCAGAATCAAGTTCAAGTGTGGCGTGTAAAGTAAGAAATACAAGATTACTCAAATTTGTTTGATAAATGTGACAAACCCAGTTTACAATTTCAATCAATTTGCTATTTCAAAGAAAAAAGAAGCAAAGTAAATGAGATCAGTTGAACAGTAAATGAGCTTACATATGAAATCGAAAATAGGACCGAGTTGAATTGTCGATGGTATCGAGAAAGAGAGAGATCTGAAGGTTGGTGGAATGAGATGATGTTGAGCTTTTGCGGGACCGAGAAAGACAATAATGGCGGCTTGCAGACAGTTGGATTAAACTGAAATATTGCCAACCAGCGGTCCAGCGGTAGAGGAAAGGTTCTCTTTTAAAAAAAAAAAATCTAAATTTTCAACCGTAGGGGAAGTATAATATTTCATATTTTCTTCTATATATTTAAGAACACAAATATTATTACTATTAATGGTCTCCAAGGTAAAATTATTTATAATAAATTTTAAAAAATTGATATTTTTATAATATTTTTTAATTTTTTTACACAAAAATTATTATTATAGGTCTATAATAATGATTTTAACTGTCGTTATAAATTTATAACAACGATTATTATATAAAAATATTAAAAAAATAATATAAAAATATCAAAATTTTAAATTTTATTGTGTCGTAAAATATATATTAAAAATATTAGATTAAAGATGTAATAGAATGGGTGAATTGTCTTTCTCTTAAAAAAATATGACTAATTAACAAGTTGAAGTATTATTTTAATTTAGAAATTACTTTTCAACAAAAATATTAATTATAAACCCCCTCTAGTCTTCAAAAGATATTAATCAACTTGATGTGGTTGCGTACTCAAAAGGGAAAATAAAGTAACAAAAAATGCAGAAAAATACTGCAAATAAGTAAAATAAGTAAGAACACAAATAAAAAATAGGAGCTTTTAAGTGGTTCAAGATGATGACAAATTTTCAATCCACACAAAGTTCCAATCATTAAGAAATAAATAATGATTAGATGTGTTGTTAAAAATTCTTTAATGAAATGTGTTGAGCAATAAACGATAAGGATCTAATTCTTTTCTAAGTCCATGGAATAAGACTTTTGAGACTTGAAGGTTTTCGACTAGTTCGTGTAGCGGAGAGTTTGTAAGCATTTTTATAGAGTTTTGAAAATTCAATGTTCAAGAGTTGTTCCTCTTACATTCCGTTTCTGAGTTTTAATATAGATAGAAAAATAAAATAGGCAAAAAATTTAAGTTTTTTTATTTAATTCTTATATTTTTGAGCTTTTTATTAAATGAAAAAGAAATAAAATAAATAGAAAATTAGGTCACTTTTCCTATCAAAGTTTTTCATCTAAAATTAGTCTGATTTAGATGGGGAAAAAAAAGATAAATAATATTTTTTAATTATCATATTATCATCTACTTATAATATAATAATTTATAAATTATAACTCATGTCTCCAATTTCTTTTTATTACGTATCTACTAAATTTAGCTGGGCTGAGAGAGATAAAGAGACTTATTACTTCTTATTTGTCTTCAAATTGTCGCGATCGACTTCTCATTGCTTGACATCAACCGCGATCGACTTTCTAAGGTAAATTGAAAATTTGCGAAAGAAATTGCACAACGAGGGTGGTCTTTGACCCACTCAACAAGTATCTTTAGAGGAAAAAGTTGCAAAATTTCGTCACATATTGTCGCATAATGTGAGAAACCGTACAATTACATTCTTCTTTCGTAGCTCAACGGGAACAACAAGATGTCATTTTCATAGAGTTACGAGAACAATAATATCATTGGAGTTAAAGTTTTTAATACAACCAAATGGAGCACACCTACCTTTAGAAATACTCAACAATAGTAGATTTTATCCATATTATAAGGTAAGATTTAAAACTTAACATATTTTAACTTAAATTGAGTTTGTTTTAACTATTTAACAAGGTACATGTCTGTTAACTTTTTAGGATTATGTAAGAGCAATAGACGAAACTCATGTTCGTATAAAAGTTCATCACACTGATGTACCAAGATATCGTGGTAGGAAGATGAAAAGTGAATTTTATATATATTTATTGAATATTTTTAGGCTTAATAATTTGTAAGTTTTTAAGTATTTTTAATATTTTAGGTATTTTATGTATTATTCTGTATTTTTAGTATTTTTATTTTATTTTGTTGGGAAAAGGGAATAATTAATCCTTGATGGCAAAACGATAAATAATGAGCACTTGGTGGCAATTCTATGATTAAGCAGCAGACGGAACGACGTTGTTTCACTTAATGAAGGAAGAAGATGACCGCGCATGACATGGTAAGGATTAACGCTGAGAAATGATGTCGTTTCACTAAAGGCGACTAGGAAGGCATCCGCGTAATGTGCGGGAGGTTCTGGCAGGGTTGCAGTGTAAGACCCCGAATTTTATGAAATATAAAATTTAATTTTTTTTCATATATATTTTTCTGAAACAGTAAGTGGTTAAATCGATAAAGTTAAAAGTTAAGGATATTATGTGCAAATTTTATTTTGTCGGACAATATTCGTTTGGTCGGGGAATATTCGTGTCGTACGACGGCGCCGAAATAACAAATTATTTGTGGACCCCACAACGGAATATTTGCCGGATATAGAAAACGACAGAAGTAACCTTTTTATATAGAAATAGTCAACGGTGTTAACTGTTAAAATACCGGTGATAAAAGAATAGCAGCATACGGTAATTTATGGTATTTTCTGTAGCACACGGTACTCTGCAGTAGCACACGGTATTGCACAGTGTCTCATATTATTGGTCTGATAATTGACACCGTAACTGTTGCGCATCATTTCATCAATAATTGTCACTGCATAATATTTTATGTTATCAATTCAATAATTGTTGCTACACAGTATTTTGCATTGATTCAATAATTGTCATTACACTGTATTTTATATCATTGAATCAATAATTGTTGCGGCACTATTTTTAAAATTATTGAACCTAATAATTGTCATAGTAGCAAATATACTGTAATTTATATTATTAAATTAATAATAATCTGTAACGTGTTTATTACATTATTGTTGAATTATTGTTGTAGCATTATTTTATATGTTGGACCCACAGGAAGAATAAATAAATAAATATAAAAAATAAAAAAATAAAAAAATATATAAAATATATTTATACTATTTGGAATAGTAACATGTGGACCCCATGTGGGGGCCACATCAAATTAAAATGTGAGAATTGAGCTGGAAGGTTGGCAGCCGACTGCTGCCAATTTAGAAAGAATGAGGCAGGCGTGTATCACGCCTGCTGCCACCTACCGCGCATAGTAACATTTTTTCTCCTATAAATAGCTTGCTCAGCTGAATAGAAAAATCACACCTAAAACATAAAAATTTTCTATAACAATTTTATGAGTTTTCTCTGAGAATTGTAAGGTTATTTTGAGTGTTTGAAAGCCAAAAGGAGTGCAGGAATTTTTCAAGTAAGTCTTTTATTAAAGAGTAGTAATTTTATAAATTCCTATTTTTCACGGTATTCACAAATCTTCCCTTAGAAGACTCTTCTTTGAGAAGATTCATTTTTAAAAGCTTTCTTTGGAAGATTTATTTTGGAATATTATTTTAAAAACTATTTCAAAGTAGTTATATTATACTACAAAAATTATGTTAAATATATATAATTTTGATAGTTCATATTATACGAATTATCATACACTTTGAAATTTATATGTGGTAATTACTAATTATATTAAAAATATATAGGTTGATCAATCTCATTTAAATCAATATCCAGTCACGTGTTAAGGTAAGGAATACCATTCATTTCAAACTCTTAAATTTACTGTGGTAAGGAATGTCATTTTTTTTCTTACTTGTAAGGAATATCATCTTCTTTCATATTCTATTATTTAAACTTACTACGGTAAGGAATATCATTCTTTTCACACTCTTAAATTTACTACGGTAAGGAATATTATCTTCTTTCATATTCTAACTTACTACGGTAAGGGGTATCATTCTTTTCATCATCATAAATGGATATTATTTTCTTTCTTACTAGAAGGGATTATCATTCTTTGATTCTCGAAAATAATATCGTTTCTTTCTTACTTATAAGATGTGCCATTTATTATGTATTAAATTTTGGGAATAACCTTACGGTGCGGATTACCGCCTGTTGGTGAATAACCTTTTCTATTCATTCCTTATTAATCTCTGAGAATAACCTTACGGCGTGAATTACCGCCTGTTTGGTGAATAACTCTTCGTATTCAAATTGATGGTAATAACCTTACGGCGCGGATTACCGCCTGTTTGGTGAATAACTCTTCGTATTCAAATTGATAGGAATAACCTTACGGCGCGGATTACCGCCTGTTGGTGAATAACCCTTTTTATTTGTCTCGTATGGAAATAATTTGTCTACACGAATTATCACACGACACTTTTATTCCATATTCGTAAGTGATATCATTTTCCTTTATACTCATAAGGGATACCATCTTTTTCATCTTCCATTATTCAAAATTACTATGGTAAGGGATATTAATTTCCTTCACCTTTTGTTAATCAAACCTGCTACGGTAAGGGATATTATTTTCTTTCATACACCTAAATCGAAACTTATTATGGAACTATTGCTTCTATAATTCCTGAAAATATTATATGTTCCATAATAGTTGAATTTCATTATTTCAACTGAACCTTCCTATTTTCTGAACCTTTCTATTGAACTATAATCGTTATTCTGAACTGTGGATCTTGAATATCATTTTTAAATTTCACTCCACATCATGTTGGCAATTTGGACATTGTTTGAATCTGCACAAAGTAAACTTCTGATACTTATTGTTTATCATGTTCTTCTGTTCATCATTTGTATCACTGTTATTTGTATTAATCATCAAGAATCAAGCTGTTGTGAATATCTGTGGCCGGGGGCACAGATGTGATATAATTGTTGAACAGATGATAGGTTAAAGGCGATAAACTAGGTTAAAGGCGATACATCTGTTCGATGTCTTTTATGGCACGTGGTGAAAGTTCTTTTTGGCCCGTAGTGCATAGATGAACTGTTGTTTGGTATGATTATGACCAAAGGCTGAATCTGGTATAATCATGACCGTTGGTATTATATTGAAAGTTCTATTTGGCCCGTAGTGCATAGATGAACTGTTGTTTGGTATGATTATGACCAAAGGCTGAATCTGGTATAATCATGACCGCTGGTGCTATATTGAATATCTTTGGCCCGTAGTGCAAAGATGAACTGTTGATTTGCATGATTATGACCAGGAACTGTGAATTTTTATTATCATGACTAATGGTATTTCAGATGATAAAAGTTGATGATGTTTTTACTAAAAAGAGAAGCGAGTGGACATTATGGTCTGCATTATTCTTCTAATAGATTGCTCATTCCGCTGCTATTATTGATCTGAACATTGTTTAAGAATTTAACTGCAGTTTTTTGATATAAACCTTGTAGTCTATTGTATTCTATCAAGAACTCAACTGTTGAAGGCTAATGATAAATTATTCGTCATTATCTTAGTCATGATATTTCTTACTGGGCTATTTGAGCTCACCCTTTCTTTTGTTTCATTGTTTTTCAACAGGAGATGAAAACATAACAGGGTCTAGCCGGGGGATGGAGTGAGAGTCCGAGGAATAGCTGTCGTAGTCTTCACGTGTTGTAAAATAGTGTGGCAATAATAGTGAAGACTTAGTTGTGTATTATTATACACTGTATTGTTGTACGTTGTGCTTTATTGTAATAATTTTGTTGTAGTCTTTTGACGACTCAAGTTTGGGCTGTGTGGGCTCAGATTTGGGGGCGTCACATTCAGCGCCTAAACAGCGTCGTTTCATCAGAGGAAAGAAGCAGTTGGGCGTTAGGGGCTGTTTAGCTGGGCAGTTTTGCACAAAATTCAGAATTTTTCATCTTTTTGACTTTAAATTAGATTTTAATTTCACTTTTGCTAAGAATTATTATTATAACTTATAAATACATAGTAAGAGAGGCTAAATAGGGATAATGAACATAAATCTAACATAGTTAGGACTAGAATAAATTAGGAAAAAGGATTATTTAAGGTTCTAAAGAAAAATTCAACGTGGAAAATTGTAAATATTAAAGAAAGAATTGGAGAACGCGCTTCAAATACAGATTTTATTCTTTAAACTCTTCTCTTTAATTTTTGTAATTTTTACATAATAGTTTATTTTATGAAATTGATTTCTTTTTCAGTAATGACCTAATTTTTAATTAAGATTGCAATGTAACCTAACGTGTAGTTTGAATTAATTTGCTTCATTTTTAATTATTGTTGATTATATTTGAATTATTTATCATATTTTAAGTGTTTATGTATTAATTATCTGCGCAATAATTAATGGGATAATCTATATAAAATTAAGAGATATATTATAAATTTAGATCCGAATATGATAACATATATTTATTTTTTCTGTATATGATGGAATTCGTAATTCGTGTATAGGATAGAGATATACCTATATATGTCTAACCTTAAAGAGAATCTGATCTTAAAATTCTTGTCTAATATAATTCACATAGAGATATAGTGATTTATTTAACTAAGATGTTCCTTTCTTTTCTATTCCCATAGTGGTGGATTTAGAGATGGTATGTTTATATGACCATCAAGAGAGACTTATAAATACTAACGAATTATCGGTTAACAATTCTATATTATTATTTAATTAAAAATGGAACGAAGAGATTTAAATAAAACATTAGGAAAAATTGTAATATTAAGTCTTTTAAAACTGATATTAATCCTTGTTATTTAATTAGTTTAGTTTTTAATTTAATTTAACTAGTTTTTATTTTATAGTTTAATTCAATTATTTAAATAAAATTAATTTAATATAAAGTTAGTAATTGATAATTATTATTAATTAATTCTCTGTGGGTACGGTACTCTATTTATCATTATATTACTAGTCGATTGCGAATACTTACGTGTATTTCCTAAATAATAAATTAGGCAAACAGAAGGGCTACCCTACGAAAAATGTTTTAGTTGCATGTACATTTGACTTGAAATTCACTTATATTTTGACTGGTTGGGAAGTGACGACATCTGACTCTAAAATAATTTAAAATGCCCTTATAAGAAAAGATAAGTTGAAAATCCCTAATGGTAATACACTATCAACCTTTTAGTATTTAATTAAAAAAATTCTTTATTTTGCATGTAACTAGACCTAGCAAAATTGGCCCAGGCCCGTGTCGTCAAAAAATGGGTGTTAGGCCTTTAAAATTTAGCCCATGAAAACTTGGGCCCCGACTCGCTGGTTATTTTATTTTATTTAATTTTTTAAAGTGTTTTTAGTATTGTTTAACATTATTGACAAAAAAAAATTGTAACCAGATGCAGATTAAAAAAAAGGCCCAAGAATGCAACTTGCAAATATTTGCAAATTATCCATACTAGTCTAATATGAAACGTATTTTCTCCTTATTCATTAATAAAATAGAGCAAGTAGTATAATAGCAGCAAGATTGGCACCAAAGTTAAGATTGTCGTTCAAGCGAAGTCTTATGAGGGAGTTGTCACGTAAATGCCCTTCGTCCCCCACAAAATATTACAAATCATCTTAATTCATCTTTGGGACTTAAATTGTTAGTCCTTGTCAAATGCATCCAATATACAGGAATGCAGGGGCCATTATGATTACTGTACGGAGCCTAATAAAATCCATCTAATTATTTATTTAAATTAAATAATTAGAGTTAGTATTTCTTTTAAATTATGTGTTATAATTATAAAAATATTTTTTTTAAAAAAATAGTAAAATGGTCCGCGGGCCGCATGCTTCATTTTACAGCCCACAAAAAACTGGGCCATTTTGGCCTAACTCGACGACGGCCAGACTCGTTTGTAAACATGTAACTAATATTGTGTTTTTCTAGGCAAATATTATTTTGTAGATACCAGATTACCACTTACCAATGGATTAATGACACCTTATAGAGGTGTTCACTACCATTTTAAAAGTACTCAGCTCGACCTCCAAAAAATCTTAGAGAATTATTTAATTTACATCATGCATCACTACATAATACAATTGAAAGGGCATTTGGCGTGCTAAAGAAAAGGTTTCCCAGTATTGGGAGCACAATTGAGTCAATATCCCAAAATGAAGTAACTTTAAAAAGTTTCAATTTCGATGATATTGGCGACTTTATCTCAATCCCTTCTCAAACATCTTCTCAAGTGTCTGTGGAAAGTGTAACTACTTCAAAAGGAAAAAAAATAAAAAAGGTAAAACATTATGATGATGAAGGTAAATTAACTAATGTGATGGATAAATTAGCTACCATATTGGAAAAGTAAGGGGAAACATTTATCAATTCATATGTGCGAGTCTATTATGCAAATATTATCTTTAAAGGACTAACTTAAATGAATTTAGACGAGGGAAAAATCGATGAGGCCAATTTAAGGCGATTAGAAAATCAAGACAAGATACGAGTAGTATTTAGGTTACCATTAGAGAGAAAATTGAATTTCTTGAAGAATTTAATGAATAATCGTCGTTAGTATTAATAATACAAATGATATTTGATGATTTTTTGGTATGGTATGACAATGACTTTGTAGAAGTAGTTTTTGTTTAACATTATTTGGATATTTGTATTTGATTATGTAGTATGACTTTGATTAAACTTTTATCTTGCATATTCTTGATTCATAGTTCAATCGTTATAACTATAATTAATATATCACATGAAATAGAAGGATAAATTTCTAAATTGATTTTTTTTCTTTTCATTGAAACTCAAAAACACAAGAAAATAATTTTTTTAAGTTTTCTATTTTCTTATATTAAAAACTCAAAAACAACACAAAGGAAAACTTTTAAACTTTTTTTCTTTTTTGTTATAATTAAGTTTTCTATTATTTATTTTTTCGTCCAAAACTCAAAAATAAAGTGGTAACGATAGGAAATCCATTGTACCATATTATATCTACTTGGGTCGTGGGCCAAGATTCTTCTAATTAGATTTTAATTAATTCTTCAGGAGGCAAACCTATTTATTCACAGTATTTTGAACCAAGATCCATTTTTTCATCAAGCTTTTTCATCGGTAAATGCACATCTTTGGGATCCTTTTGCTTTGAATATAATTTTTTCTCAAGAATCAAACTTTATTTCATCTTCTTTTTTTTGGAATACTCTTATCATAATCTAATAAAATTTATTAATTCTGATTGGGAGCTTAGTGAGGAGATACAAAAAGTAGTATTAGTAGCTTTGGTGGAGGTGGATTCCTCGTCTCCAATTGAAAGCTTTTTGCAATCTTTAAACCTCAGTGAGATTGATGATCAGTTCCATAGTTGGGATGGGGGAGGTGTTGTACAAAAAGACATGTCTAAGGAATTGATGGATTTTTATGAGGCTAGGAATGCATGAGGGCCACCGTGAATTTCTCATCCTAGTTCGTTACAGTCTCAACTCTGCTAGGAAGGTTAAAATTCTGGCTATTATGAGGTTCGCCAAATGAGGTTTGATGGTAATTTTGATGAAAATACTGATGATTTGGAGGGATTTGAGTTGGGGAACTTTAGGGCAAAATGCTTTAAAACCATGGGGACGAGGGTTTCCGAGGTTGAAGGTGGATTTGTTTGCCTCGTTAAGAATCTTCATTTTCTAACCAAACGGAAGTTTTAATTATCACGGGAGATTTGGTATAGAGACAAAGTTATGGTAGAGCATGAGCAGATTGGTTGGATATGGTGGTTAGGTGTGGTTTTTTTTCTTTAAGGACTGAAAATGCTAATTATGATTGTAATTGATATATGATAATAAAATTAGATGATTCTGATGTGTGGAAGGGTGTCTATCAGATAGCAGTTGCTCAAATTTTAGGTGAAGGAATAAGGGAACATCTTTAGATGAATGCCTTGTAGTTTAGGAACAAGATACTCATCTCAACAAATAAGGATGAATCTAAGCTGGGTATTACGTGATTTTAAAGCAACAATAACATGGACATAGGAGGATTTTGGAAATGGTTACACAAGGATAGGGCTTCCTTTTTTTGCTACCTCATTGTTAAACGCTGAAGTTCTTGCATTTCTACACTATTTACTTTGGGCTTTGCATCAAGGATGGAATCATGTGGAGTGTAGCACGAACTCAAAACAACCTGTGGTCTTACTGTCTAAATATCTTCATTCTGTGTCTAATGTTATTAACTTAGTAGAAGATATAGTGTATTTCAGATCTATGTTCTCTGTTTGAAAGATTGTGAAAGTGCCTAGACTGAATGTTAATCGAGCCCATCATTTGGTTCGTGTAGTTAGGACCTTGGCTTGTGTAGGCCGTTGTACTATGTTTGCTTATTAATGCATGTTTTATCTTTATAAAAAAAAAGTTGGCTTTGAGTAGTCATTCAACAAAGGTGTCTCTGAGTATTTATTTTATGATGCTAGCTTTAAGTACTTGCTATATGATACCAAGGGCTGTAAATGGTAACTAAAAAATTCGTATTTGTTCGTATCCGTATTCGGAAAAAAATGGATATTATTCGCATTCGAAAAAAACGAATATATCCATATTCGGTTTAAAGGTATCCGCAAATAAACGGATACGGATACGGATATAAGCGTATTCATATTTGTTTAACATCCGTTCGTAAATATATCCGACAGATAGCGGATATCCAGAATTCGATATCCGAATTCGGATTCGTATCCGAATAACTTATATATATATATATATATATATATATTAAGCAAAATAATTTTTTTTATGTGGTCTTCCTTGTATAATAATTAACTTTCACTATTATGCGAAAATTATTTTTAAAATATGTCATTTCACTTCTTAAAAATAGGAAATAACACTTTTATTACAATATTAATAAATTGATTTAAGTATAGTTAATGAATTTTTACTATTATAAAGTTAAAATATCTAAAATGTATCATTTAACAAGTGTTATAAATATCATTTAACAACTGTTACAATATAACTTTTTGATTATTTAACAAGTGTTATAAATGTTAAATAAATATCATTTAAATGTTATAATTATAAATTATAAATATTCATACACACTACAATATTACTTCAAACATATAAAATGGGCATCGACTTATTAATGGACATCAAACTTTAATAAGTAGAGCATTCATTTTGAAATTTAGGATTTCAAAAATAATAAAAATTTATTTGAATTGTGTGACGACCCCAAATCCGGGTTCCTTTAACCTCGGATCCGGTTCAACACTAGTACTACTTTTCCTTATTGTTCATGAATTACAACAATATTATAATTGCTAAATAATCATTTATTTACAATTATATAACATCTCTTTCTATTCCAGAATCGCAATCTTTATACATTCCTAGTATGTCTTCATATCATACATGATACGACATTCTATTACAATCAATTTGAGATCATATGTATAATGACTCAATCACACCATCCTATTATCCTTATTCATAAAGGACAACGTCTGAAAAATGATATTCAAATAATCTGTAAATGTTCTCTTAACAATTTAAGTTTGCTAATCTATAGCACAACAAAACATAAACTCTTCATATCTACTTACACAAGTGAATGAATTAGTCTACCGCAAGGTTTTACTACAAAAGCACCTATGCTTCAATCTTGATGACTAGTTAGTCAATCTTCATCTTTGCCTCTACCGGAGTAATCGGCTTTCTCAAGCTACTCTGTAATGTTTTGTTTTAAGCAAGGGTGAGCACGACGGCTCAGCAAGTCTAACAGTTTCACATAACACATAAACATATTTCATCATGCTTCATGCATCTCATGCTTTACAATGACTACATATCTCATGTCTATCATGCTTTGCATTTACTCTATGATTCATGCTATTCATGCATGTCATTTACAATTTCATACAGTTCAATATATATAGAGCAATCAACTTAATCATCTAGTGCATATCAATAGTTTATTTCAACTTTTATCATAAAAGCACCTTACCACATTATTACACATAATAATTTATGCACATATAATGATTTTGTAGTATTTTAAAATCAGACACATAATGCAACACGTTCTGAAAAACTTGCCTGGACTTGCATAACCAGCTTACGCTAATCTTTCATGTTCCTTGCACCACCTACACGGTATGTGAGATCAACGGTACATAATATCAGTCAAAGTTTGACTCAATACTAAATCTTATTTTAACGATATTTATTTCTTCTTATCGTCCCCTTTATTTAAT